>VZQC01005268.1:486966-564509 GCA_009823505.1 Rhizomys pruinosus | reverse complement strand
CTCCCTCCCTCCCTCCCTCCCTCCCTCCCTCCCTTCCTTCCTGGTTGGCCTTGGAGTCCTAGGCAATTGTCTCCACTTCCTGGGCTCTGGTGTAAAACTTGCCAGTTAGACAAGAGATCTTGTGACAGAGATCCACCTTCTGGGCCTCTGGAGATTGGAATTAAAGGCATGCACTATCAATGCCCAACCAGCCTGGCACTTTTTATTGAAACCCTATATCTTCTCTATAAATTGTGAGATCTTGAGCAATTAATTGATCTACCACTGCCTGAGATCTCTCAAATGTCTCATCTGTGAGAAGAGGTGGTAAGATGGGAGAATCCACCCATGGAGTCCTTAGAAAGATTGAAAAGCTAATGGAAGTTAGCTTAAAATGAGCCTTTCTCAGAGTAAACACTCACAGCTTAGCCATTAGTGTCTTCAATTTTTTTGTTGTTGCTGGCCTTTTAAGGTGAGTTTTGTGACATCCAACTTTACACTTTTGACACAGGGCACAGAATTAGGACTGGAAAAAAAGCCCAAATGAACCAATGGCCTCATTTGCTTCGAGTAGTGAGTTGATCCTTTGTACATTTTCAGAATCTAGGTGAAAACACCTTCATTGGTTATGCTTCTCACATAGCTCGATTCAGTCTCCTCTTTTCTTCCTGATGGAGCCTGCGGCCTGTCCTTTCTGTCCTTGGAGATTCCTTTCCTTTCCACCTTTATTCACTCAACTGCACCTTCTCAAATGATGCTATTTCTCCTCCCCTCCCACCCCCAATTTCTCTTGATATTTTTTCTTTATCACTTTTTTCCTGGAATTGAGTTTCTAGTAAGCCTTTTTTTTTTTTTTTTTTTTTTTTTTTTTTTGACAGGGTCTCCTTGTAGCCCCAGCTGGCCTGGAACTCACTCTGTAGACCAGACTGGCCTTGAACTCACAGAGATCCTCCCGCCTCTGCCTCCCAAGTGCTAGGATTAAAGGCCTGTGACACCATGCACAGCTAATAAGCCTTTCTTACCCTTGCAGCTTCTGCCCTTTGGCTACTCCTCCTAGAACACAGATATCAGTGAGTTTACTTGGCACCTGCTCAAATAAGCATACAAAGTCCAATGTCCCTCTTGTAGCTGCTGCAAACCTTAAAGAACAGAGATGTGATTAGGACCATTATTACCCTTAGCCCTTATGTAAACTACATTACCCATGATGCCTCATTTTCAAGCGTCTATCTCCGTCCTTCCCATGTCTGTTTATGTATAGTCCTCAAACTCAATCTTGTCAAAACCCATAACCATTGACCCCAGCCATTTTTGTTCCTCAGGTTTCTCTTCTGTCTTTTCATCATCTTCTAACATTGCCAGGCTCCAAGAATATCTCCATCTCACTTTATATATTTTATCCTGTTATTTTTTGTGCATCAGCCCCACCCTGGTACCTTCTTCTACCAAATACCTAAATTTTATTTGTGAAAAAAAAATGAATCCACATTTGTCTTTCCCTTCAAGATCATGAACCTCATGCCCTCCCACTTGCCTTACCTGCCTTCCATATTTGTTGTCTATGAAGCTCTTCGTTCACTTCATAACTGTAAAAGTCACTTTCCTTGCCAAACTCAACAAAGCCTCCTTCGAGAATTTTTTTTAACTAGGCTTAAACCTTGGGTTCTTTTATAGCATGCTTAATCCAATTTTAACAATAATGCTGAAGCAATTTAGTGACAATTCTCCCCTCCCCGTTACCCGATCATTGTCAATATCTGGTCACACTATCCCCACCCTGAATATTTTATCTCCTCACCCTGGCCACTGTTCAGCTCCCCATTTAGCTAGGTCCACTTAGCTAAAATCCCCCATGCCCCGATGTTTTCACTTAGTATTTCCCATCTGTTATGGTGACCTTGGCCTTTGGCATTGATATTCAGAGTTGAGTTGGACCCTTTTCCCCACTGCAAATGCCTACTTCAATAATCTTTGTTGAGTAAGTCAAGAACCAACTTCCCCTCTGCACACTGACTGTACACAACCCCCTGGCTCTTCATCCTTCTTTTTCTTCTCTCTTCCTCCAATAGAGAAACATTCCTTTCCCCGGAAAGTTCCACCTTCCCCTGTACTCTGAATCCCATCCCTCCTTGCCCTGTCAAGGACTTCATAGTTCCCTCATCTCTTTCCTAGCAAGCATTAATCCCTTTCTCATGGATGGATCAATCTCATTGTCATTAAAATCTTCTAGCATCTTCTATGTTAATGAAAAAAGAAGAGGACCCTTACACAGACACAGGGGCTCCTCACTTTCCCCAGAGCTACCGGACCTTCTGCTTCCTTTTCAACTACTTGTCCTTTCTCCCCCATTTTTTCTTCTAGCCTGTTGTGGTGGACCTATTTCTTTGGGCATTCCTGTGACCACCTGTGAACGCCATGTCACTAAGCCAGCCGGGAGGATACTTCCTTGACTTCTTAGCAATGGTGACAGGTGAACCATTTCCTCCCGCCAGAACTGCCCTATTTCCTAAACTTCTGTGGCACCACAATCTCTGTTTCTTAACTGCCTCTTGGCCTATTTCTCTCCTTTTCTTGGCCCTTTAAATGCTGAAGGTTCTAAGATCTCCATGTTACAACTCATTCTCTGTTTCCTGTACAGTATTTCTGTAGACACATACCTTTAATCCCAGTACTCAGGAGGCAGAGGCAGGTAGATATGTGTGAGATTGAGGCCAGTCTGGTCTACCTAGTGAGTTACAGGACAGAACCAAGAAAAAAGTATCTCTAAGGACTATTTATTTGTTGACACTTCACATATTTGCATATCCAACCCAGACCATGTATCTGAGACATTCTTAGATGTCCAAAAAATAGAACTGAAGTTCTACTCTCCTGCATTCCCCTTTCTCCTTGTTCCTTATTCTATCACCCCCTACAGCTCCAATCAAAACAATCAGCCTCTCCACCCCACAGCCTGTCCAGCTCCACAAGCCCATACTTCACCACCACTGTCTACTCAAATCCATCTTCATTCTCTAGAGAGCACTCTCCATCCAAGCTATCAGCACCTTTTGACTGGGTTGTATAGTTACATCTCAATTTTGACCCTAAGTTCTATATTCATGTTGTTTTATATAATTTACACATGGTATGGAGAATGGCCATCAAAAGTTAATTTTAATCATGTCTCCCCATTAATGATAAATCCTTTAACAGCATTCCCTAACAGCTGGCACAGAATTGACCTGAAATCCTAGGTACGCCCCTAACCAACCCCCTGTTACTACCTTCCTGCATCCACACCAGCCTTCTTTTACTTTTTCAGGGACTGATCTTGCTGTGTCTAGAACACACAGCCCATGTGCTGTTTCTCAGTTCTCAGATTACTGCTACCTTTTTCAAAGACATTGTTCTTTTACTCAGTAAAAATGAATTATTTTATCAGCTTGCTATTTCTTTCCCAACTAGTCACTTCCTCCCCAAACTGGAATTTCTCAAAATGCAAGGATGATGTCTTTGGTTCAAGAATACAGAAAGGTCCCACAACTACCAATGTGTCTAATATGTGACATGCTTAAGAGGAATTTGTTCAGTGACTGAGCCATACATTTTAGATGACACATTCTACTGCTTCTGGGCCTCTTATTTTCCACTGTGCAGTTCAGAAATATCCTGCGTATTGACACAAGATCTCAATGGTAATTATTACTTTGTGGGTTTTTTTTTTTACATGTAGCTATTATAACTGCCAAAGTATAGGAAATCCCCATCTCTTGGCTTTCAAAGAATTTTATCAAAATAGGGTTTTTAGACTGTGTCTACCAATCATACTATATCTTAGAATCTTCACAATATATGTTAATTCATGTCCTTTATTTAAAAATCTACTTTCTAATTATTTTCCAGGATGGAAAAAAAAAAGAGTGAAAACCATCATACTGAGGTGAATGATTTTGTTAACACTAAGAATTCAGGAGTTGTCTAGCTGATTTAGGTTGAAGATCCTTTGGAAATTTCAGCAGAAGAAAATATGTGATAAAATAAAGGTTATAATAACCACTGAAGATGTATGGTCTCTATACCTATATAGAAATGAGATTTTAACATGATATATGTAATTATATATGTATATATGTCTTTACTATTTTCAGAGAAATTCTTTTTACTTAAGTGACAATTATTTTTATATTGATCACCATGTCCATAGATTAATACATAGAAATAAAACATCAACCACAATAGTAAAATGGACAACGGTATTAGTTTTTTTCCTGAACTGAAAAAGCATAGTCAGAGCCCAAAAGGTATTCCTCATCTGTCCACAGCACTGTGACAAGAATTCAATATATTTAATAAGTAGTTAGAAAGCAGAAATTTCTCTTAGGATTATAGCAACCTCTGAGTAGGATTATTGAGGTGCCAACATATTAAATACAATGAGAGCTGAAAGAAAAATCGGTGTAGTAGTTAAGATTTATTTAAATACTCGGTTTTAATAGGAAGAACCAGGTAAAATAGGGAGAACTACATTAAGAACTGAATCCTCACTGTAATAAAGTACTAGAGAGAAATGTTTGATTTTCTACCATGGACATTCCCTGTTTTTCCTTATGGTTAGTTTGCATTCACTTAAAAATGCCCTATGCTCTTTTAAAAAAATAGGAAAAATAGAAATAAAATTGGAAAAAATTGAGAAATAAGAGGTAGAGTTATACTGGAATACACTATAGCTGAAGCTGGAGTGTTCGAAGTGAAAATGTTTTTATAATGAACTTTTATGTTTAACAAGCCCAGACACTTAGAACCATGTAAGCTATATTAAAGCCTTTTATGAAAGGATTATGTTTTGTATGATGAGTGTTTTAATATAAGTATGGTACATTGGGTAAAATATAACTACATTTAACTCAAAGTAATTATGAGAATTCAGGCAAAATTATTTTTCTGCTGTACTATCACATTGATACAGAAAAAATTCTTCTAGAACCTTTCAGAGACGTGTCTCTGTTTCAATTATTTTTGGCAGTATGCATTGCGTCTGAGCCTCAGCTGCCTTTTCTATCGACAGTTGGTAGCACAAGCCTTTTAACGCACAAAGGGTAGCTGCGCTTCAGCCAATCTGTGATAAAAGGGAAAAGAATGAAATCACTATGGAAACTGCGGGAAGGATCTAAAAGCTCTCTTTATAAAGTAAACGTCTGATGTTTGTGACTACAGGGGTAAAAAATTCATAAATCTCTATGATGCTATCATTTCTGATTTGTTATCACCGCAGAAGCCAACTCCATCTAGCCTGACCTCCACTTCATTAAGTGCTGTGTTTTCCGGAATAGTGAAGATTCAACAGGAGGAAGACCCAACAGTCTGCAGGGACTAGGGGCTGACAACATGTTTCAGGACTGAGAGAAGAAACTAATTTGCTTAGAATGTTTTTTTCTTTTCTTTTTTTTTTTTTTTCTATACTTGTCTTTTTCTTTTTATTTGTAATGACTTGATAGAGACGAGCACACAGAGTAGTTCTGTTCTGGTTTTGGTTTTGGTTTATTCATTGAGAACTACAGCAAGTCTCAGACTTAAATTTGACTCAGGAAACTGTTTCCTCCCATGGCTTGTCTGTCTTTGATCTTGAACTGAACACTGCTGATTCTCTCCTCCCTGTTGAGGAGCAAGTGGGGACCATAGAGGGAAGGCACTCTCACATCTTGCCCTTCTCCGTGTCCCTGGAAGAAAAACCTGATGCAGACTGTGAGCACAGCCCCGGTGAAACGAATCTGATGGTGGACAGCGACAGACACCTGTGGCCTGAAGGAGTTTTGGAATAGAAGTCAGCACTCAAAAGTTGAGTGACTTTTATAGGGCAGCTATATTGTTATTTGAATGCAGCTCTTCCTATTGGATAATAGTTCTCCAGTAAAAAGGAACTGTGAGGTGAAGAGTTCACTGAAAAGTTCTCAGAAAATGAAATTCTTCAACTTCAAAAACAAAATTTTAATTCAGAGGAAGATGAATCTTCAAGTAAGTAGAATGTATTTTAGAATTATGAATGTTTAGTGGATCTTTCCCCAAGGCTTGCAATCAAGTATTATTTCATGGGTTAGGTTTTCAAGAGTAGATGCTGCTGCTTGTACTTTGTAAAAAGTTTATGGCAACTTTACTACAGTGGTAATACATTGAAATGTCAAAGACTGATATGCATGGTAATTGATTTCATATTGTCATGCTTTATTCAGACAATTATAAACACCACTAATCTAATGTTTCAAGGTACTTATGAACAATTAGCCATCGCACATTAGCATCTCAAATACTATAGATGGCAATCATATATTGAAATAAGTTCTAAATCCTAAAAGAGAGGCTGTAGAAATGATACATAGGAGAAAAAAAAAAATCAGAAAATGGAACAGAATTGTTCTAGGAGTGGGTCTGCAAAAAGTCAGCACAATTACCAAGGTCAATGCACTACTTTCTAAGGGTCTTGCTCAAAATAAAAGAATATGTCATCTTCAACAACTTTATTGCATTTCTTGACTACTAATAAGTAACCTGATGCTTCTGTAGCTTTTCCAGTTTGCAAGGTGCCTTCTCTTACATTATAAGAGTGTTAATGATCAATTGCAAAGAATCAAATCAGAGTGTGTTTGGGCAGCCAAACATAAATACAGGCATACTTTCATTTGAAAATATGTAAATACCTCCTGCATCCTGACTCCACCGATGATTTTTTGCGCATATAATGAAAGCCAATTATCTGTGGAGAAAACTTGACTAGGTAGAAGGAAATTACATTGGTTTTTAAAGACTTCCTTAAACAGCAGTGCTTAGGAAAAGATTCAATAGCATTTTGGTTCGGGATTGTAATGAGTTTGCCATATTAATATATCATGCTTCATCCTGACTTTTATCAAAAGGTTTTGGAATGGAAGACTGCACAGCACAAAAGTATGGGAGCCCAGCCCTCTTTATGAAGCTTTTCCTGTATCAGACAGTATCAATTGCTGTGAAGCTCTTTCTCAGGGAAGCCAGGTAGGTCCTAATTCACTTAAAAGATCTGGTTACAGAATCATAGTTACCTATTGAGAATACTTCTGAAGTTGGAATTCCTGAAGGAAATATTTGTTCTAGAGAATTCTGATTTTAAAAATAAAGATGAAATAAAATAAATGTAGTGAATTCCTTACCAATTTTTTTTTCTTGTCTAATCCCCTGTGGAGTTTCCCAAATTCTGTGAAATGCTTCTGTGTTTAATGATCAGCTCTCCTCAACTGGCTCTAAGTTGGCATTTTATTCCTTGTGTTATAAATCAGAGAGTACTTGGGAGCAGACTTACAGAAACTTGAGACAACATATTGTTTCATTTACACATGCAATCACATAAACATTCTTTTGTTACCATTCTCAGTAATACCACCCTGTTCTCTGTATGTGTCTGTTCTTAGAGTTGACTTCCAGCAGGAACTACAGAATAAGGAAGGCAAAGTGCTCTGCCATGATTGCAAAACATCCTACTGCTTATTAATTGATGGATAAAAATACTTCATGAAGCTTATCTAAAGCCAAATAGTTATCTATATGTGAGGAAACAGATCAGATGAACTAAAAAATAGACATAATTGTGATAGAATGAGAGCATAACAAGGAGAAATGAGTACTTTTCCTCCTCCTAGAAATCTTGCAGGCTTTGGAGGGTCAAGTACTTCCTAATATTTTCCATTAAATTATCTATAACATTTCATCACAATAATCTCAGACATAGGATCTTTACTTAGGGATGAATTAAATGGAAGCTCAAGGTAATCTGCATTGCCCTCTGTCTCTCAAATCCATTCTAGAAAACGTCAGTTTGTACTTCGTAATGTGTTTTCTAATCAACACAAGTATATTTTCAAAGATTTCCACTTGGAGTGTCATCATGGTAATACTTTCTCCTAACATTTAACAGCAAGGTCACCACTCCTGACCATTGTTCTTTTAACTTTCAACAAAGTTCTGGAGAGTGGAAGTCACTGGGAAACTTGTTAATGACACTTAAGTAGTCAGAGCTCTCAGCTTTTGTTTGTTCTGTATAACTGTCTTCTGATTAGAAACATGCTATAATTCTTCCATTAACTCAACCATTGCTCACAAGCTTTCACTGCAAACCAGAATTTACTTTGCAATCTCAAATCAGCCAACATAGATAAGGCAAAGACTTTTAATTAGAATTTTAATATGTAATCTAAGCCATTTGTAGATTGTACACGGGGGTGATTTTCTATGTTTTTAATAGCTGCGTAGAGAACTTAGATAATGTTTAATTTGGTGGAGAGATTATGTTTTAACTTTTCTGGAGCTGAGTTGCTTTTAGTCTTCTAGGAGAAAGCATCAGAAGACACAGCAGGTGAGGCTTATTGTAGGAATAACTGCATGAGTCAAGGCCATGTCCCAGGGGAAAGTTATCAAAATTGAAAATTTTTGAATATGATGAAGAGATCATTTCCTTTCCCAGTTTTTCTGGAGACCGTCATTTTGGATCACTCAGGTCAAGGTCTGAGGATGTAAAGGGATAAATATACAGGGGAGTATCTGAGGACTCAGCCTACTCTTTGCTGCTGTGACTGAGCAGTGGCCCAAACTCTCCTGTGCTCATATGTTAAAAACCCAGCACATGACTGTTTGCTTTTCACATCAAGAAACATTTAGCACTTGCTGTTAGACTCTGGCTCGACATCACCTATTTGGCAAATTGGGGATGGGTATGGATTATAAGCTTACATATATATATATATATATATATATATACATATATATATATATATATATGATGTATTATAGAGCTGTCTTAGAAATGGGGGACATTCATGAAAAAAAATAAAAGAAAAAGATCTCTTTCCTAATTTGAAACATATGAAAATGTGTGCTTTACACAAATACCCACTTATACACACACACACACACACAAACACACACACACACACACACACACACCATCCTCCATAGTATGCCTGCTTTGGGTTTGCCTGTGCAAATGACTTGCATTAGTGCTGATAGCCCTCCTTACTTGCACCCAGAAATAATGTACCCCAACCAAGAACTTTCTGTATTCAAACATGTTAAGAGCTGAATATTTAAAACCTGTTTGGCTTATCAAGCTGGGTTTTCTGAAGACAACAGAAATGGAACAGAAAGATCATAGTGGGGGAGAATGTAAGAAGTGATAACATCTGGATGGTGCCTATATAACGCTCTAATTAAATGTGCTTACACGTAAACCTTCTCACAAGCTTAGGATGGAGAGGTGACAGCCCCCCCCCCTTTAAACCAAGCCTAAAGGCCAGGACTAGAGGTGGCAGTAGGTGTCACCACCTCTGCTGAGATCTAGTGCCATTCTATGTCTGTCCTATAATTTACCTGCCTTCTTTCATTGAATGAACCTGTATTATTTTGCTATTAAGATAGTCACGATGAACAAGGTGTCCCTCGACCTTACAGAGATATGCATGTCCTTTAAATGGGTTTGAAAAAAGATCGATGTATGCACCTGGAAGATACAGGGTACAAGATTCTCTTCTGTTCTTCTTGGCTTACAGGTTAAGATTAGATGAATTTACTGAGAAAACTTTCATATCATTTCTCTTTGCTTGGGTGAAGTCATTTGACAGCCAGAGTCTCAAGAAAGTGTCCCCTGAGAGAGAGCACCAGGTAGCTCTGTCAGAGATCACCAAGTTAAGCAATTTTAACTTTTGGCTTTCTAAAGCTGTATTAATTACTCAGAGTCCTCGTTATAATAAGCATAACTTGGAATGGCTTCAAAATACTGGGAATTAGGATAAGATATGGTAGGATAGGAAGTCACTGCGTTTTATTGATGATCCCCCCACCTCCCAGGCAGAGTTTTTGAAGACACCACGATGCAGTCTGTTACTAGTTTGTCTTTAAACGTAAATAAAGCAGCAAAGCCTAACTACTTAGGAGAAGCTGTTCGGCAGTGCAGAGACGTGTTCTACATGTCTCATTACCATTAACAGCCATGCATGGCTAAACCCCCTTCTATTGCTTTGAGTATTTACCCTCTGGCTTTGTAAAGTGATGCCTGAGTGTGGATTTTACAAAGGAATTTCAGAACCATCTCTACACTATGCAGTACACCTATTAAATCAGAATATGCACAGTTCTTCTTGAGTGAATAACGGTAACAATAGCATTGATTCCAGAGAAAGTTCAAAGTGGTTGTATGTCAAGTCCTTTAGGCAAGGGGTTCACCTCTTGTCTTAACTTAATGACAAGTTACTTTTCTTTTATTCTATTCCAGTCTTTCTATTATTGTTAAGGATTCAAATGCAAGGCCTCTTTTCACACCTTATGAAAGAAAATCATCCAATCCACAATGACAGAAATTAGACACACATGGTAGTCTGTTGACGTCCAGGAATTGAAAGAATTAAATGTACCCTCTGGTTCTTGGGATCCATCATAGAGAATGTAGAATAAGTTATTTTTCTTCAAGCCACTGTAATTTTGTATGATTTAGACATTGGTGAGGCATTGGCAATAGGGGGGATTGGAGGGTGTTTGATAATGCAGTAGAACTTAGAAAAAGGGGCAGGGGGTAAGGACCAGCCCCTACGGAGATAGGTTGACTGGGCTGGCTTACTATAGAGAGTCTTTTCAATGGGATATACCCCAATGCATAAGTCTCAGACCCCTTTGGATTAGGGAACCCACCCTATTTGTGCTGGAGTACATGCATTTACAGTCAGCGTATCTGAAATAACCCTGATTTTCATCTTCCTTATTAAACTGGCAGCCCAGTTCATGTTAGATATCAGGATTTTTCTGTTACAGGTTGTCTTCCCCTTGTAATCTAATGCTTCATTTCTTCCCAAACAAAAAGAAGATATTTGCCCTTAAATTCTATATTTCAGGACTAGTAGTAAAAGTCTCTCTTTGTAAAAGATGCAGGCTTAGCTCCTGCCCTGAGACCTTCTGCCTCAGCCCGCTTTATTTCTTGTGGGTGATGAGAAGTCTGCTCCTCAGCAGAGTGCTAGTAAAGAAGGAGTTAAAATGAAGGCAAGCTCTCTGGTTTGCTGAGATCTGTCAGAGGCTGGCTGGCTGGCTACATATCTGTCTCTGGAACAATAGGTACCTGTATTCTGCATGGGCTGCTGGGCAGCACTAGCACTCTGGAGAAGGTCTGCCTCTGTGCCTTCCTGGTGAGAATCCCCAATGACGGCCCTACTTTTTCAGTGGAGGAGGAGAAAAAAAAAATGCTGTCTATTTTGTTGATGAAGGACAAAGCTTTGATCATTTTTGTTCAGGCTTGACTTGGCTGGAGGTTTTAGGTTCTTAGTCTCAAGTCGGTGGTGGCTCTCTCTCTCTCTCTCTCTCTCTCTCTCTCTCTCTCTCTCTCACACACACACACACACACACACACTTACACACCCTCTCTGTCTTATTCTCTTTCTACCGCCCTCCCTCTCTCATTTCCTCTCATAGGTTCAGTGCAGGCAGATGTGTGTCACAGCTGTAACTGAGGCACAGAGCAATCAACATACCAGAGCCAATTCCCGTGATGGAGAGGGGGGCACCAGAGGTGACCACAATAACAAGACCATCCTTCTGACAAGTTTCAGGTAAGACAATGTTTATGTTCTGATTCTTGTATTTTTGTGTCTTTATGGCTGAGAGAGACATTTGTGGTATAAAAGGAGTCTTTATTGGGAAGTGTTTTTGAGGGGACCATCCCTGCTGCCCCTTGTCTACAACCCTGTCTGTGTTTATCGGGCTTTGTGTTACTAGACCCAACGGAGGTGAGGTGTGAACAGAGCTGGCCAAAGGGTGAGCTTTTTATGTCTGTCTGTGTGTGACATCTATCATGCTGTTTAAATTTATATCTGTTAAAAAAAGGAATTTCTGTTTGATGGTAGCAATGTTTTGTGCAATTCAGAGCATATGGCTGTGGAGAATTCAAGGGATGCTCTTTCATTCTTAATTTGTAATTATTTTTACATTCAACTGCACTGAGGTCAGGGAGTTTTAAAAATTAATGAGATTCCCTGTGGAGTTCAAATAGTAATATCTACGTGAGCCGCCACAAAGAGATAAGATTAGGCTGGTATATTTTTGCTGGAGACTTGGCTGTTTTACTTTGAATGCATTTGAAATATATGTGGTGTGCAATAGTTTCTGGGAGTTGGTGTGCTTTGGCGATTAGCCCTTAATTTATTTTTTTAATGACCAGGAGACATGGAGTCTCAGTTAGACTGTGAAGATGAACACTGTGTGTGGAGATTGCCTTAAAACTTCACAGACATTAATGACAATGGACTTTCGAGGAAATAAGAAAGGATGAGTGAGCTACAAGCTAAAAAAAAATCTGCAAATGTGTGTTCATTTTAAGTAACATGTAAAAACTCAGAAGCTATCTATGGTGAAACACTGCTGTTGGGAACAAAGAGCTGAGGGTCCACATAGGTGAGAATTCTTTGTTATAAAACGAGTCTGAAGCAGGGATTTAGAGCGGGAAGTGATTTTTATGTTTATTCTTGCCTCACAAAGATTTCATTAGGAGAATCCAACCATTGACAAATGTTCCGTAACAACTTTCATTTCCCACAATTTAAAAACATTGTCTGTGTTCCTGTTGCAAGACATTCTCTAAATGAGGGGACTGCAAACCAGCCTGAATATACAGTAATCTGGGCTAAAGATGATTTTTTTTTTTTATCCCAGGCTCCCCATTTACGAGATGCATTTGGGGCTTCCTGTTATATATTGTTATGTAAATACTGTGAGACCAGGCAAAGCAGTGCTATGGAGATTCAATTTACTTTGAAAGTTGTTCATTATAGCACGGATGAATGTTATTTATTTGATGTGCTTCAAAGGCTGGAAATGACTTTTTCATTGTGGCACCTTTTGTGATGGGTGCAGGGTGATCTAATCTTTTTAATTTGGGCTTTCACACCAGTGGAGATGAAAAGAGATCTGAACTCATTTATCGGTTGCTAGGTCTTTCTGGAAGCACAAGTTCTGTTCGTGGTTGCTATGGGTAGTCTGACCTCAATCTCTGTGGTTTGGGGAGACTTAAGCAGTCTTTTTATTTTATTTTTTAATTGGGGGAGCATGTACCTTGATTTAGATCCAAAATTGTGGCTGCACGTCTTTGTCTGCGAGCGATAAATGTGCTGAACAGTTCATCAGTTCTTACAAGTAAACACCGTTGTCCCACTAAAAATATGTTTTGTTCCAACTTAATGGTATGGAACAAGGCGTTCTCCACAAACAGCTATCTTGTATTATGGAGGGGCCACAGAAACTTGGAGCGAAGTGGAGGAAATTGGCTTTCATCCTCCTGTCTATTAGCATTTCATTTGAGTGGGATGATGCGGCCGTGGGTGGACTGAGCGAGCCCGAGCCGGAGGTGCTTTGCTGCCCCTACCTTTTCTAGCGGACGCCGCCTCTCTCAGAGCCCAGATTCTCCTGGACCAAGTCAGACTTACTTTCTCTGACCTGGGGAGCCTCTGCTTTGCCAAAGTGCCAGGAACCACAAGCAGACGTCCTGGGGCTCCGCGGCCAGGGGCAAGCGACTCGCCTTGCAATTGCAAGCTGGCTCTTGGAGAGAAAGTTGCTGGCTCCAATATTGATGATTCTGGGAACATTCTGTTTGTGTACGACTTAATGGTCCCCGGACTTGCTTGCATTCTAGGTCCTTGTTAGAAAGGAGCCCGGTGATTAAGAGGCTATGGAGAACGGAGCCTTGTTCAGCAGACGTTCCCACCATTGCCTTAAAAACTAATTGATGGATGCTGCAGGATACACACACTCTACTAATAAGATGATGAGGACGAAATAGGAATCAGGAAAGGCATTTATTGTCTTTGAGCACCAGCAGCTTCCTTCTCAGAGACGCAGCTTTGTAGGGTAGCTTTTTTTTTTTTTTTTTTTTAAGTAACGTGCTAATGGTTTTTATTCTAAATCGGCCAGCACTGAATATCTTCGGAAAATGAGATCTGCGGAGAAGCGACGCCCTTCCAGAACTGAAAGGTAAGAATTCAACATTTTAAAGGTGCAGTTTTCAAACGTTGCATGTGCTTCTTGCCCGGAACATCAGAACAGTGCTAAGTATGGCTATGCAAAATCTGAACAGGTCTATACTGAACAAGGTTTAAAGGGGGGATAAGTTAGAATTTTGTTAGTCATTTCAAAAGAGCGCCTAGCTTTTGTTAACAAAATGTAGTCAGGTGCTTTCTACATTATTTTCCAGCCTTGCAATCAGCAGCTTCTGATTTCTTTGGAATCTGTCCTCATGGGGAGGGGGAAGGGGGGTAATAAAAATAATCTTTATTTATGTAGATTTTATCCCTAGAACCTGTAAATTGCAAGCCAGAGCTAGGGGATGTCAAAGGTCTCTTCTGGCTTGGAAATTCTTCATAGACTACTTGTTTTCTGAAAGCAGGAATAAAGGTGCCTTTATTATTGTAATTGCATTTGTTCAACTAATGTTTAGTTCTTAGCCGAGCAGCATTCAAAAGTTCTATGCTCCCTTGTATAAGTAATAAACTGTGGCTGCAATTAATTTCCAAATAATTGATTTTCTAAAGGTTTTGTTTTTTTCTTTAAACTGCTATATATCAGTGCTTTGTTAAACTCGGTTTTGCAGAACTGAACTCTAACTCCTTTAATGGGTTTCTTACTTCAGGTCTTCTTGAAGATAATATTTTATGAGTGATTAATTTCATAAGAAATATTTAATTGTAGGTATCTGAAGACAAATGCTCCTTGGTACGTATTGCTGTATGCCTATGAACATATCGTGATAAATTTCACATTGTACTTTCCTTACTGTGATTTCAAAGAATTTTAAGTGAATACTTGATAGTGCTCAATTTCCTGAAATGATTAAATTTGCTCTGAAGAATCTGGGGAAAAGGCCTATAATGATATTTTGATGACTTTCATTTTAAGGTGTAATAGAAATTGAGTAAAATATTTTAATAGCTACTCTCTGATATCTCATTCCAAATGCAATGTTTTTATTGCTCATTCTAGCTTACCATTTTCTTGTGCTATTAATGTTGACTGGTAATTGTTTTTTCATGTGTGTAGAATCATTTTATCCTTATATAAAACTTATTTCAGAAAAGTCTTAATGCATTTATCTCAGCTCAGCTATTGAGAAGAAACAGTGAGTATTTTCAGATTGCATGTGCCCTTAGTTGTCATTTACTAAAGATAATTTGGTATTTCTGAAGAAAGGAATATTCAATGTGATAGCTTGTGGTTTAAAAGAGATGCAAAATGCCATGTAAGTCAGAGAAAGCTTGGAAAACAGAGGTAATAAATGCTGTGTGCTGCTATAAAATTGATCTTGCTTTGCTTTCTAGATGCCATGGCTTGTAAATTTAAAACTACACTAAAAGTAAAAAAAAATACATGACTATACAGATATTGTATCTGTTTTATTAATAGGTAAATGCAAATGTAAATCTTAATGAGATTTCAGTTGAGGTTACCAGGAACATCTCTGTACTTCAATTCTTTCAGGAGACATACACACAAGTAAAGTTAATCACAAAGCTTTGAAGGAAAAAGTCCTTTGGGAACTGAAGTTGTGACACATCAGAACAATTTTCATGGAAGTCAAAATGAAATTCTTACATCAATTTTTTTTGTGTGCAAGTTACACAAAGCCAGTAGCTTACAAACTGCATTGTTCTAAATGCTAATTAGGATTTTAAAAATACAACTTAACTTGATGTGAGTGAATATTTAAAGTCAGAATATTATATTGCTGAATTAACACACCATTAGCTTGGTTTTTTTCTATTCAAGTAAAATTAAATTCTCATATCTGATTAAATTATTCTTTTGTGATATATTTGAAAATATACTGACATTTGCTTTACTTTTGTAAATAATATTCTTTTCTCAATACCATTGTTATAGTGCAGCTGGATAGGCAGAATTTCTTTCTGCCTACTATAATTTTTGTCTTTTGTCTTTTTGATGTACCATTATTCTTACCTGTCATCTAGAAAGTTGTATTGACTTTGAGCCTATTAGCATGACCCGTTTGTCTGAGTTTGAGCTGAAAAATAGCCCAGAACTCATTTCATCAGAGATTGTATATGAACTGTTCAAAGATCTGAGTTGGTCCTTGGATGTTGCTCAGGGAGTTTTTGGGATACAGATTTTCTTGGTAGTAAAAATTTTGTGTCATTTAATAAAACCTTTCTTTCACCTTCATTTATTTTCGGCAAACAATATCATCTAGCATATTTTTGTGTAGACTGCCAGTGGATGGGCCTTCTTAAATAGCTAGTGAAAATATCACTCAAATAACTGTTCTAACAAGTTGGCAGAAATTCATCGTAAAGTTTTATCTATAGGTTTGTATTTAATCATGTTTGTGACCCAACAGCGTATTTTAAGTTGCATGCCTATCAACAATATCAGAATGATTTAAAAAGTAAGAGCAATGATTAAAGGCTAAATGTTATAACCCTCCACTCACCAACAATCTATTCCAACTTTTGAGTGCATAGATTGTATTAATGGTGTTTATAATTTAATGAAATCATTTTTTCTTCTGATATATTTTTCAGTGGATGGATGCATACACTTGCAATGACCTTGAGTCCTTCTAAAGTTGCTGGACTTTATGATTCCCTAGCATCCAGAACCTCTTTGCATCATTAATAATATCTCTAAGCTATATATTTATGTCCTTAATGTTTCTTGACATTATTTAGCCACAGTGTATTTGCCATGTATAAATTCTTGAATTTCCTGCATTTTTCTGACAATTGAGTTCACAGTTCAAATACAAATACTGAAATATACTATAGGCTAGAAGTTTCCTTAGAGACAGAAAGATAAGGTCACGTACAGTGAGCACAAAGATAAGGTCACACAAACATGACATATAGTTAATTCTCAAAATCGTGAGCTTAAACATAGTTTAATATACACATTTAAAAATACTATATTTTCAGGAATGATTTGAAGAGTTACATTTGCTAGAAATATGAAACATAGAAATCAAATACATTTAAAAAAATACTCTTCCACAGTGGATTTAGAAAACATTCAGCAAGATTTCCTCGGCGCTTACCACATGCCCATGCATCACCATCAACTCAGTTTTCAATAACATTTGCCTGCTCTTATATATTATGTGAATTTCACTATACATATGTATATATGTATATATATACATATATATATATATATATATATATATATATATACTTAGAACTTCTATTTCTCTTGTCTATGCTACAAATGGCTTAAAATATATCATACATATGCCAGTAGAAAGAACATGTAGATAGGTCATTCAGCATGTGCTTTAAGGAATCATCTTATTGATACAATTTCTCAACATTCAGACTTGTGACGCAGAAGACAGTAAATACATTTTATTGTTTTTCTTCCTGCCTATGCTTCATCTACTATTTTAAGATAGTCTAAATTAAAATGTACTCTTTAAGGAAATTCTAATCCTGATTGTTAATCGCTAATGCTTATTTATTGTATGCCAGAAAATGCATTAAGCCCTTTGACCTCACTGTTGAATCTTCTCAGTCACTTTAGGAGAAATGGAGTCACTACCCCATTGAAGAAACTAACATTTTGATAAGCTAAATACCCACCCCCCCAAGGTCAGTGAGTTCATAAACAGCTGTGATAGCTTAAAGCCCAGGTCCTCCAGGTTCTATTAAGTTTTCTACTGATTCAACAAATATTATTGAGCACCTACGATGCTTTAAATTTGTTCAAGATGTTTAAAATAAAGTAGTGGATATGACAGACATTAAAGCCCTTAGACTCCATGAACCAAATCTATGCCTAGAGAATGAAGGTGCCTCATAGTACCTTAATGGCATTATGTTCTTTTCTTGGCACCCAGAGATTCCGTCAAGCCAAAAGGATGCAATTATAAAATGTCAAAACATTTTATATCTCTTACCACGTGGCTTCAATCTTTCTTTCCAACTGTACCACTGCCTGTTTATAAATAGGAATTCTCCACCTGAAGGCCCATCTCATTGCCCCAATGAAGCTTGTCTTACATTTTCTCTGATTATTCCTGCACCTAAAACAATCATGCCAGTGCCTTGTCAAAGCCTCCTGTCTTCCAGGGTCAGGGTGAGAGCTCATGACTCCCAAGTATACCATCTTAGAAATGAAATCTTAAAATTCTCTTACCCACATTGATCATTTGACCTATGACATTTGCAACAACTCATACTAAGTGAGCCTGTATAAGACTTTACTCATTTCTCCTGTCAGTATTTGGGGACATGCCCAGCTAATGAGTTGGCAAAGACTTCAGGGAACCAACAGTGAAATAAAGGGAGAACATAAACAGTGTAGGACCAGAGAGTTGGGACTAAAAGCCCTGCTGCCTAGCAAAGTGCCTGGCAAAGCTGTGCAACAGTTAACACATATCTGAGGCTTTGAGGATGAAAGAGAAGAAGGAGAGATTGACCTTCCAGGAAAGCTGGAAGGAAAGGGAAATCTTAAATTCATAGTTCAAGGTCTCTAAGATTTTCAAATGTTTATAGAATGGTTAGAGGTCTTATTAAGGAATGTATACATATATATGATAATTTTTCCTTTTCAAGTACATTTTTTATTCTTCTTGGGATAAGTTGCCATTTTATTAACAATTGTGCATTGTTAATAAATGTAGAATAGCCTTTTGGGTTTTTTTTCTAAGAGAAAATGTAATGGTAGATGTTGTATGCTATCCTTGACTCAGGTGATGTCTATGATAATTTGTCTATTACCTGGAACATATTTCAGGATTATGAAAACTGATCCCCATTCCTGACCCCTGACTCAAGATCCATCTCTTTAATAAATATAAGGTTTTACTATTTAATTCATCATGTTAAATGTTATCTCCAAGGAAATTTGAATTCAACCTTTAGGGGCCTAATTAAAATTTCCTCTATTAAAATGCAGCTCTTGAGGTTAATTTTATTTGTTTGTTCAATTGTATTAAAATGTAGTGTTGAAGTACCAAGAAAAATAGCTATATTTGTATTTTTGTGTGCTCTCATTCCAAGTTATCAAGGTAGAAATCAGGTAGGTATTTCTTCAAGCAGCTACCATGTCTTACTACTGCTTTGGAGCTATTTTATTGTCTGTAATACCAGTCTTATAGGTCTCACTGTAAATGTTTGCTTCAAGTAAACATTATTAGTAGTTAATATATACAGAGCATATGTTAATTTTCCTGTAAAAACTTGAACATAAAAGTTCATGTGGTATACCTTCTGACTTATAGAGGTTCACATTTCTGAAGATGCCCCAACCATTGGGCATCCCTTGTTCTTTGAAATAGGTGATGGTAAAGCTTTGGCCATAAGGCCTTGAGCTGTCTTTCTCTGAAAAAACAAGGAATACTCCTGCAATCTGCTGTGACAGCAGCAGCTGAGCAGTCCACCAATATGGACTCCAAAAATGAACTGGGCTCTAAATGCTTGTCATATGTTATACCGATGTTGGTAAAATGCAATAGATGACCTTGGCTACACTTTAACCCCAACTTTCTAGGGTTCTTTCATGTTGACACTAATTTCAGGCATGAACAATGGTGCTTAACTACAGTGTATAATTGTTGCTATCTCAGTGCCACCTGGGTGCACAATTCAAGTAGCAGATTGGGACCAATATTTAGACCTTGTGTTTACCATAAGAGCAGGCCACATGCAGTTGAAAATAAAAATATTTAATCAGTACAGTCCCTTTGAGTTAAATTGGTTAAGAACTTTTCCTCCTCTAAATTGCTTATTCGTCCTTTGATCCTCCTTGCTTCATATTACACAAGTCTGAAAACATTCCATATTAATTTGAATATACAAATATAAGGAAGATATTTTTGCAAATATACTGTTAGTAACTTATTTTGATCAAAAGATTACAAAGAAAAACTCCTTGAGTTCTGTGTTTTGTTAGTTGGATGTGGACCTAATTATGTTAAAAGGAAATAAAAGGCTGTAAGTGACACACAAGTAATATCATTCCATTTTTAGGCATGTTGAATGATGACGCTGTTGATCTTTAAAAGAAATCCCATGTGGTGACATTTACAAAAATAGTTTTGTGTTAGCAGCTTTTAATTTTAATTTCGAAACTATGTGGAGAATGGTGTAACATTCAAGTGATAGGGAAATCACCTAAAAGGTGTACAGATGTACACTTCCATCATGCCAACAGAGGTACAGGTACACAGTGATTCTCATTGAAATGTCTCTACATACATGGTAGAAACAGGTGACACTCAAGATGTTGTGAGGACTTCAAGAGTAGGAAAATCATACAGAATAAAAATATCTAAATAAAGAAGCATGTCGTTTTAAAGACTGAGGACTTTTTTTGAAGCCTGGTGTTTTCAAAATACTAGACAGATCTGAATGGACCATTTGTTAGTTCTTGTCCTCAACCCATAAGTCCATGCAATGACCTCTCATCCATTTCAGCCACTCACCACACAACCTGTTGGATTCCTAAAATTATAAACATCTTAAACTCAATCTGCTTGATGGTTTTGATTTTTGGTTGGCTAAATACAATAAGGAGGATCGCCAAAGATGTTAAAGAATTCAGCAGTTCTCTGTGGTATGGGGAATTTTATTCTTTCCATTTCCTAGAGGGTGAAAGTTGGTACCATGTATGGGCTTGGTGCCTCAAATGGTATCGCTTAGACTCAGTAAATATTATCATAAAATTTGGAAGACAGAGTTATTCATTCACTCAGTTATTTTATTGGGTTTTATCCACCCTTACTTATTTCATGTATCCAGTGTTTCTAAGGCCTGTGAAGAGTTTTTATACAAGGAGAAAATGTGATAGTACCCTCATCAACTATTATTATTGGAGAGAGAAACAGAACTTTAAAGAACTAATTGGATAACATAATGAGATTACTCTTTAGCAATCATAACTTAGTATCAGGAAGGGAAAACCTATTTCATCACAGGTACAAAACAATATTAACAATCAAATCCAAGCTTTTAGGCTTAGGATATTGATTTAGATTACTTGGAAGGGCAACAAAAATATTCAGGATAAAATCTAATTCTTAAAAATGTACAAGAATTTTTGGGGATGATTTCACTAGGAAAAACAGTTTAATTTCATGAGAATTTTCAAAAATTAATTGCGTAACATTGTTTTTGAACTGACACAAACTTTATTGGAAACTCATCATAAAATTGTGTGTGTGTGTGGGTGTGTGTGTGTGTGTGTGTGTGTGTGTGTGTGTGTGTGTGATGTATTGGGAATTGAAGGGCTAGTAAAAATTAATGTTCTCATAATTATACTTCATGATATTCTTCTAAAGTTTGGACATAAATGCAAACTGAATAGTTTTGAAATATTTTCCACCATTTCTTATGTATGTATTATTGAAATACTTCAACTTCTTTTCCATTTTGAGAAGACCAGCTCACACATTGAGGTAAAAAGTTTATGAAGCTGTCTCTAACATCCATGGATGTGCAATACCTCTCCCTTGTCTTCAGCATTTGTGGATGTGTGATAGCCTCCTCTGTCTTCATCCCATAGCACAGATACTGTGTGATGTTCACAGTGTGCTTAGATAAAATACTATTCCAGTTAGAATCTAACCTCCAATTCTTATTTTAAGTCAACATAAAATTTTAAGATATAAAGGAAGAACTTTATATGCATGGTCATCATAATTTTCCAAGAAAGTAAAAGTTTAGTCAGCCCAAATGCTTTAAAACTTCATCTAAAAATTAAAGTTATGACTGCTTTCATATGTTTTGAAAAACAAGAACCTAGTGATGACTTATTCTCTTCTTTTCTGTAAATGTTGAAAGAAGAGCTTTGGTTACATATGGTCTTTGCTGCTCAGGGAATAAAGAATTCAATAGAAAATTATATTATATCCATCCAGACATCATCTATGTAGCTAGCCCCAGCTGACCTGGAATTCACTATGTAGACCCGGCTGGCCTTGAACTCACAGAGATATGCTTGTCTCTGCCTTCCCAGTGTTGGGATTAAAGGCCTGTGCCACCACACTTGGCAGATAAAGACAAACATTTTACTTGGGGTTGGGGAGGGTAAAGGGAGAATTATTCTGAGTCTCCTTTCACTTAAATGTACATCTACTAGTCCCATGATGTGCGGAATAAGACAGAAGGATGTTAGTGAGGCTCCTGTGGATTGAAGGTTGCAGCATCCTCTACGTGTCACAGCTGTGAATTCTCTGTGTCTTCAGTAGACAGACTCCACCATCCACCTGTCTAAACAGATCCTAAGAGTAGATATACGGCCCCCCTTGTTTCTATGAGTGAGAATGCCCTTGGGGTTCCACATAAGGATTTCCTCTCACTCATGTCTGGCCTCAGTTATATTTCATTTTGATAGCCATTTGCAGAAGGAACCTTTGAACACTCTACAATGTAAAAATTAGGGTTGAGAAATTCTTTCAGTAGGATTTCTTTCTTCACCTCCCCATTCCCCACAGGGTGATATGGTACATAAAGATTAGAGACAAGAGGCATTATATCTGACCTACCTCTAAACATAGAGTTTTAAACACGCAGGATTTGATGCAAAGAAAAAATAACAAAATCTTGAGTATGCCCAAATGTTGTTCACTGGAAAAATACAGAATATGGTAGGTAGTTAAAATTGTAAGTCAGAAGAAATGAAAAAAATATTTAGAAATAAATGTCAAGAATTTGTTGAATTATAGATTCAACTATTTTCATTTTGCTTTGACTTGCTAGCTCATGATGTCCCCGTGTCTTGTTTATATTTAATTTTAGTGCTCTGACTCTGAAGTAAGAGTAGGCATCCACACATTTTTCAGTCTTGAGAGATGGTTGAGCACCACGGTATATCTCCAGTGTGCTTATTCATAATAATCTAACTTTAGTGCAAGTTGCTTATCATCATCAAGGTCTTTAGCCCAATAATATAGCTGACTTGTTTTGAATAATGCTGCTCTTAATGGAAAATACAATTTGCTAAGCTTCATCTTGAAATATTTAAACAGGGAATCTGGGTTATAGCTTTACATCAATGTTCCAGGACAAAGCACCAAGCAATTTTCTTGCACCTCTAGTGCATTCATTTCTTGCCAGTGATCAATGCATTTCTGACTCTCAGATGCATGTTCATTTTCTCTAGACTGCACTGATGGACGTTGCAGCCATTTCTTCACATTCAGTTTAGTGTCCCCTGATTTGAGACTTTGATTAGATGTCTTTTAAAAGTCAAATATCTTAGATGTGTGCCCATATATTGAAGAGAGGATTATTAGAAGGCAGGTATCATTGTGTGGTTTGTTTGAGGATCTGTGTAATTGATATCTCCTTTTCTTGTTCACTTTGAGCCTCAACAAGAAACAGTAACCTTTGTGGCAGGAAAGGCAGAGGCTATGGAATAAAAGCAAATTAGATCAGAATTTCAGACCTATTATTACCTTGGGCCATGACTTGTCACTTTAAAGTACTTCCTTCTATAAAATAAAGGTTATACTATCAACTTTGTTCACATATCCTGATCATTTCCTACATGTCAGTTATCAAAGCCATATGCAGTGTGAGGGAAATATTATTATCGTACATTTATAAGTTACTACATAGAGGTTCGGGATGGTAAAGGAAAACCATCACCAAATGCTTGTTAAGCAGTGGATCTTCCTGTTGGTTCTTTTATTTCAATGGAATTTGCTTTTTAGAAAAGGATGTATGGGGTCGGAAGCTGTGTACATAAACTGACTTTCCAAAATGTCATTTAGCAGAAGCCTTTGAGCATAGGATTAAAATAATGTTGCAGAATTAACACTGTATTAGAAAACTGCAATTTCGATTTCACCCATATGGATGCATTGCATTCTGATGGTATTGAGAGGGTGTTTTGTAAGTGGCTGTAGAGGACTTTATGTTGAGAGATGCTTTATGTTTTTCTTCCTGAAGATGCTAATGGTACTGTCCACTTGATGGGCATAGCTCCTCAGTAAAGATTCTGGATGAATGTCCATTGCTTGGAATTGAATTCCAGTCAATAAAGCAATTTTTATGTTTACAACGAGGATTGTCTGCCATTTTCAGAAGAGCGGGACCATTCCCAGGGAGTGTTTTTTTTTTTTTTTTGGTCTTTTCAAGACAGGGTCTCCCTGTAGCCCCAGCTGTCCTGGAGCTCACTCTGTAGACCAGGCTGGCCTTGAACTCACAAAGATCCACCTGCCTCTGCCTCCCAAGTGCTAGGATTAAAGGCGTGCGCCACCATAGCCTTAAAGAATTTTATGTCTGTTGTTTATTTGACGTAAATAAATAAATTTTCTCAAAAGCATGATGGGGATTGACTTGGAGCTTACAGCTTTCGTCTATTGTGGCTTTCTCTGCTGCTCATTCCTAGGACTTCTCTGGTTTCAGCTTCTCCTACTTCATCTGCAGGCTCTTGAAGTCTGTAGGATGCCCATGGTGTCTTTGGTTAAGAATAACATGTCAGCTCTCTTCTCTTGCTTTTGTGTGCTCTCTGGAGCTCACCCATGCATGATGTTCCAGTTGAGTTCAAAAGCAAGTCTATGGTTGGATTAGCTCCACAGGACAGAGAACAAGGTAAGAAATAAGCTTAGTCCTTTCCCTGGGGAAGCTGATAGAGCCAAGCCAGGTGGCTACCAAGATGGATTGATTCCTTTATGTCTCCACTGCAGGATAGTCAAATTTGCATAATACTTTGTTGTCATCATTAGCTTTTCTATAGTTTTAAAATCATGATTGGACACTACCAAAAAGCTTGATTGATGGCTATAACTCTGGCAAATGAAGAGTTTACAATATAGCAAAAGAAATATAGACATAATCTATTTGCAGAGAGAAACAGCGCCAAGTCAAGAAGGCAGGGGGATTCATAGCCTAGAGGAATTCTAAGTATTAGAGAAGGGGATGGAGGAAAGAAGGGCGCATATTTAAGAAACTTCCACTAAGGGATGTTTGCTTTCCAGATTTTTTCAGCAAGACTGGCTTTTCTACAGAAGACTAGACATGGTCCTGGCTAAAGGATGGCAGGGAGATGGCTCAGTAAGATGAATGTATTATTGCAAATGCAGTGCATAGTTTGGGAGATGGTATAAAAATGAAAAAAGGACCTACTGGCTCATGTAGGCATGAGATAGATAAAGCAGATTGGAAAGGAGCAAGAGACGAGGCAGAGGTAGTGTGTGAGGTGACCACAGTGGAGTTCAGAGAGCCAACACTATAAAGTTATCAACACAGATTCCTTAAGAGGAGTCAAAGTAAGGTCCTGGGTACCAACTCTAGCAAGTCTAGTGAATATGGAGAATCTGATTGTTTATGAAGCCTAGGAGCCTTAGAAAGACAAAGAACTTTCTCATTTTCAGAAAGCAGGGGGCCAGATAAAATGCCACATGAGTCCAAATGAGACATCAGCAAGTCTTAGAGTGAGACTAAAGATACAATATAAAATAAAAGGGGGGGGGGCGGAATTTAGGAGTTGGAAAGGCTTCAAACCACACAAAACAAAGTACAGCAATGCCCTAGAAGCAGGGGTCGAAACAGGTAAGGATGGAAAGGAATTCAAAATTACTCGATGGTTTTGCCTTTCTGAAGAAAAAGTTGTCCACAGAACAAGACCCAATGAGGCTCTGCTGGCTCCCAGAATGTTCTAGAGAGCCGACCCACCATGTTCATCATCACGGTTTCTTTCCTTGGTGTCTGGAATGGAGAAGAAGAGCATGTGCAATTTAATGTATTCTATTTTATCTCCAGGATCATCAGCATGTGCTATTTAAATTTACATAAAGCTAAAAGCACTTTTTAATTGCCTGGCCAACTCATTCAACAGTTCTTTGTGCCCATTTTGTTCAATATTGTCTGAAGAGACTCTACAGAAGGAAATAGCTCTCTGTGCGGCAACCGAGTGCATAGATTTTTGTATTACAGGAGCTCAGATTGAATCTCCACTGTGGTTATGTTCTTCTAGTGAATAGAGCGGGAACAGAAACGAATCATTTGTCTCCAGAAATTGTCACTCAGACATTGCTTTTGAAGTCTCTGGCATGTACACTGAGACTGCAAAAATCCTGCTGATTCGTCATCAAACCCTTGATATTGGACTTTGGAAAGGAAGGAAAAATATTGTGTGATTCGAATGAACTTTTCATTTGAAACAGCAAATCTGGGGTGTGGCACTATCTTTTCCAGTTTTTATCAGTAGGTGTTTCTCTCCTAACATGTATGCCCTGATTTCATGGCCTTCTGATTACTAGCTATTTGCTCCCACATTCGCAGAAACATGTTCAGATTTAATTACCTAGATCTTAGAATGTACTGCTGGACTATTGATCATAGTTTTCTCTTACCTGTAAGTTCTGGAAGAGGAAACCACAAGAAAGTAAAATAAGGGCACAGATAATTCCAGTGATAATAAAGATTGAATTTGGAGATGGTCTCATGGCTAGGTAAGAGAGAGCCAGAGAAAACTGAAGAGCCTATTCGTACTCAGACAAGCCTCTTTTAACTGTGCTGTACTCTCTGTTCTGAGTGTACAAAGTTCTAAACCACAGAAAAACATGGGTGAGTATGATTGCTATCCACAGATAAATCAGGTCTCCTTTATTGAATGTCTCTCAATGTACCTGAACAGCTATTATAAAAGCTTTATTATAAAATAAAACATAGGCTATGATGAAGGTGGACAGGGGTTAAATTGAAATGAAAGAATATAGCTTTTATTAATTAAGCAAAAAAAATCTCATTTTCTCTCATTTTGTTAGGAGAGAAAAATAAGAAAAAAAAATGAATCTGACTTTTTTCATGTTTTGCTTGCTAAAGAAACTGCCATGCATATCATATTGGGATCAGGGCAAATTCCCTGGGTGGCTCCCCCGATGTGAATGTGGCAGAGGAAGTGAACAGAAAGGACAAAGGGGAATACAGCTCCTCCCAGCAGCCATGGTGGAGGCTGGCACCCCGGCACAGAAGGTCATGGGGCTCAAGTGCACATCTGTGCTCTGTGCTTCTCCTGTCCTTAACACCCTTCTCTTGTCACCATCCCTCTCCATATGCATTCTGGTTTCTGAATGCATTTCATTGAAGCCTGTAAACTTGATGTATCTGCACTTTGAGTATGTCCTTGTCTCTGCTGTGCAGTTCCCAGCACCTGGGGCCTTCTACCTTCACCACTGAGATAACGGTTTGTGACTTGCCAGGTGCAGCTCTGTCCTCTGGCTCCTTCCTAGGAGGACAGAGCTGCATGTCTGTCATTCTCTACATGTCTGGCCCTGCTGATCTGTTCTCTCCTGAAAGTGCCCACTCCTCTGAGGGTTTCATGGCACCAAGCCATCCAAAGAGCTTGTTTCTTATGTCTCTGTCACGGAATTCTCCCCTCCTTTCTCCAAATTCAGCTTATTTTCCCATCCTACACACTGTTGCCCATGCTGTCATCCATTGTCATGGTTTACAAAACTCATACACAACTCAAGTCTCTTTCCTGCAGTTCATACTTGAGCACCCAATGGCTTATCCTGTTCATCAGGCATCCCCAGCCCAATCTGTGCAAACTAACCCATGGGGATCCCCTGGTTTCTCATTCTGCTCTCTGTTTGGTTTTGTGACTTCTCTGTCCATTCATTAAAACTAGAAATCTGGCAGTCATTATGACTCCTCTTTTCCCATTTTTTGTTGTTTTGTATATTAGACTTACTAATTTTCTGTCCTGAGTACTTTTTGAATTCACCTCTATTGGCCATTCATCATCAGCAGCTGTAGTTTGGAGCTGGTTGCTGCCTCTTGGAGTTTATGTCCTGTTGGGACATCCATATGCTGCAAGTGCCCAGTCTTCCGTTAGTGTCAGATCCATCCAATACAGAACCTGCACCAGACCTGCAGATTCATTATAAGATACACCCAACCTACATTCTAATTTAAACCCACCACTTCCTCCTCTCTCTAGTTTTCTCTCTGGCCACTCACTTGTCTTAAATTTTGCTCTCTTATCAGTGTGGGACAGCTTAGACGTTCACAACTACACCATATCATGCGTTGCAGTTTCTGCCTGGGATGCTTCCGAGTCACATCTCACTCCTCTTTCCTGCATCACTCTCCATCCTCCTTTAGTCAACCCCGAGGGTCACCTCTGAAGAACTTTCCTTTATCTGTCTGATCTCCATCCCTGTTCTAGTTTGCCTTCAATTGTGGTGGCAAAACACTCTAATACCAACTTGGGAAGAAAATGGTTTATTTGGCTTATATCTCCCAGGTCACAGTTCGTCACTAAGGGAGCCCAAGGCAGGAACTCAGTGCAGAAACCTGGAGCACAGACCATGGAGAAACACTGCTTACTGCCTTGCTCCTCTGGCCCATGTTCTGTCTGCGTTTTTATAAAATACAGGACCACCTGTCCAGAGGTGGCACCACCCACAGTGGGCTCGGCCCTCCCACATCACTCAACAATCAAGAAAATGCCCCACAGACTTGGCCACAGGCCAGTCCAGTAGAGGAAATTCCCCAGTTGAGGCTCCCTCTACCCAGGAGTGTCAAGTTGACAGCTCAACTATCCAGCACATCACAATCCTCTTCCCAGCTATCCTGAGCTTTATGAAAATACCCTGTGCCTAAACCAGTCATTTCATTAACAGCAAAAATTTCCAGTTTGTGTTCACATGAACTTCACAGTTTATCGACATCTGTAATTAAGTTAGTTCTTTTCACTAAATTAAGACTTTCTTGCATTTGTGTGCGTGTGTGTGTGTTTTCTAGACAGCTTTCCTGGAACTTGCTATGTAGACCAGGCTAGCCTGGATCTCACAGGAACCCACTTGCCTCTGCTTCCACAGTACTGGGATTAAAGATGCATACTACCATGCCCAGATTAAGACTTCCTTAAGAGTTTAGAATGTACTAGAGCAACCTTTGCCTGTTCCATATTTGGGTCATAAAATTGTCTAATTGAGAATGCTTATTAATAACCAAATCACAGGTTACATCTTTATTTTAACTTCTTTCCAAATCCTGACATGTTATCTATGTATTTTACCTTCATAAGATGCCAAAAAGGCTAACTCATTGGCTTGCACAGTCTGTCATAGTGAAAAGTGTCATAGGATGCTATTTTCTCAATTTCTAGATCATTCCGCTTACTGTTTTATGGCATTGCTTCTCTGTGATTTTTTTTTTTAATTTAAAGAACTATTTTCCATCCTTTTCAGTCAGTCACATACCTAAGGCACGGATCTCCCAAGGTGGCCAGTTACTATGCCAGAGGAAGGCATTTAAATCTTTATTTATCCACATTTCAGAAATATGATTTTTATACCAAGAAATAGCTGAGTGTTGCTGTCCCCAAAATACTACACATGCTATTTTCTCAGGAAGAAAACTGAGGTTTATTTTTTTTTGTTAATGAAATGCCAAACAAGCCCAGCCAACTTGCCAGGCAGAAGGAAATCAGAGCATCTTTGGCAGTAGGCTGTGTTGCTCTCGCCATGCAAATGTTTTGCAAAAATTTAGCTTGAGCAATTTTATTTTATTTTTTATTTTTGGCCAGGTTCTTTTCAGGATAAAATTGTGATGTGCAGGAACTGAGGAAGTGTTCGGAATATTGCAAACACTTCCAAATACATTAAACCCCATGCATTATGACTAGAGCCCTTCAACTCAGGCCTTTCTTGGCATCCTTAAACCAAGACTTCAGTCTATGACCAAAACTAATGTAAATGAGGTGGCAGAATCCAGATTTAAATAATTGCCTATAAAGCCATCCCCACTTATGTACCCCCTTTCAATGTCATACAATGTGATATGTCCACTGTCTCTTTTTGTTCTTCTCCCTGCTGGAGAGGAAACAAACACACATGCTTGGGAGCTCACAATTCCCTCTCATACAGGTTCCCCCAAAAGAGCAGACAGAGATGGAAATTAGACACAGGCATGTATTCTATTTTGTAAGAACAGTGTGTGAACATTTTAGCATTCATAGAGAATATGGCCAGTTAGTGAATATTTTAGCATTCATACAGAATATGATTTCTGTGGTGAATGGACTCCCCTCTTCTGCTGTACCTCTAAGGTAAGCAGCTGTGATACAGAAATATGTGGGTATGACTGTGTTCCAATAATACTTTATTTGCACAGACGTATGGCAACCTGTATCTCAACTCGTTTCCTGCTGGGATTAGCCAGCTTCTCCTTTAGCTCATGCTGTCCACTACCATTTTTTGTTTGTTTTGATTTTTATTTTAAAGTCTTGACAGTAAAGAAAGATACTCTATCTTGGGCAAAATGCTAAGATCTGTTTAAAGCAAATACTTGGATTATTTAAGGATTAGGAAAGGCTGATGTATTTTAAGATTTTTAATTTCATGTATTTGATGTTTGTATAGTGAATTTTTTGAAAAGTAGGTCACAATTTATATCTATTGTCCTTTAATCTGTTCAGTCAAAAACAAGAAGAAAAATCCCATATTCTGTACACGGGAGTTCAGAACAAGAAGGATTTACCGTTATCTTCTGCTCCTCGGAACTAAGGCTACCATGAGGAGCATAGTGTCCTGGAGAGAGCTTTAGAAGTTCCTGTGAAGGCTCAGTGGCCAGATGCCAAAGAAGGTGCTGTTTCCATCACTTGCAAAATATTCGCTTGGCATAGTTGTGTGGCTGACATGTACAGGTGTAAGCCTGCTTGCCGGAGACTTGTATAACCCTTGGTATTCCCCGAGTACAGGTAGTATGACTTAGAGTTCTTCATGTCAAAAATTGATTAGAAAACTACTGAAATAAAAATACTGAAACTTGAAGAGTAAAGAGGAATGAGCCACTCAACTTCCTGCCCCTCCCCCTAACTTCTTTTCCCTGCCCCTCCCCCTTCTACTTCCTTTCTTGGATAGAATAGAATTAACAGATTTTGTTTTCCTTTTTTAAAAGAGACTCTCATACGGCCAACGCTACTCTGGAATTCACTGTCTAGCCCGGGAAGGTCTTGTACTCCTGACCCTGCCGGGCTTACAAGCTATGTCACCATGGCCAACTTCAACATTTTGATATTTTTAAGATGTTTTTACATTTCTCCATATGCATGCTTTTTTACAGGCAGGTATGATGTAAATGCGACCATACTATGTTTAGTGTTCTCAGATTCATTTTCCTGCTTGGCATAAATGATATACTCATTCCATGCTTGCTGAATGTTCCTATTATGCTTATGAACACATTGCCTTTTATATAACTATTTTCTACATTTCCTCCTTCCCTCTTAAGCATTAGGGACTGTGCTGTGCTTATAACACTATCATAAGCATCTTATATTAGTTAAAAGATATTTTTAAAGCCCTCCCTCCTATATTGGGGAAAAGTACTTTAGACTGGTTTGCAAATGATTATTGATGACATTGTAGGGTTATAGAATTCTCCTACATTGTAGGGTTATAGAATTCTCCTAAATGTGCCTTTTCTTCTTATGGTGATGTGTTTTTGTATAACTAAGTAGGTTTATAATTTTAAAACCATCATGATAAAGCCGCATAGGCATGGTCATACATACACATTTAATTACTTGAGGGACACAGCTCAGATGGCCACACTCATAAAGGGATGTCATTCTGATATGTATTGTTCTTTTGTGGCAATGGAGCATGCAGATGTTCCAGAATATTCTGCCATCCTTACAATAATTGCTACATGCTTTTAGCCATATTAACAAAGAATATCTTTAGCCGCCTGTGTGCAGATACCTTTCTACCTCACTCTTCAGAGATAGTTATTTTTAAAATTTCAGAATTTGCTTGCAGCCTTATTCTCTGCAAGATCTTCCCATCTATTTCAACTGTGTCAAACTATGACAAAAACAGAAGGAAACAAGGATAGACTAGTGTGTCACTCATGCCGGCTGAGCGATAAGCTGAGAGAGCAAGAACTGGGTGACAAGAGGAGAAAATGTGTCACCTTTTGAAAAGGAACTCTTCTCTTTCCAGTTATATATAACTCATCCATTGTAAATGAGCAAGATTATTATTAGTAATAATAATAACACCTTAAATTTGTCTAGGGCCATGTAACTTACAAAGGCCTCTTCAGCTGGTAATTCATTTCCTCTTTTTGACAGTCTGTCAATCTTCTAGCACAGAGCTTATTAGTGCCTCTGTGTGTCCCAGCCCTACAGTTACTTCCTGCTGCTCTTTCTAAACCTTAGGTCAGAGACAGAAGAAATCCAGCCCCGCACACCTCCCACAAGGCACCATGTTTAGCCACTGTGCTCGGTGATATGTGGAGAATTGTACCATGGTTCATTTCTACTTAGAGAAAATATAAATCATTAAAGAACTGAGGTCATGTAGTTTAATATTATTGAGGGTCACGTTAGTTTTTTTAATGGAGACATGTGACAGTATTTAAATGGATAGCATGGATTAATTTCAAAAATTTATTCTCACATCATAGAAACATTTGGATTTCATCCATTTCTCTAGTAAATTAGCTCTGATAATGGTAACTATGACCCTTAGGTGTCATAAGACAATGAAATACCTCCCAATTACTACGAGGTATTCATTTACATGTCTTCTTGATATAGTCTCAATGATTTTACTGTCTCATCATTCCTGAAGAACTGGTCATCTGTATATGTACTGTATACATATGACTACATTCTCCTCACAGTATTAGGAGAAAGTCTCATCCCTAGTGTTGAAAAAATATGATTGTGTCATATAGGGATTTTTTCCCCTTTGATTTCTGTTTGATGTCCACAGTCTTGACTTACTCGTTCTTCAGCCAAAAGTCCTTATTTACGTAAAATAACTGAGTGAATATCAGGGAGATTCTTTATCATGAGCTAATGCCATCATCTGATTTATAATACAAGGCCCACAAGGAATTGTTCCCAACATCATACAAAGTAAGCCTCAGGGAGTATAAGCAGTTTGCTCAAAGCTACATAACTAATAAGTGCCAGAAAAGAAACACAGTTCCATCTGCTCAAGTCAAAAACTTTTCCCATCAAGTCACAGGCATGTCAGGAACAAATCTTACAGAATTTGCATTGAGGGTTTCAGCCATCCTGGGCCTCGTCACATGAGGGGAGGTCCTGCAGTTATTTTATTTCTTGGACCAGTCAGAGGAGATAGCATCAACCAGCAAATCCAAGGAAAGGCTGAGGCACCTTGTAATCCTGACCATGAGAGGAGGGTATCCTCAGGACTCCTGTGCTCTGCATCACCTTGGGTGAAGCCTGCCTACTGTATCATTTTGTAGAGAAGGTTTTATATATTCCAGAGTACAACCAAGACCATGACAAGGCAAGACCCTTTGTAATAGCTCTTTTATTTTTACTGCATATTAGAGTGGAGAGCTTTGAAAGGAATTTCAGGGACAGGAGTTCTCCATTTGCCTAGGATACAAACTAAGTTTTCTGCCTTTGTCTGATGACCAGAACAGGTAGTGCCCATTCTTTCTGGAGAGGGTGAAATAAGAGATAATTCTGCACATGGGCTTCAGGATCAGCTTTTCATTCTAATCAGAACCTGTTTTAAACAAGCTGTCCTGATATGAACAAGTGACATAGAAAAATCACTGACTTGAACACGCTCATCTGAAAAGTGGCAGGAGAAGGCAAGGGGCATCTCTGAGGAAGTCGAATGTGGCCTATTAATTATCTGTAAGGAACGAACAGTCCCCAGTCCCCTGGAAGCCACACTGGGCTAGAAAAAGCAAAGCTCTGGGACTTCTCCTTTTTCCTGAGCCTTTGCTGATTCTACATGCAAATTGTCAACCAGGAGGAAAGCTGCTAACAAAGCAGTCCTGTGCTCCTCCGCTCAGGAATACTAAAGAGAAATGGCTTCAGGATTTATTAAGCTGCTTATAATTATTCCTGACATGTCAAGTATAGCCGGAGCAGAATTGGAGAAGATTGAGGGAACGAATTTTTAATATGTCAGTCTTTAAAGAGTCGAGTGAATGGCCCCAGCAATGATCATTAAGTATGAGTCTACCATTTAATTTTTTTTAAAAGAGAGAGAAAATATTGAAAGGAATTCTGTCACTGTTCTGGGATGAGGGTAATTTTGAACAGTCAAGCATAAAGGCAAGATAAAGCTTAGTGCCGCTCTCCGAGACATGTCAGTGTGAGAAACTATAAAACTTCAGAGCTAAGAAGGATAAGTACTATGCAACAGAGGCTGTGGAGGCCAAAGCTTGAGACCCCAGACCCTTCAGCCCACTCCTCTGAACTTCTTCATAGGCAAATGGTTTCATTATGGGAAAAGTACCCCAGGTGCAACATTCAAGGGTTCTTAACAAAAGAAAGGCCAGCGTCACCACAGGAGATGCATCTGGAGCATCTGAAGGCCTCTGAAGTATTGTCTTGTTAAAATGTAGAACCAACTTTAATTCACATTCATTTCATTAAGAGCCAAATTACCTGGGTTGATTTTGTGTGAGGGATTATTTAAAAAAAGGATAATGACAAATGACAATCTATCTGCAGAAATACCAGGGAGGTAGATATTTATTCATTTATTTATTATTTATTTATTTATGTATTCATTTATTCATTTATATTTATTCTTAAAATTTTCATTTGGCAGGCTAGAAAGACAATTCAGTGAGTAGAGTGCTTACTTATCAAGCATGGGGGACCTGAGTTCAAACCCTAAAATCCACGTTTGTTTGTTCTTTAAATTCCCATGCTGGGACACAGATAGGAGAAACTCTAGGCCTCACCTGTCAGCCAACTAGTGAACTCAGTGAGTTCAAGTCCAGTGAGAGACTCTGTCTCAAAAGAAAAATGTGGATGTTGCTTTAAAAATGATATTGGATGTTTTCCCCTGGCTTCTACAGGCACACAGACACACAGACACACAGACACACACAGACACACACACACACACACACACAATCACAAACAAGCACAAACATGCACATCCAATTTTCATTTGGTGTTTGAATATTATTTGTTGCAGTTGGTGTATGGTATGAAATCCTTTTGTTTTCAATTTTTTAAATATTTTATTTATTTTTATTTTATGTGTATGAGCTTATTACCTGCATGTATGTAAGTGCGCCCCTGCTGTACAATGCCTGTGGAGGTCAGAGAGACTATCAAATTCCCCTGGAACTGGAGATACAGAGAGTTGTTAGCTTTCACGTGAGTGCTGAGAATAGAACCTGGTCCCTCTGTAAGAGCGATCAGTGCTCTTAACTGCTGACCCATCTCTCCAGCCCCTAGAATACTTTTAAAAATAACAGGTTAGCCGGGCGTGGTGGTGCATGCCTTTAATCCTAGCACTTGGGAGGCAGAGGCAGGCAGATCTTTGTGAGTTCAAGGCCAGCCTGGTCTACAGAGTGACTTCCAGGACAGCTGGGACTACTGGGAGACCCTGTCTCAAAAAGACAAAAAAACAGACACACACACACAAAAAAACAGGTTAGCTGGGCTTGGTGGCGAGAGCCTTTAATCCCAGGACTTGGGAGGTAGAGGTGGGTGGATCTCTGTGAGTTCAAGGCCAGCCTGGTCTACAGAGTCAGCTCCAGGACAGCTGGGACTAAAAAAAGGGGGACCCTGCCTCAAAATAAAATAAAATAAAATAAAAATAACAGGTTAAAGTATTTAAATGGTTTTCCAATGTATCCCAAGTATATGGTAATAAGAATCGAAAGAAATGTCCAAAAGAGAGTAACAATTATGTATTTTGTTAAGAAAATCTGAAAAACACATTTGATGGTTTGTGGAAGCTGAGAAGGGGAAGGATGCAGGGGAAGAGGCGTCATATAGAAGCTGCAGATAGTAATGCTTGCTGAAGATAATCCAGTGTGTGAAGAACTTGGAGATGCTCAGAGTTAGAAAGCGAGAACGCCCCCTGTTCAAATTCCCACGCAGCACCTCTACTACAGATGGTTTCGAGTACGAAGTCAGACTGCATGAGTTAGCTCCCCCCACAGGCTGCCCTCTACACTTCCTGGTCATGCTCATCCGCAGGGCAGCATCTCCCCTGTGTACTGTTGCTTCCTGTCCATCATTCACAGTGAAGTATACTGACCTCTATACTAGTTGAAGACGTTTGTGTTTTTTCTTGGTCCTTCCATTTGCCTCCTAATAAGTGAATAGCTATCAGTAAATTTAATGCTTTCTTAAGCCTTCGCCTCCTCTCAGTCTCCCATAGGTTCTCATTTTAGAACTGCTCCTCACTTGATAAGACTTTCCGCGGCTGGCTGCTTTGGGGATGCACCCTTCTCATCTAGAATATTAGAGGCTGAGTATTACCCAGATCTCATTTCAGAATGAGAATCTTCTGGAACATGAACAGGTCCCTTTGGCCTGAAGAGAGGCCTTGATGTTGATGGAGAGGAGTTTGTGCAGATGTGATTGTAGGACTGAAATGGGGACTTTGTGGTTTTTGTTTCACTATCTTCTACCCTCCTTAACCCAAATGAGGCTGTTCACCCTCCCTTTATCAAAACTCTAATTTTGGACCAAGGTGCTACTGTATACATCAGGCCTTCCCTCCTTTCACCTATACCAGAGCCTGCCTGGTCCCTTGAGCCAGACAAAAAATGAAGTGTATGGGGCTCCCTGCCAGCTCCTTGGCTCTTATGGCCAGCAGTCCAGATAGACACCCCAGTGCATCCTGGTGGATGGGCCAGAACATCTCTGATTCTCCTGCTGAGCCTTGGGGCTTTTTGTGTTCTTAGTGGTGATGTCCATTTTTGAACCTATAGGGAAGAGGTTGCAGTTCAACCCATCTCCCCTGTGTAGCACTTACCAAGTGGTGTCTGGGAAGTGGGCATCCAGCCAGACATTTTCTCCTAAAACTTGTATTACTCCTCCTCTGGGTTGCAAACTTTCTATTTTAAGTTTCTAACTCAGCCATTTCTAAGTCATCTATGTGGCTTAAAGAGTTGAGATGTTAACTAGCGTATGCACTTAGGATCTCGAGAAGAGAAGCTGGCAAAATAGAAACAGACATGAGGGACATGCAGGCAATTTTCCCAGTCTCAAATTGCACAGTTGTTAAAATTGTATAACCACTATCCAGGCCAAGTGGAATTGAGTAACTCTGTGTTGAAATCTGGATTATCGTGTAAGAAAACAATTTCACCACATAGACAAAGCTACCTTGGCTTGTGAGGTGAGGCTCTGTCATTGTGAGGTCTGATCATTTTATAGGTGGTTCTGTTGTTTTCCATAATTTGCCTATAGCTCTGAAAAATTAAAAGGAAGGGCATTACATTCCATGATGTCATGTAACTTTAAAGTGGAGTTGTTCTTAGGCTGAAGAGATTCCTTGCAACCACAACTGAATTTTCCAAAAGGTGTACTGCATTCACACTAAAAGGACAGTTTTGATCCTTTGTGACTTGTTACAGATGGCTTGCACTTATCAAGCACTTGATCCTGTACCCTGCACTATGTTAACCATTTTGTGTAGATTAATTCACATAGTCTGCATGACCTTAAGCAGTAGAGTTATTTTTATTCCCATTTTGTAGACAAGGAAACCGAATCAGAGGAAGATAAAATAGCAAGTCAGAGTCAGAATGTAACCTCAGGGGCCTGATTCCATAAAGCAACATTTAAATAAATGGTCTTCTCATTGGTTCTGTTTTATAGTTTCTTCTTTGGTTTCTACATTAGTAAGCATCTTAACTTTACATTTTAGAGGTGTAACCTGTATCATGTACTGATGATCTGGGGAAACGTGTTTGCTTGCAATTGATCTAACTTACTCTGAAAGCAGGAAACGCTGCTCCAGTATGGAAGAAAGCACTTGTGAGTGACAAATAGACAAATAAGCCTGGCAGTCAGGGCAGATCACAGAGTCAAGTTTACTTTCAGGAGTACTGATTTCATTCTGATAGTAAGGGAAGGCCAATCTTTTCACTTAAATCTCCAGTAATAATGAGCGCACAGTTTGGTGACCTAGAACTTCGACTGGCAAACATTTTCATGCAATATAAGTGGAGACCCTGCAGTGAGGCAGGCCACCTGTATCAAAATCCCAGCCCTGCCACTTACAAGTTATGTGATCCAAAGCAAATTGCTTGCTGCCTCTGTGATTCTATCTGTAAGATGAGGGTAACAGTCCCCACATTATAGGGTCGTAGTGCAATGAAATGAGATCATGCATACATAGATTTGTAATAGTGCCTGCCACAGAGTTAAGTGCCCACCTTAAAGGTATTTGCTCTCTCATCATCTTCATCCTCGTAATGTGCTTAAAACACATGGCACAGATACTGATTCTGGTTGTGGGTTTCTGTACTTAGATACTTTTAGAAATTGTATATAAGAAGCTGGGCATGGTGGCACACACCTTTAATCCTAGCACTTGGGAGGCAGAGGCAGGCGGATCTTTGTGAGTTCAAGGCCAACCTGGTCTACAGAGTGAGTTCCAGGACAGCTGGGGCTACAGGGAGACCCTGTCTCGAAAAGACAAAACCAAAAAAAAAAAAAAAAAAAAAAAAAGAAATTGTATATAGGAAAAGAAGACGTAAGAACGTAACTCATGTTAGAAAAATTGTGGCGAATTAGGCAGCTCTGAGATATTCTAGAATTCTTTGGCCGTATCTTGTTTTAAGTGAAAAATTGATCCACCATATGTTGCCATGTCACAGGGAAGTTGGAATTTTGCACCAAGCCAAATGAGACTTAACATAGCATATAAATTACATGCTTATTAAACTGAAACAGACTGAAAATTATTTTGAGAATCCAAATCTTGGGCAGTGGAGATAGATGGCTCATTCAATAAAACACTTGCCATGCAGTCATGAGGACCTGAGTTCACACACCCAGAGCCCACATAAAAATCTGGGTATGCAGCACACACCTGACATCCCAGAACTGGAGAGGTAGAGAAAAAGGAGCCCCTAGGCTTTGCTGAGCAGACAGACTAGCCTAATCAGAGAATTCCAAGCTCGATGAGGGAACCTGCCTTAAAATATAAGGTAGAGACTGATTGAGGAATCATGCAATGTCTATCCTACACACAAACAGACATGAATGAGTGCATGCGCACGCATACACAAGAAAGTCTGAATGTTGATCGGTAAGAAAGTGTAAAACACTCCTGTCTGCAAAGGCCAAGTGACTAAGAAACTAGGGTGTAGATCTTGATGGTTCATCTTGGCATAATATTGGTAATGCATGTTACCTCACAGATATGGTAGATTTCTACATATTTAAACCACTCCTGATTTCTCCAAAGTATCAGGTTGGAGTCTCAGGAAACCCTTAGAAGGCATTCACAGGGTAAAGGCTTTATTGCTTGTAAGGCACCTTGGTCCGATTCTGCCAGCTAACCCATGAGAAAGGTTGGCAAAATTCCAAAGGTGATTAGTGTTATATCTGTTATTTCAAAGGGTAGAGTCTGTTTGGGTGGATGGAAGGGAAAGCCTATAATTTAATAGCTATTAGAACATTTCTGCAAAGCTTCTTTTTGTTCTAAAATTTGGTTGAGAGAATTTCAGTGCTCCGGATGATTTGCAGGCACTCTACATCACCGGACTAAAATGCACCCGGAGTTTGTACTATATCTTGACAGCGCAAGTCAGAAAGATGAAAATATTGCCTCTGAAATACTGATTACCTTTGTTCCCACCCCCTTTCTTCATTTGAGAATGAAATAATCTTTTTTGAACATTTTGCTCCATAAATAAGCATTAGAGTTTTAAACTTAGCCTTAACTAGCTAGGAAAAAGTATGCCACCACTGTCCTGTTTAGAAAGAAGGAAGGTGGTTATGCTCCATATCGAGGGGAGGGATCAAGTGTTTCCATGCCCATACCCATCATTTGTGAAACATGTATGTATTCTTCGAGTTCCTTGAATCACATTCTAAATGGCTGTCCTGTAAATACATTAGAGCAACAATCTTGTCATGCGCTGTTCTTGTCATGGGTCATCTTCATGCAGTGTTTAGTAATTTCATTACACTTGGGTAATTAGGTGAAGCAGCGCCGACCAAGCCTCCATGGGTCAGCTATGTGCACTCTAGCTGCCAAAGGCGCTTCTCCTTCTGAACAGAGCGCTTTGCTCAGCCAGTGTAGACATGGCCTGATAAACAATGGAACTTCTCCCCTGAGAACTGGAGCACGGCTTGATCTAGCACTTTAACTAAAAATTGAGCACAGGTTTGATGAATGGTTAAAATGACTGCATTCTCGTAAAATGGGAGCCTAAATTGATGATAATGTGATGAGTGACATAATTTATAATGAACTTGAAAGGCAGTGGCACTTACTGTTGGGGAAGCTAATCAAGGGAGTATCAAATCAAAGTTTTCTCATGAGCATAACTATGTGTGTCAGAGAGGATGTACTTGCAGGCTTATATCTGTCAGGTCTCAACACTAAACCTGTCAGAGCGTTGCCTGGTCATGTCACATTTAACCAAGATGTCACCTACATCGTGAGAAACAACCTGCCTTGTGTTCCCCTCCATGGGATTTTTATAGGGAAAAGCACATGCGGAAGGAATGCTTCTTTTAACACTGCATTTTTTTATTTTGCAGATTCTTGGGCTGATGGAGTAAGCAAGGAAGAGGTTTCCTGACTACAGTCACTGCACTAAGCCCAGGATGGATTCAGGGAATTTGTTCAGATATGCCCAAAGAAGTCTGTCTAAGGTGATTCAGATACCTCTGAGATGCAAATCGGGTTTGTGAAGGATGCTGGGAACATGAGTCTTCAGCTGTATATTTTTCTTTTCTTGCATTTATGGTTGTTAAGGAAAATATTAAAGCTGTTGGTCCATGCTGTATAATACACCCCTCCCCAGCATTTTAAGTGTCCCAGGATTTGATATACTTTAAGCCAGTCTTTCAAGGTCCTCTTATCTTACCAAGTTTTAAATTTTGAAAGCATGATTATGGTTTTTCATATATTAAAAGCAATTTCATTTTGGGATTTGCAATTGGATAGTTTTTCACCATTTATCTGTTTCCTTGGAAAAATAAGTGCTAGGTATGAGATAGCTGCAAGAAATCTAAGAAAAAAAATGTGTTCAAATTATTTTCAATACAGATGTTCACGTTATCTTTAAACAGTGGTTAAGTGATTCAGAAAAAAAAAACATTAACAGCTTTAGAAAATATGAACCATATTTTTTTAGTGGTTAAAGTGTGCTTAATAGCCTATATACTTAATTTGTTCAGAAACTACATGCTTTTTGTTGCTATATTTTGTTAGAAAGGAAGGAGAGGCTGTTTCTACAGGTGGCATAGAAAAGTCGATACTGAACCACGGATTACTGGATCCCATAGAACCGTGGAGACTCGGTAGTGAAATTCTTCCAAAGGTGAGTGGGACATTGATTTCCCTTCTCATGTCTGAGGAAATATGATGCAAGGAACTGAGCTAAATTTAGACTGGAAACAAGTGTGAGCTGAAACTCAAAGTGTAATCATTTCTCCAAACAAACAAACAAACAAACAAACAAACGAACAGGAAGAAATCCAATTAGAATATGAGCATCTAAAATGGTCTGATTTTTTTTTAGATTTTCTTTTTATTGAAAAATTTCCATCATACTTTGAAAACAATGCATGATTCTTTGACATTTTATCTGTAATTCAGATACTTTTTGGTGGAATATTTGTATCATCTGATATAAGCATCCTCCTCTTAAATCCTTAAAACAAATGCAATAACTTTTCAGTTTCTAAGAAATAAACCATTATTTACACCATCTCACTTGAAGATATGAGCCTGTCGTTAACCTTCCACATTTAAATGGTGTGTTTTTCCAGATAATTTATGCTGTGACTTTTAGACACACTCTTGCTTGTTGTGTATTTGCTTTACAGTTTCTTCTGTATGGCTGAGAGTTCCAAAACAGGAAACCAAACTATTTCTTACTCCTTGGTTGTTTGACTACAATGCTTAGCATTCCATGCAAGCAGGCAGCTCGTCTTCCTGGTTTGGGAGGTATAAGTCCCATGGGAAGTCAGCTGAGGAACATTTTACGCATCGCTCATCCTATTATGAGCTCAGTGCTCTTCCATCTTTCTACAAGGTAAGAGATTTATTGTGAATTGACTGCCAGAAGTAGAAAATGTGGCATGCTAATGGATTTTGCTTTCAATATGTATATTTTTTGGAAGCTATAGTGGAGAGTATGGAAATTGTTTTATAAGCAAAAGAATAATTGGAACAATGTAAGTTATTCACACCCATGATACTATGGTCATCTGTCCTCCAGATAGTATCCAAACATTCTGCCTTGGGATCCACCCTTTATAGAATTTTCTCTTCTTGTGAAGTGAGGTGGTAAATTGGTCATTTTTATAATGAATTTGAAGAGAGTTGATGATTAGTGAAGATAATTCAGCCTTAGAAGTAGGAAGTGACCAAATTACGACTTTACTTTGTCTAGAGACGATATACCTGAGCCGTGTTCTTGAGTGCAATCAGAAATTGAGTATAAGAAAGTTAAAATCTAAAATGATAGCAAGTTCATGGTAATGAATGTGACGAACTTTGTTACTGATTTTTTTAAACTGACCAATAGAAAATTCTTATTCTTTTTTTCTTAGCCTGAACTATCAGATCGCCTGAAACCCTAAATGTTGCTTACAATCTCTACTTGAACTTTGGATCATCTAGCTAATATCCTGACACTCGTTGTTCCCCAAATCACTGTTAGAGTTTTTGAAAAAGCTGTTGATTTTAAGGATGAAGCGTTATTAATAAAATAATAGGAAAGTGAAAATGTTTGGATTTCCCATCTATCAAGGTAAGATTTTTGACAAGTACCTTGAGATTGTACTTGATTCTACCACTATCCCATTCCTATGAAACTTTACGTTTATCAGTTGGGGGAAGAAAACTGTATATGGAATACCCCATATGCACTGTCTAAACTGACCATATTGAAATCTTTAAAATAAGTCTATTTAATGACTACAGATACAAAAATTAGCTTTGTTCTTTTGCTCAGTTTTTCTTAGCTTGGAAAGCAATAACTCAGAATATCATGCAATGTATGTAAATAGAATGTAAATGATATACATTATAATTCTCATGGGAGAAGGGCATGCTATTTTCTAATACTTGCTGAGGTTGAACATCTGGTATATAAATTCTTAACTATGAACAATCCAAAGTTGACAGCATACTTTTGAGTGCTCTGAACTTAAAAGACAAAAATAAAGATTTTGTAATAAATAGCGACCTTGTGTTTACTCTTGCTATATTATTATGCTTTCATGAGAAGATTAGAAAGTACAAAAGCCAAGGGTAAAATGATCGAGGAGCTAGACATGTGTATGTTCCACGTACTTATGAACACAATACAGGATGCTCCCAAGTCTAGCTCTCTTCATTTGGTACACATAATGTATCATTTAAAATGAAAAGACTCATTTTTTCCTGTGTCTATCAAGAACATTAAACTATAATCTCCCATTATATAATGGTAAATGATATAGATAGAATATTATAGATATATATACTAAAAGATATATAAGCAAAATGAAGTAGCCATTTTCCTTGTAGGTTAATCATGTCTTAAGGATTTTCCTAAAATTTTCAATGATGTAGCTCTGCCTGATAATTTGTGTTTGACGTAATAGGAATGTCTTGGGGGAAATGGCAGGTCACTGTGTTTTGATTATCTTCAGTGCGGAAACTGTCTGGGATGCCACCATCACAGGAACCAGTGTCTGTGACTCAGGAACGTTTGCTTTGCTTGTACGTCATCCTCCGGGTTCTTTCTAGATTCATCTCTCTCCTGCTTCCCTTTGACTCTTCTATTGTATTCCACTTGGCAGCTGAAAGACAGAAATAAGACTGCCTGACTATATTTCCCCAGTGCCACCAACTGGGAGATAAGCTGACTAACATTTTGAAAGCCCAGCCCATTTCGCTCACAGCAGGATAGCAGGTAAAAGCATTTCTGTATTAAAATACACACTTTGTTTCTTCAGGTTTGGGGGATAATTTTTCTGGTTTGCCAGTTGGGGGGAGAAATGAAAGTGGATTGGGAATAAAATACCTGGGGTATTTAATCAAATGCCCAGCAACTCCTGATTATAGGATACAGAAATCTCACTTTTGAGGATTACTGTGGTAGATTTTGTCAACTCACATCAGCGCCTCCTTCTACCCAGCACGGGATTGGACTATTTCCCACTACTACCTAAGTAGGACATGTTGGATGAATTCCAAAGTGTTTTTATAATAATTCCTGAGTTATTTGAAACTAAATATACAGACTAAGATTTCTCATTACATATAAATATTTGTAAATAATGGTAGAGTTTATTTGTTTACTTCTATTGGAGCAAGAAATTAAGATTTAATTTTACTGTGTTCTGTTCATTTGATTACTGTTTCTTAAGTGGTAAGTATAAACTGCCTTCCATGTTGAAAGACACTTGCTTAATTAAGAAAATATCATAAAGCAAATCATATGCTGATCCTTGACTTTCTGACCTTTCACTGTGCCGTGTTAGATGCCTTGAGCCCATGTAGATAAGAGCTTGCAGGACAGCAGGGTGAGACAAGGCCTCGCCTCTCTCCTTGAGAATCAGTGGGCAGAGGAATGACTTTAGAGGGGGAATTTCCCTGTGATGATAAAATCAGGATGAATAATATTCATTTGCATTCATTTTGACTATATTTTAAGGAAGCTTACATTTTTGTACAAGAGTCACCTGGGACAAATGGGTGTGATAGTGTCACTATTATGATGGGAAGACTAAAGTTCCTAGGTATGTCAGATTACTGTGACAAGGCCATAGATCACTATGAATGAATCAAAGCATTCCTTAACTAGTGCCCACATACATACCTATTGAAACCAGTTTTACAAAGCTTCTTTCCTGGGAGCCAGCACCTACATATGTGTCATCTTACCTCAGAGTATGATAGGTGTATTTTGTTTTGTATTCTCTAACCATTCTAGATACTTCTTTTTGAAGTGGATCAAATATTAACAGAGGGTGCAGTGGAAAGATTCAACAGCCTTTCTTTGAGGTTTACCAGGCAAAACATGAATGACTGAAGGCCCATGGATTTCCCCACTGTGACTGTGCCTGGAACCTTGTCAAGGTCACAAGGGGCTTCTAGTCCAGCAATCAGACAGATCCCATAACCAATTTGTCCAGGTTGACAAAGATTTCCTCTTTATAAATGTTCCGTAGGGTCCACAAGGAATCTTGGAAACCCGTTCATTTTCTAAAGAGAGGATCAGATAAATCCATTCAAAATTATTTGCAAGTTACTTCTTTGCTTGCCTTTGCCAACACCACCTTGTAGATAGCTTGATTAAGTCAGAGGCTGGACGAAGCCACTTCAGCTTCACCTCTGGGTGCAAGTGGTTTTTGTTGTCTCCCTGCATGAGGAGGCCTAGCTTCACATTCATTCGTTTGGTGTGGCTTTGTTTTTAAGAACTCTTTCCCTGAAGAGTCATCTATGAGAGCAAGATTTGGAGGTTTAGACCACAACCACAGAGTGATTTTTTTTTTTTAAGATTTTTTTTTCCTAATTTGCTAAATGAAAAATACTGGAAAATAAAATTTCCTCTTTTGATAAATGAATATTAAACATAATAGTAATAAATATAAAATATACATTCTGGCCTAATTGTTATGATAAGTAATAAGAAAAAGATGCAGACAGCCTTTTCTGCTATGGTTCCTAGGGGCCTACTAGGCTAATAAGCTATCATGAGCTACAGCTAAAAAGAAGATGTATCATCTCTGTCTAATGCTGCTTAGAGATAGCAGTCCACCCTGAGCAGAGTCTTCTCTAGTTACAAAGCCCAGTAGTCCACAGTGCAGGTCAAATACAAATGCCTTCATCTTCATATTCACACATATCTCCTTAGGCAAATATTTTAAATTTTAATAAAAATGCTACAGGAGAGGGACCTTGGGGTATAGGGCTGTTGCCCTAAACCAGGGCTTATTTAAATGAGAAGTTTGGGGTTTCAACTTAGAAATTCACATTTTGCATTCTAGTCTAGTCTTGTGATGAGTGCCTCGTTGTTTGTGAGAAGTTTTAATTTTCTTAGCTTTGAGTAAAGCTGGTATTTGGGATGGACTTAGAATGTTTGCCTTTTGGAATCTGAGAGATCATTTACTAAGTTTCTACTGTGCACTGTTTAACATCCAGTCTCCCAACACCCATCAGACATCCCTATTCAAGTTTGGAAAACATAGACTAGAGAAACACGGGTTGTGACGCATGAATTGGCAATAGACAGGAGACTTGTAAGTGACTGCCACTAGTCCTCAACTCACTTTTTTTCTACCCAGTGATTTTCAGTGATCTTCCTCCCAACTTGAAGCTCCTTCTGAATTTGTATAGTTCAGTTGGACTTAAAGCAATTTTTTCAGGCTTCAGAAATTTACATTTTTTTGCATCAGCATTTTAGAGTGATGGAAAGTTCTTCACTGCCACCTCTGACAAATGTTCCACACTTCAAGATTTTATTTCATGTGTATGTGTGTGTTGAATATTAAAAAAACCCACTGCAACTCAAGCTTAGTGCACCAATACACTAGTTAAACTAGAATTTATACAAGTAGTTTGAATTTATGCTTTTTTGCTCTAAACATTTTCTAAACCTGCTTCCTCATCTCTAAAATGAGGAAAATGTTCATCTTCACCCTTATAAGATGGCATGCCAAACACAATATTTGGTGTATAGTAAAAGGTCAATAAATATCAGTAGTGATGTTTCAAGTGTGTATTATTTAGTGTGTGTCTGCCTGCACATGGATAACCCATATACACATTTTTCAATATGACACATTATTATTCAAAGCATGCTGGCTCATCTTAGAGGGAATCGTGAAAAGGCAGTGCTTGCCATCAGCGTTGGCAACTTCTAGTGAGCAGGTGCACTCTCTCCTTACTGATTCCCACTGCCCAGTGCCCTGCCTCTCATCTTCCCTTTGTTGACACAACCTTTTAAGTCAGGACCTGCAATTCATCCACACAAAGGTGTAGATGACTGAGAACATTGGAGGTTCTGCCCTTGGAAAGGTCACTGACCTCTTATCCAGGATCACATACTGAGCCCAGGAGATTGCAGCAGCTGGAGAAATCCATCTGACAGTGCAATCTTTCTCTGCCCTCTGGAGCTCCCCAGAGTGAGAATGGTTAACTGGGCCAAGGGGTGAGGTGAGTTCAGCTGCTGAGGGTGCCTGCTGGGGCTCTCAGTGGTGTTTTTCTGACATCCTCAAAGGCTGCCTCTCTCTAAGCCTAGGGCCATTTAGGAATGTCTGTCAGCTTTTTCCGTTTTTTTTTTTTTACCCCCTTTTTCATTTATGTCTGTGGGTTTTGAATCTTGTTATGCCTTAGACACAAGCTATAGCCTTTGAACATTTCTTTCCTGATGTTCTTCTTCAGGTTTGGATATGTATCGGTTTTTGTCTCTCCAAATCCTATCCATATATTCATTCTTAGGTGCCCATTGTATTTCCCTCACAAAGGTTTGCATTCATGATTGAAAGTTTTTCATTCCTCAGACTATTTTTTGAGACTTTCTTCTGACATTTTCTCTTTTTCTTTCATGTAACCGGCTTAGCTAGTATTGTGTACAGATAGATTTTAGGATCTGAAGGGCTGAAGTTTAAGGTATGTCTCCACTAGCAGGTAACATTTCAACAACCTTTTAATTTTTCAGCCTTGCATAGCAGTAGGTGGGAATACAGGGGGCTGCCAACAGTTTATAGGAAAAAAAAATAGATTATTGTGTTCTGTAAACATCAAAGTGGTACAGAGGTTGTTTTCAGTCTTAAATTTTTTTTTCCTGTTATAACTACTTTTTCAAGTATTTTTGTTCCAAGAGAGGGCTTCAAGAGAGGTATTTTATTTAGCATTTGTAAAAACTAGATGGGATTACCTCTACTTAAATTTCCCCCAGTGCTCATAATAGCTCTTCAATATAGTCTTATGGCATGTCTGATGGTGCTTACTCCCTGCATACTTGTAGGCATTGCAAAGACAATGCAGAGGAGAATATTCTCAGAGGTGAACAGGAGAGATGTCCAGTTGTGAACAGATGGGCTATATCAGGGTTCAGAACATCTGTGCACGGTCTGCCCAGGCTGGGTACCCAGGTCACTCAGAAGTTTGCTTTCAGGCCATGAGTACCTCTGACATGTGACTAAAGATAAACAGTGTCTGCTTTCACTAGCAAAAGCCTCGTAACTTGGACTTAATTCGATTATTTGCTACAGAGGTAGGGAATATACTAAGATAGAGTTAGAAGTTATGCCTATTCTTCGAAAAGATTTAACCCAAGTCAAATAAAATGTCTTAACAATATACCCTCAAAAATTAAATTAATTTTGTATGGTTGCATGTCTTACTAAGGTCTATTGTTTCATTTATAACTCAGAAATGCAAACCACCCAAAATGAGTTCCCTTGATGTAACAGAGATGCCTCTATATGCAGGGGCGTTGCTTTTCCTTCCACGGGCTCATTGTTTCATTGATTCATTACTATTCTTTCCCACTGTCTTTAGGCAGGTTCAAGAAATTAAAAGAAAAAAAAAAACAAAGACCGAAAGCCATCATTGTAAGTTAGTTTTCACAGTGGCTGTTGCTGCTTGCTGGACAGAGTTGACCTAGTATCCCATTCCTTTTCACCATTCTTCCAAACAAATCTTAAACAAATAATAAAGTAAAGAAAGTAAAGAAAACGCCCAGCTCTCCTAGGGAAGAACACAAGTGCAGCAGATCTGTCCACACCCATCTGCAGAAATTTGATAGAGGAAAAGCATTAGTAAACAGAAAAGCTAAGTTCCTGTGTTTCTGTTTCTCTAGCAGCACTGTGCCCTAGATTTCACGGCAAAGCTTAGTCTGCTTTGACTCCGTGCTCATACCCCCAAGCACAGTGCTAATTTTTGGAGTGCTGCATCAGTGGTATTAGTGCTAGTTATGAGAAATATGAGGTTGCGTGTGTGCGTTTTGAGACAGGTTCTTACTCTGTAGACCAGACTCCCCTTGAACTGTTGCAGTCTTTCTGCCTCTGCCTCTGCAGTGCTGGGATTACAGGTGTGTACCACCATTCCAGGGATGCTCTGAATCTTAACTCAGCTTCAAGGAGGAGGCAGTTCATCAGAGATTCTGCTTGGATCTCTTGCTGTGTTTCATGTGTCACATTCTTGTCAGTGTAGAGCGTCCTCTGCAGGCAGAGAGGGAGAATGATGACCAAAACACAAAGACCTTTTTTGTCCTTATAATGGAGCCCTTGCTGGCCATTACATTAGCCACCTTAGTATCCTGAAATTCAAATGACATTTCATTCTTGGACTTCTACAACACACCTGTTGTGATACCGAATCTGTTATTCAGATTGAGATTCACTACTATGCTGGTCTTTTGTTTATGGAGCACCCATTCTATATTAGGTCCCAAGTGTCAGAGATATAATTGTGAATTAGGTCCCACTGCCATGGCTGAGTGTGTAGTGAGGGTTCTAAGATAAACTTGGAACTATGTGCCACTTTCTATAGTTATTAAAAAGATCAACTGTGCCTGAGAATGAGGAAGTGACAAGCTTAGTTGATGGTTGGAAACAGGAAATGCTTCACCCCAAAATTGGCATTTAGCCAAAATATGAAAAATAATTTAAAATAGTAGATGGCTTCCCATGGATCCCACAAGATTCTCCTAATACTGTCTCTCAACATAATGACTCTTCTCACGGTCTCTTTCATGCTGTTTCTCTGCATCCTCGCATCATCTTCTGTACACTGGCTAAGAGGTAGTGGTGTGGCCAACAGCAGTTTTAGTCATGATATAGGGATTGCGTGATTGCCACCTGTACTGTATCGAATAAAGATAGCATTTTCCTTCCAGTTTCAAGCACTAAGCATTGATTACTTTTATTTTCTTCTTCTTTGGCAAAATATGTCAGTAGTTAGTTTTTCCCAGTAATTAAAGAGAATGGTAGACTTTGCATCAACGATTCACAAGAGAAGGTGCATATAAGATTGCATTTAGTTTAAAAACAGAAGCTTATCTAGAGTCAGTTCAAAGTATGGGAACTGAGATACTGGAGGCTTTTGTTTGAAGAGAATGAGTTGGTAACATATAGGGAAATAGGAGAATACCTGAATCCCATTTTCCTACCTTTTATTTCAAAAGAATTTTGGGTGGGCTTGAGCAAATGTAGCCTAGTTGTTGCAAACTTACCTACTATATGTAAGACTCTGGGATCTACTTCCAGAGACTAAAGAGAGGGAGGAAATGAATAAATAAATAAATAAATAAATAAATAAATAAATAAGCACCTCAAAGAATAGAGACTAAGTATTCATTGCTAACTGCAAATCAAACAAGTCTGGAAAGAAATATACTTGCTCAAGTAAGCCATTCACCCTGCTTGTATGTTTATATCCAAATGATGAATTTATGGAGACACACAGAATTTAAGTCACTCATAAGCACTAACACTGCAGAGAATGCCAGCTAATGTGTGAAGGTAGCAAAGCCCTGTATATGTCAAGAGGATGATGTGAGTAGATGTCAGTAGCTTGTCTCTCCCATCCAGAATGCAGCATGTATCCCATGAACAGACTTATGCATGGGAAGTGCTGATAGACAGTGCTTGACAAATGTCAGCTGCTCCTCATTTGTTAAGATAGACTGCTACAATTAAAACTGCATTTCTTTTAAAAGAAAAACATAAAAAATTAAAAAATAAAGAAAAAGAAAAGAAAAACATGGTATTATCAATCATGATCCAAATACAGTTCTTCGTGTGACTGGAGACATTTTAGCAACTGAGAGATGCTTACTCCCTCTCCTGTAGCACTTAACGGTCCAAGCATCTGTCTCCAGCATGGTTTTACTATCTGGTGCTCATCATGTGACAACATGGGAATGGAATATACAATGAGTATAACCAGCAAAGAAATCTATCTGGCATTGTGCTGTACATCTGAGAACATTTCCTTGGGAGGTAATGTCTTAGGTAGTAGCTGAGGATTGGGAGAAGTGAGTAAGGGATAAGGATGGGCAGGATTTGGAGACAACACATAGAATGGAGGAAGAGCCAATGCTGAGCCAGTGTGACCATTAGAATTGTATATCTGTGTGAGGACACAGTACTCATAGGTTTTTATAGTTGTATATTAACCTTACTTTGGCACATTTTAATTAATTTTTATTACTTTCTACCATATTTTAGAGGGTTTAGTTAACATAAGAGGCCATCAGCTAAAGAAATTACAAATTAGAGACAATAGAATCAATTCACGTATCAAAATAAATTAATATGGCATACTGACATCTGTTCCAGAGTTGTGGTAAAATTGTCTTATGAGATGTTATAATTTTACTGTAAAAATGTTTTGTCTGTTAATTGAAGGTTTTAAATATGCTTTGTATTACTGTGATTTGGAGTCATCTAAGAATCTTCTAATAATATAGATATTCTAAATTTATTCCCTCTGGTTCCTTCAAAAAACCTCTAACTTAGGAGGTCTGGGAACTATGTCTTTGTGTCTGTAACATACAGCGTGTCTGTTCTTCAAAGTTTACAAATCATTTTTCTGTAAAAAAAAGGAAATGGGCCTGGCGTGGTGGCACACGCCTTTAATCCTAGCACTTGGGAGGCAGAGGCAGGTGGATCTTTGTGAGTTCAAGGCCAGCCTGGTCTACAGAGTGAGTTCCAGGACAGCTGGGGCTACAGGGAGACCCTGTCTTGAAAAGACCAACAAAAAAGGAAACGGTACAGAAAGGAAACCTTGCTCCTCTGTCCTCGTTTCGAGAGCCTCTCATTGTAATCTTCACATTGTGCTCCCTTTTGTTTCACTTGACTAGAAAAGAAAAGATTTTAACCGGAAGATACAGTTGTCTCTACTTACCTGTTGGGGGATGTGCTTGAAGATGGTCCACAGAAGTGCGAGATGTCAAGTAGGTCCAAAGTCTGTGGAGAGTATGTTGGTTTCTGTACATACTGGTTATAATAAAATGCCAACTTACAAATTAGGCAGATACACTCATCAATGATAGCTAATAATGTAATAGAATAATTATGATACACTGTCAACAAAAGTTTCTTGAGACTTTTAAATGGCTTGTTTCTGGATTTTCTGCTTAGCATATTTAGACCGTGAATGATTAGAACCACAGATAAAGGGCGAGTACAGCACTTGATTGTGGTTTATACTTGAAATAGGTGTTAGTTTAGTTGTCTTATGCATCCAAATTTTAGAGATGTCCAAGGCAGAATTAACAGAATGAGTTTTCTAAAATGAACTCCCAAAGCAAGCGGAAAAAGATTAATACCTCTTACAGTAATGAATTACAAGTGAATGTAAAAATATTTCTGACTTAAGAATCACTTGGTAATCAGCTATGACTGCAAATCTTAGATGAATGGCTACTTAAAACAAATTTGGTTTTCAACCAAAGTTTAAGCAAAAATTAGTCGTGTATGGCTGTGTTTTGGTTTCTTTTACTGGACTAAGTGAGAAGATGCATGGGCTTGATAACAAACACTGAAAAGATTTTGAGCACAGGATGAAAATGACACTTGTCTTCTGCCATAACAACTAGTTCTGATTTCACTGTGAATTTCAAATGATTGTGTTCATGAAAACCAAAAATATTGATGATTATGATGTTGTACATTACTAATGTCTGTCAATTATATCAAGCAATATGTGTATGGGTATGGTTGTTATTGATAATAGAGAGTGCAGTTTTAGTAAGATTAGTTTTATGTTATTTATTTATGTAAGATAACTCATAGAATTATCAATATAATCCAAAGAACATTTTCAGAGCTAAATTTAAGTTTTGATATCACTAGCACAGTAGAACTGAATTTTAAAAACTACTTGTAAAATTATTTTTTGCAGAATAGATTTTGTTTGGCATGCATATATGATAGAAAACTATTCCTATTGTGAAAAACTGCAAAACATGTTTTTCTTCATTGCCAGAAGAATAAGTATGTAGTAAATTTAATGTTTACAGATATGAGCCATTTAAAAATACTTGCTTTATTACACATGAAGTCGCTTTGATATTTTTAAAGCATATATGTTAGCAAAGGTGAGAATTAAACTATTTTATATGCGCTTAGTGAGTTGTTATAGTCTTAATAAATAAATCAGGTCAATAAGCCCAAAACTATAAGAATGAACTCATTATACTTCACATAATATAATCATCATTTATTAACTATCCAGACCTATACTGTAAAAAAAAAAACAACTATAGAATAGCTTAAACTGACATATTTTTTAGAGTGACATATTTTATCTAATAATGAAAATAATCTTTATTTGACATCATATATATTGGAATAATAATAGTTTCTTTTTTGGTCTGAATTCCCATCATTAATTTTCAATGATCAATGTAAAATACTTAATCATGAAAAACATTTGCCACTATGATACTGATTGCCTTCTGTCAAGCACTGTGCTAGGCTTTGAAGATACAGAGATGTATAATATAAATTCAGTCTTAAGAGACTTCATTGTCAAGTGGGATGACAAGAAAATGGGAAAATTACCGCTAAAATAATTAAAGAGAAGGGCGTCAGGGAATCTCTATGTAACTAAGAAATATTTCACCTAAAATTGTGACATTAAGGTGATTACTGAAGGGTGTACAGTGAAGACATGGGAACGGTTATTCTGGAAAGTCAAAATAGCATCCACAGAGACATCACACAGTTGGGTTACATTGTGTATTTCAGGGTAGTAAAGCTTTGAGAGTGACTGCGTGGGATGGAAGGAAGTTAACGGTGAATTAAGATGTGATGAGACTTGGTGATGATGAGCTTTGAATCCAAAGCCAAAAAATATATAGATTTTTTTTTAAGAATGTAGGAAATCTCTAATCAAGGTTTATAGTGGTGTTTTTTAAAACAGCATTATTATGATTTTAAATATTGGGTTAGTGTTGTTTCCTTTGGATGGTTAACTGTGCCAACCGTGACAAACATATGTTTTTTTTTTGGGGGGGGGCAGAAATAAGAAGAGAAAGGATTATAAGGAATGAGCATAAGGCAGAGAGGCAGGATTCAGGAAGCATTTAGCCTCAGAAGATGTTGGTGACAATTGAATGTGGTGGGGAGAGAGAAGACAGTTCAGGGAGGCACTGAGGGATCTGGTGTAGACCGCTGTTACTATGAAGGCTAGATGCAGGTCGGTGAGCAGGGAATTTGAAAAGGAGATGTTTAGTTTTGAAAGACTGTAAGAAATCCCAGTAGAGCTCTCTGAGCTTGGAAATGTGAGTGTAGAACTGGGAGATTTCTCTTGTCTCCTTTTTACTTTCTTACTCCTGGACCGACCGATGAATGCCAAATGGAAACACTGATGTTCATTAGATACATGTCCCTTGCTTGACTCATAGTCTAGGAGAACAAATGAGAACGTGCGGAACCACACCACAGGTGAAACCTTGGCAGCCTTGTCATATTTCAAGGATCAATAGACGGACAGGAATGATAACATGGAAGCTAAAAAAAAAATGGATGATGAGCTTAAAGGAATCCTACTGTGGTCAAGTTTCACTGAATTTCAAGTGTGTAAAAGGCTGAGTTGGCATCAGGCCTTGGTGGGAAATGAACATGCTTATGGTTATCTCAGAAAGAATGAATTAGTGGAAAAGCAAACTATGTTTAAAGTCCTAGAATAATGGCTATGCTTTGAGGAAGCTGCATCTGCAATGGCAGGCAGCCTAAATATTCTACTAATTTGGTATTGAAGTAAAGGGGGGAGAGGGAATGGTTACCTCAGGATATGGTAAGATCCAAGGAAAGGTGTTGAGAAAGTGAAACAATTACATAGAAAGATGCTTGTAAACAGAAACAGAAGAGAAATGCACCGACAGAGACACTCCTGAGAAGCTGGTTCCAGGTCTTTGTTGAAAAACATGCATACCCCCCTCTTCCAAGGCGAGAGGGGGGAAGCTAAGATTGAAATGAAGGGATTCCACCTGAGGGTCTCTGTCGGTCTTCGGGTGGTAGATAGCAAGATGGTCATCTGAGACTGGCAAGAGTAGTAAAGAGCTCTTTGTAACAGCTGGTTTGAGGACAAAGGCGGTGAGTGATCTGAGCCCTTGTGAAGGAAGGAATTCCTGAGAAGCAAGGCAGCATCGAACTAAGACCAAGGCCATCCCTCTGTAGTTGGCAGCCAGTTGCCCAGATTTCACTTCTCCCAGCATCGTTGAAATGCTTGGGAATCAGGAATAGAGAAAAGCTGTTGATTAAGTCACCAAGAGTAAGAGACTTATCCAGAAGCACAGCAGAAGAATAGTAAGGAAAAATTACAAACTCTTGTTTGCAGGGTGTGGTGGTTCACATCTTTAATCCCAGCACTCATGAGCCAAAGGCAGGTGGATCTCTGTGAGTTCAAGGCCAGCCTGGTATACAGAGTGAGTTTAGGCCAACTGGGGCTACAGGGAGACCCTGTCTCAAAAAGACCAAAAAAAAAAAAAAAAAAAAATAGAAACACTTGAGGAGATCGAGCTGGAGGAAATGGATGACAGAGACTTGATACCCCAGGTTTACATTGCTTTTGCTTTCCATTGCTGTCGTCTCGGAGCTGTAGGCAGAAAGACTTAATTTATTCCAGGGCAGCTTTAAAAGAAGACAAATATTTAGACAGGAATCAACTTCTCTTCTTTACTAAATTCTTCTTTGTGTAAAGCAATATCAACAGAGCAAAGTTAGATTCACTGGCTTAATTTTCCTAAGGTTTTGTAGTGGAATGAGTTCTCAGAAAGTTCATTCTTTGAATAGGGTTTTAACCAGGGGACCATCAGTCCTTTGTGGTAATAGCTATCTCTGTAATTGCTTGAAGTCTCCCTGTGTCTAGTTGGTATGACATAATAAAGATTGACCTCTGGGAAGAGATCGTTACAAATTTATTTACAAAGATTCCACTGTGGGTGTAGAGATGATACTTGAGCTCCTCTGTTCTGTTGTCATCTGAAGTCAAGCCTTTAATTTACTGCCATTGAAATTTCCTGAAGTCTGCCTTCAAGTATAAAAAGACTTTCCATTAATGCACTCTATGGGGTATGACCCAGAAGACGAAATGGTGAACTTGCTGGCCTCCAACCCAAGTAAACTACTTTTGGCAGAGCAGAGCCTCAGTGAAATCTACATAAAAATACCTGAGTTTTATTCCAAGTTCAGACCGAGAAATGACCTGGTAATAAAATTCCCTAAGCAGAACAACCAGATGTTCCGCCTTTTCCCTCTGCCTCTCTCTTTCCCAACACTCCACCTAGCCCCTTCTGGTAGGGCTTTTGCTTTCCAGCCTATCCCCACTCCTCTCTCACACTGAAGGAAGTCAGACTATTTCAGGGTCATAAGATAAGGCATCGTTACCTTGTCCCATCACACTGCAGCTCTGCATGGGTGTTCTTACTTGATGCAGATACCATTCCACTGTGTTCCTAGCACATCAATGATCTATTCATTTGTTCAGCTGGTTAACTCGTATTTACTGAGTCCCTGATATACCTTAGGCATCCTACTAGGTTTGGGGGTCATTTGTGAACTTAAACAACTCACGGTATTGAAGGGTTTTGTTCATGTATGATTTACTCCACTGGACTACCATGAGCTTAAGAGGTCTGTGATTCATTCCCTGAAATCCTCACTTCATTGTAATGTCAGATGCAGAGACAGTGGTCAGCAAGGCTTTTTGGATAAGTTAACTATGAGCCAGTGCTTTATCAATATACCTGTATACTCATCTATACTCTGAGACTTATAAGAGAAAACATTCAGGGATGAGATGATATAACTGTCTACAGTATTAAAAACAAAGAAATGAATTTAATTAGGTTTAAGGTTTGTTTTCTCTGACCATAGAAATGAAAGCAACTGATTTTGATAGTGATTTCAAATGAAATGTCTACAAGAAGGATTTTGTGAGATTGCCAAAAATTGATGAAGGTATTACAAAATTCTGTTCATAAAAACAAGAAGCAAATTAAACCCAAAGAGAAAATAAGAGCTTTCATTTTCACTGATGTCATCTAATGAATGATTTCTGTGAGTCGCTTATTGGTTTGATAATTGAGCAAGTCCTAAAATGAAATAAGCATCCACAGTTTTGTCGCAAATGAGGATGGGCAATCACATGTTGTTATCTAATAAAATTTTCATGATTGATAAATAGCCTGGTACATTGTATGCTCCTAATGCCATTATCCAAAGACCTAATTCTCCAGTTTCTCTCAGCAGATAGGCTTTCTGAAAGGGGCCTTTTTGCCAACATGGCAGTTGCTTGAATTCCTTGGTCAGAATTGCAATAATCTTTTATTACATCATTAGTTACTTCCTAAAAATAAGTAGGTGAAAACAATATTTTTCAGGAATTTTCCCTTTATGTGACACCCACCAAACTTGTCAAAAACACAGTTGAAAAAAGAGGCAGCTAAGCTGCTGCAGTGGATGAACAAAACCCTGTAACTTATCATTGATCTATTTGGCTCCTTTCTACCAAATAAGTATGTGGGCTTTTACTTTTTATTCTTTAATGCAGCACTTTCTATTTTTCAGTTTGAACTTTGGGGAACTATATTTCTCCTTTATGTGAGGACAGACGCAAATTATTCTAGAGTCTCCTGTCCTTGCCCTAGCCCCATTCCCCTTCTCTCATTACTGTACAAGTCTCTAAGAAAGACTGCATGGATCCGTGAAAAAGAATATATGACTTGGATTCTAAGGTCCCCGATCTTGAACATCGACCTTGGAATTTTCTCCTGGTCTCACCCAGGACACATTATCTTTCTTACCGAGCTTTAGTTATCTCATGTAGGGAGTCAGTGCTATTTAGAGGATTAAATTAACTAACTATAGCAAGAGTCACAACAGAGTGAGCTAACTAGAGAAAGAGATGTTTGCTTTGGAGCTGCAAAGCATAGATTGTGAGGAATGTAACAGCATGACGTACCCTAGGCTAACTAGGCCCTTATTTGAATGTACTTTTTTTTTGTCACTGAGAGAACTCCATCTAAACTGACAAGATAATATTCAGGACATTCAAAGTCCTCTATTTAGGTTTTGAAGAACTAGGTAAATGAGTAGTGATTGCAAGGGACCTGACATCCATTGGAGTAGTACAGAAAGACCTAGCAGCTTTAATGAATGGTTCATGTCTACTTTCAATCACCAAGCCTAAAGCAGAGAGTGAAGGAAAAGCAAACCAAAATTTCTGCCTTCTTGGAGCTTCTAGTCAATCGTCAACTCAACCCTAAATAAACTATTAAAATGCAATGAGAAATTAGGCATCATAGTTATATTTCCCAAATGTGTTCATTCCAACTACAGTGACTTAAGATCCAGTGCATTTTTTCCTTGCCAAATACATTGTTTTCTTATATTTTTCTTCATGACGCAAATTGAGGACAGTTAATCACTTGGAAAGTCTTGAGAAGACCTTCTGACAGTCATTTGCTGGGGTTAGTATTGTGCAATGAGAAGTGGTTGAAGGAACTTGATAGGTCACGTGTCATAAAGACTCAGGAGTAGTCATGGTTCACCTTAAGCTTTGGAAGGAAAAGTAACAGACTTGAGTTTCTGCAGTTACAAGGTAGGACTAGAACCAATGAGTAGCATTTTTTTAATGATAGATATTTAGCTTAAGACTAAGAATCTTTTTATATAGAAGAGCTATTCTGGGGCTGGAGAGATGGCCTAGCGGTTAAGAGCACCGACTGCTCTTGCAGAGGACCCGGGTTCAATCCCCAGCACCCACATGGCAGCTGAAAACCATCTTTAACTCCAGTTCCAGGGGAATCTGACACCCTCTTCTGACCTCTGCAGCATTGCACGACACGGGTGCACAAACCTACATGCAGACAGTACATTCATACACATACGAAAATAAATAAAATTAAAAAAAAAAGAAGAGCTATTCTGTATACAACAAGTTGGCTAAAGGGAGAGGTCACCAGCTTTATTTTGCTGAACACAGCTCAGTAGAAGCAAGAATGGGGTCAGGAGTGTTTAGAATAGAGAGTAGGCATGGTGTGCTTGAGATTCTCCCAGACCATAACACCACTTTTGCTCTATAATTTATACTTCCCCAAATGTGTGTGTGTGTGTGTGTGTGTGTGTGTGTTTGTTTGTAGAAGCCAGAGGCTGATGTCAGCTGCAGCCTCAGGTACCGTGCACTCTTACTTTTGTTGTTTTTGTGCCATGGTTTCTCAGTAGTTTAGAGCCCACCAACTAGGCTAGACTAGTTAAGGACTGAACTCCAAGAATCTGCCTGTCTCTGCTTCCCCAGCACTGGGACTTAAAGCAGTCATCACATCACTGCTTCTTACATGGGTGTGGGGATTGGACTCAAGTCCTTACGCTTATATGGCAAGCACTTTGCTGACTTTGCTATCTTCTCCATCCCTAGAGCCAATAAACTTCTATATGAAAACATGCCTATGGGTGACTGTTTGGGTTTTATAACTCTCAAGTTATCTCTCCATCCAGTAAATTTTATTAAAACAACAGAAAGAAACCCTTCAAATTTACCAGCATTGTTCACACACGCACAAAAAATGTCTTGATGCACGAATTTTACTTTAGTTATTTTTTTTTAAATAGTGACCCTTGGAGATTTGCACATCTAAATCCATTTTCTTATCAGGATTAGAAATGACAGGTTATTCTCATATTCCAATATTAAATCCTATGGCCTATCTGTATATGTCATCAGCCAACCCTCAGTGAATTTTCTGGATTTCGATTAGTTTGTCCTAAACTCTTGGCAAGCTAAATTTCTCTAATAGTCTTCAATTTATTGCATTAAATGCCTGTTCAGCCTTGGATGATATATTGATTTTTTTTCCTCAGCAAAGTGACAAATACCATTTTCATGACTATAATGGAGATTGATTATATTTTATGGAACACACGCAGTAAGAGAGCTGATCTTAGTGAGACAAACGTGGGGCTTACAAAAATGAAATAAAATATAAATTAATAATGAAGTTAATGAATTTTTCTGTTGATGATAAAGTAGAAAAAGCATTTCAAGAAAAAAAAAAAGTAAACTTTTGCAGACCTGTGCAGACGCTGAATAACTAAGACAAAATTCAGTATGTGGTAGGTGCTGCTTCTATCAAAGGTTTTGAATGAGTTACTTACTAGTTATTGCTTTTGATGCTCAAGCCAGGATGTGGGTCCCCAGCATACCTGAACATCTGAAAGCTAGAACAAAAGTAAATCATAATTAATTGAAACTAAATTTGAAATGTTAAAAGTCCATGAAGAGAAGTCTATTTCCTGGTGTGATTTGTGTGACCTACATTTGAAATTTAACTGGATTTCTTTTTGCACTATTTCTCTTTTAAGTTAGACCAGAGCTAGACCAAGCATTAATGTCTTTGGTATTCTGCCTTCATGCTTGGTACCCTTTGGTGTAGCATCTAAGAGATGCTGGTTTATTATAAACATGCATACTTGTCACAGGCTTTTGCTATGTGGGCTGATGGGGGAAATAAAGAAAAGTGAAAATCGAAAAGTTCATAGTTGAGGGGGTGAAAGAAACTGTAATAGAATTGGAAACATTATTAGGGGATACCATAACTTTATTTTCTCTGAAGATATTTAAAATAAAGAAATCAGTCATTGTCTGCTTAGGAGATTTACCTATTTATTCCTGATGGTGAACTTAATAGAAGTCATTATAACAAACAATGGATTTTGAGCTACTCACATGTGCTATGGAACTGGATATATTTTGCCTCTAATCTTGATCATTCCTATTGTCTATAGATTAATAAGCTCAGGAATGGAATAAGTGTGAAGAAAAGAAAGAGACTTCAGTGAAGCTGACAAATATTTAAATAGAATCAGAAAGTTCAGGAAAATGAAAAAAAGGGGGGTCAGCAAATTTCTCTTTTTGGATTCAAAGACTTTTTGAAAATCATAGGTCATTTTTACAAGAGAGAGAGAGAGAGAGAGAGAGAGAGAGAGAGAGAGAGAGAGAGAATTTCCATGTGTTACAGATGGTATATAAACTAGAACTATTTCCTTTTCTCATACTATTTTTTTTCCACTTCTTTAAACTTTTGAATCCTATGTTTATGGGAGAATATGTTGATGTAACAACTTAATGAACGAAGAATGCTTGCTCAAATGTTTGCACACTTTAAAACATGGCTTTGAAAGTAATTTAAATAACATGGTGAGGCTGGGTAGTGTGCTTATTGCAGTCCCATTCCGTGCAGCCAGGACCTTACAGTTTTATCACCACTGTTTCCTGGTAAAGCTGTTCTTTCCCTGAATGCATAGACAGTGAGGGGTGTGTGTGTGTGTGTCAGAGGTACTATTACAGTGAAAATAGCTGAAAATTTGATTTACTTTCTGTCATAACTATTTGACAACATAGCTTTTGTTTCTTAACATTGGAATGAAGCATAAACAAATGAAAACCAACTGCTTACAAACTGAAAAAAAATGAGAAAACATACAAGCTTACCTAACAATTGAAAATTTCATGACAAAATTGAAATATTTTTCATAATATTTAAAAGCTCAAATATATTTTCTGACTTTGAAAAACTCATGTTAGATTTGTGTTACTTTGAAAATTGTTATGCTGATATTTTTAAAAAGCCCCTCTTCACATAGTGTAGAGTTAGTGGTTTCAGTGCTATCTATAATCATGTACCTTTATGAAAATGAATTGTATTAAACTGCTTCCCATTTGAGGTACAATATTCTATAAGAACCAGATACCTAATGGTATTAAATCAAAGAATAAGCTGGGTAGTCTTATTCAACCAATGATCTGGCAGAATTATATAATTTAGCTTAAGAACTCTAGTATCAGCTGTAAATACAATTTCAGATTCTACTTCTTGAGAGCTATAAATACAGTCTCTTCTATCAATGGGAAGACTGATAGATTAATTAGGATAGACTGCTCTTTGTGATGTAGAAGTCAATATGTGTATCCATTAACTTTTCTGAGTGATTTTTTAAAGGCTGTAATTGCATTAAAATTTGAGGTTTAATTAAGCAAAAGGAACAGACACCAGCCTCTCCTTTATACAGTTTTTGTGACATTGTTGTCTGAAGTTTTTAAAGATCTTTGTCTATCATTTAATAGGTTTTTCAAATAGCTCTAAATTTTTGAAGTACTTAAAATGTTTCTTACCTTTTAAGTTCCTTTTTAAATAAGAGTTTTTGTTCATTGTTAAGAAATCAAAATGATATGGATGTCTATAAATGTAGAGGGAAAGTCTTGTTTATTGTTCCAATCTGTACATCTACTGTTAACAGAGGAATTTCTTAAAACTGAAGAAACATATATAAACTTGCATCAGAATACATCACTTTTTACCTTGAAAGTTAGGTGACATATTTCAATTTAATTTTCTTTTTCAGATCAAAGATTTATCTTGAATATTGTTGACACAAAATTTTTCAAAGCATGAGATTATCGATACATAGTTCTCTATTAGTCTCTCCATGCCTCCAGTTCCCCTTGCTTACAATCATAGCTGTTCACTGTTTCCTATTTTCCTGTTAATGCCTGGTGACTTGACTGTGTGTCTTCCATTGTCTGGCTGTATACTATCACCATACACTACTTATTTTTCTAAGGCAGGCTATTATTACTTTTTCTTGCTAAAGGGTATGTACATTATAAATTTCAATTGACATTGAAATGGTAGATCGATTAAAGCTCCCATGGATAGAAATCAATTATTCCCTTCCCAGAATCTTCCCTATACTGAATATTACTTATTTTCTTATAATCAATATGACAGTTTGGGAGATGATTTGCTAATCTTTCTAATGGTTACCTGGGCTAATATGTATTTGTTTGAATGATCAGAGTTGAGTTAGACCTTCTGAAAGTGGCACCTGAATTATAATTATCAGAAGCTGAATAGAGATCTTTTAAAAGCTGGGCTTTACTGATGTCAGTTGAACTTTGAGCACTTTAAAAAATAAGTTGGAATATTCATATGTAGAAGAATCTGATGAGATGTTGGATTAAGAGCTTATACTTTAATAGAAGTTAATACATTGTTGTTTATTTGGAGCAAAAAATTATTATTACCAAACAGCTGAATAAAGGTAAGGATATATGATTTGGAGTTCTTGCCCTGCATGTCTCCCATCCTTCTCCTCACAAATCCCTAATGTATACATACCTTAGTTCTCTCCCTGTGAAATACATTTAAGGTTTCCTACTACCTCATAAAGCATTTTAAAATGTTACATGTATGTGTTCAAATATCCAGTTTCCAGGTTTCGTCTCTGATGATCTGGACTCCAAATGTCTAGAATGAGTTTAATAACTTGAAATTTCAAGTACAATGGCTGTCAGGTGATTCATCAGACTGGGGTTTTTTTTAGAAGATAGGGAGTAAATGTATAACTTGTTTATAAAGTAGTAAAGAATCTGTATTGACCTTTTCTACTTTTTAAGGGACATCTCTCTCCCTATCCTCTAGTCAAATGGAATCACTCAGTCACTAAAGTAGATTCTAGCCAACTCCATCTCTGCTCTCTATCCCTGTAACACCAGCTCTTTTTTTTTCTACCTCTTTCTTTCCTTACAAAGTCTTAAGCCAAATCCACCTCTTACATGTGATGTCTGTTACCCCACAGTGGTCTACTGCTATAGTGGGTCTCTTTTTTCCTCCATTGGTCATTCAGAGTTTAGCATGGTTACTTATGATTCATGTGTAATTTTTCTCTGGATACCTCACACGCCTTATAAAATCAACACTGTGTAAATACATGGTTGAGTGAGGAAGTAAATGATAATGTCACCAGACAACAGCAGGCCAAAGACTCTACTTCCACCCCAGGAAGTTGCCTCTTCACACTCTGGCCTGTTCTCCAGGGAGATTATGTTGCTTTAGCTTCTAGTTGGATATCCCTTATTTTGGTGAATAAAAGAAAAGCCTATGTTTACTGTTTAGTCAATTAATTGCATATTTAAATCATTGGACACTGAGAACATGCTTAGAAAAGTTAATCCACACTAAAGTTAGAGTATCTAGATTTTATTTGAAAACTGTCTTATAATAAATACTGTCTTCTCCCAATTCTCTCTTGCTAAAGGCCCAGCTTACCTCATTTTTTAAAGTAGTTCAGTTCTCTTCAAAGAAAACTGTTTTGAAGTTCAGAAGACTTTATCAGTAGTTTCAAGCTAACATTGCACTAAGGTCATTATAATAAGTCACAGGCACATAATCTTTTAAGTATATTTAATTCCTGTTCTTTTTTTTTACTGTATTATATAACAGCATAGTTATAAATATAACTTGGCAATATATTTATAAAAATTGGGTTATCATTCATGCTACTAAAAATTTGTTTCTAAGAATGCTAAATGTGATAATATTGACCAATATTTTTCAAGACTGTCTTAAGTAAAGTGCTGTTTATTTGAGGAAAATAAAGTTCCTGACTTTCGTATCCTCCCAATTCCATTTCAAGGCCTAGGAAGCATTTTTATCATCTATTTCCTCTCTTTGAAAGTTGGGCACTGGGTAAGTCACCTTGGAGAAATGGAAGCAATTTGTTAATATGTCATTTGCCTGGACCAAAAATGTCCAGACAAATAAAAAGATGTCCAAAGGAAACATTTTCCTTCCTTTAACGCTCGTGATTTTGTGCATGAGTAGGCGTCTTTGGCCATGCTGGTCTCCTGTAGATTTGGCTGTGGAGGAGCAGGTGTGAGCTTCCAAAGTGTCTTTACAAGTGTCTCAGTGGGGCTTCCCTTCCCAGCCTCTGCAGGAGACACCTCGTCTGTTTAATCCTTATGTTTTAGTCAACCTTTCTTATTATGCAGACAGGGCTCTGAGGCTCAGCTGGATTTGGACTCTTCCAATGAATTGATGGGGCTCTTTGATCTTAACCATGTATTGCATCTGTTTCATCTTTCTTCTTAATGCAGTCTTCCAAACTCCATTTCTAGCTGTTGCTCCTCAAAGAACTATCTAATTATACAAACAAACAAACAAAAATTGCCATTAAAAACTCACACAAATACCCCATTTTTATTTTTATTTTTATTTATTTATTTATTTATTTTTTTTTTTTGGTCTTTTTCGAGACAGGGTTTCCCTGTAGCCCCAGCTGTCCTGGAACTCACTCTGTAGACCAGGCTGGCCTTGAACTCACAAAGATCCACCTGCCTCTGCCTCCCAAGTGCTAGGATTAAAGGCATGCGCCACCACGCCCGGCCTCAAATACCCCATTTTTAACTCTTAATTTATTTTTCCTTTAGGCATGGTAAGCTTTTCTGAAAGACAGCAAAAGCAGTTTAATTCACTACTCTGGAAGAGACCAGCAGATTTGAGAGAATTTATGTACCCATTGGTGTGTATGTATTACACAGGATAGGGTCAATGAAAAGAAAATGATAATCATTGATTGGTCTTTGCAATCAACTGAATTATATAATTGCAAAAGAGCTTTTTAATAGACCCAATTATAGAAAAAAAAATACACCCTATTTACGGTATTTTTTTTTTTAACAAAATAAGGCACCTCATGAAAAATATTCCCTTCTTTGATGAGGATGAGGAAAGTTCTGTTGCAAAGAAAAATCATGTGAATTAGAATGAATTACACAGAGAAATCGGTCTTGGGGATAAAATGCTAAAATGTTTTCCCCCTTGAAACAGATCTTTAAAATGAAACTTGTGTGCTCTGGTACGAAATGTGGGTGACGGCATATTGAGACATATTGAGAAAATGGCACAGACGTTTTTTAGTTATGCACACGGAACAATAATTAGTGAAACTCCATGGTGTCACCTTTGAATCCGAATGACTTTGATATCAATGTAATGCTTTGGAGACATATTATTTTTACTTTTTTATTTTCCACGGATTTTTTTTTCTTTAAATATACCATGATCTTGTGATGATAATGTAATGTCAAAGCCGTCAGAATAATTTCAGCTGAGCAAGGATCTGATGTTCCCTAAAAGCCAGAGGCCTTGGAGAGCTATGCAAATGGTTCTCAGAGAGGAGGAGGCTCTGGGTATGACTGGCTGCTCTGTCTGCTTTGTTTACCCCATACTTTATTCCAACATATCCAAACTAAATATACTAATAACTATTAGTGGCTTGTCAGAATACACATTTTCCTTAGATATAATAAGAGAAAAAAATGTATAAAAATTTGATTCATCATAACTACAGTATTGTTTTTAAAATGTTCAGCTGTAGTCTACTCTCAAACCCTGTGTGATATCTAATCTGAACTCAAATTTCCAAGACTATTTTTGTACTTCTCATACGATGTCTGAGAATAACTTTGCCAGAAGAAAATGTGAAAGGTTACGCAGTCCTTCTCCAGGCAGAACTACTTGGAGATTCACTACTAAATATAGTTTTACTCTCTTATATGCACTTTGTGTTGTTAATGACTGGGATAGAGTTCTGTTTATTTAACTCATTAATACTTCAACTCAAGGGGAAAAAAATCTAGCACCCAGCCAAGTAAGGATAGGAGGTCCCAGAGAACGCATCTGTCTTCCTTGGTCTTAGCTTGCTTTTGTTTTTTATCCTTCACACCTGATTGCCGTGTTTCTTCTGTAGAATGAAACAAAATGCCTTTACTCTTACTCTATAATGATTCTTTGCCATTTAGACATCTCAAAGGCCCAATTTGGCTTTTCCCACAGGAAATGGATCAGCACCTCCATTACCCATGAATATCTTCCTTAAATAGTATTTAATTCAGCATGAAAGGTACAAAATGTATTCGCATGTTCTATCCAATTCCAGAGTCATGTCAGGTATTCTAGTTGGATATCCCTTATTTTGGTGAATAAAAGAAAAACCTATGTTTACTGTTTAGTCAATTAATTGCATATTTAAATCATTGGACACTGAGAACATGCTTAGAAAAGTTAATCCATACTAAAGTTAGAGTATCTAGATTTTAGATACTCTAGAATCAACTACATCAGTGGACCAAATGATCTTCAGAGAAATGTAACTTTCTACCTTAGAATTTGTGTAAAAATGATAAAAGGTTTCCTGTGTTTGCCCCCTGTGCTCATCAATTCTGAATTATATTCATTCTTAATTTGTCTTTCTATTACTTCCTAATAGTAAAATGAGAGACAGAGTTTGCCTCTATTATTCTGTCTCCATTATTCTTGCATGTATCTCCAGAGAAGATGCTAAAGAAACATTTGTGTGGAATGCATTGGTGGAGATATGGTTTCTCACAATCAGCTAACACTGCCATGCCCTTACGTAGACCCCCTGACCATTCCTTTTGGTCTGTAGCTATCACACTGTACCCTCTCTTCTTGAACATTTTTTGTACTCCTGAACCTTCAGAATCAGGTTTGAGTCCCAGAATTGGCCAAAAAAATGTGGGTGCTGGGGATTGAACCCAGGTCCTCTGCCAGAGCAGTCAGTGCTCTTAACCACTAGGCCATCTCTCCAGCCCCGATTGCCAGCATTTTTAAAAAGTGATACAAAGATTATAAGTTTCAGAATCCATTACTTATCGTGAGACAAAGTATTATTTCATGTATATAATTTTTCACATGTACACTTTGAATATGGGTGATACTTGGTTGTTTATAAATATTTTCTTATCGTCAGTTCCAATAGGTAAGGAAAAGACTGAAAAACAAAACGAAATTGAAACAAGAAGCTAAGCTATATATTGTCTACGAAGATTTTGCCTGAACATTAGGTTTTTAAATTTAAAGTATTATTTTCATATTTCATTTTTTTAAACAATTATCCTTAAGTAAATCAAGGGAATTAGCTTTTGGCAACAGAAAATAATCACGGGAGACTAGCAAATGCTTCCAGAATTGTTACAAACTGGGCTGTATCCGCTTACACTGTTCTTATTGATTCAACCATTTAGCTTTAGGTAGCTGTATAAAGAACAGACATGAATATTTAGCTGCAGAAGAGAAGCACAGAGTTCACAGTGAAAGGATTTTGTTAATACCTTATTTTGTCGTTGGACCAAACAGAATGAATATAAATTACAACTGTATACCTGTGTTATGACAAGAAAGAAGACAGATCCAGGTTAAAAGCATTGCATTATCACTCGTCAAAAAGCCTTGAAGATGGGACCCTTCTTTTCATTAGGAATGATATAATCACTTATTTTCTTTTTTTTTTTTTTCTGTCTGCCAGGAGTTAATGTGGAGAATAAACACCAAGGGTGCTTTTATTACATTCTTACATTAAATCTCAGGACTGAAAAATATTATACGCTCTTCAGCAAAGTAAGAGAGAGAGGAAAAATGTGTTTTGGTCTTGCAATTTTTATGGTGTACTATTCATTGTGTTCATTCCTAGGATGTCATGTTTTCTCTGTAGGGTAGACAGTGGAACATAGCCTTACTGCTCAGGGACACCAGCACCTTGGAAGAAATAGAGAATACCAAATTCCTCCTACAACAATGGAATAAAAATAGTATTCTTGGTATTTTCCATGTCTTTAAAGTCTGAGAAGGGCAGGTGTATAGAATATGTACTGCTGGTGGCTATGTGGATCTGTGTACTTTTCATGTAAACAATTGTTCTGAAAAGAAAACATCACATGGAAAGCAATAGCAGTCTTTCGTAATCTACAGCGGTGACTGACTACCTACTGCTGTTTAGAATGAATGATGAGGTCAGAGACAAGGCTACAGATGAAGCTGCCCATCATCTGGTCTATTAGCTAGACCATTTAATATCATCTTCTTCCTTTGAGTATTATGGGCCATGTACAAGTGAGGCAGTTGAAGTAAGGCTGCCCAAGATCATCCCCTCTTTATGAATCCAGGCATTCTGGTGGTAGCACAAGGTATGCTCAATCAGTAGTCTAATCAGTAAGTGAACCTTTGAATATTAAGGAAAACTATTTGTTTTGAATATGGAGAAAATGTGTCCCTTGGAAGATTCCTAGGCAGGTCCACTGAGTGGACGTCTAGATGATATTTGTAAGGAGCATTAATTTGTCAGATTTGTGTTTCTTGAAGACAAAGAATGGCCTAGGTTTCCAGCTCATGTCAGACTTTGAGGCTATTGGTTCACTCTTCATTAGATACCGTCTCATGTAGCTTCCTTTGGCCCCTCAGAAGCAATCCCTTAGTTCTCCACATTCTGCTGGCACATAAATAAACATTGTACTTTTGTAACATGAGGAAAGTACTACTTGACACGACTCTGGAATTGGATAGAACATGGGAATACATTTTGTACCTCTCATGCTGAATTAAATACTATTTAAGGAAGATATTCATGGGTAATGGAGATGCTGCAAGTGTGTTGACATGTTAACATTTATTGGATGAGAAAAATCAACTCACACAACAAATGGTATTGAAAGTGCTGTTGAAGTAAGAATTGAAACCAAGAGGTAGTGACATCCTGCTAAGGTGCAGATGAACTCAATGCTGTGCACACTGCTCACCGCCTAGGCATACAAAAGTTGAAAATCCTGTTCATCCCCATGGGAAATAGAAATTCCTAGAATGTTTGTACCAAAACTGAAATTAACTACCCATTTAATCAAGAACAACAGCTTTTCTCTCAAAAAGACAAAAAAAAAAAAAAAAAAAAAAAAAAAAAAAAAAAAAAAAGCCGGCATGGTGACGCATGGCTTCTAATTCTAGCACTTGGGAGGCGAGAGCCAAGGCGGATCTTTGTGAGTTCAAGGCCAGCCTGGTCTACAGAGGATTCCAGGACAGCGGGGCTACAGGGAGACCCTGTCTTGAAAAGACCAAAAAAAAAAAAAAAAAGACAAAAAATATTTTAAAATGTATTCATGCTTTAAAAAGAAAGCACACATACTTGTTTGTATGTATCTCTCATCTATTAATCTATCTAGTTAATAGAAGTTTATACAACTGCAAAGACTAGAGTATAAAAAGTGGTTCTCTCTCCAGTTCTAAGGTCCATTTCCCTGTTCAGGGAACTGTCATGAGCAGTTCCTTGTGTAATTGTCGGAGATGTTCCATCAGTACATAAAGTCATTACAAGAGTCTTATCAAATAAAAGGATGATACTTGGTACATATGATTCAGCACGATTCTTTCCTTAAAATGTGTCATAGAATCGACTTCATCTCAGTGCTTCACTTATTTTAATAACTGCATGGCATTATTCAAACACATTTTTATTACTTTAAATTATGCTACAGCTAGGATATTTGTATATTTTCAGGCATATGTGAGCATGCATCTTAGGTCATATATAATATACATGTTATAAATGCTGGGAATGTGTATGTGTTTTTTCCAGGTCTTCACATTGAAAGTCTTGATTTGTTTTGACTGAAACAAATTAAATAATGGGGGGATAAATTAGCATGTAAAGCAGGACAATAATAATTGGCATTATTTACTAATAGGTATCTTATTATTGTACTTTTAATTTCTTATAGCGTATTAAGGCAGATATCATCAGTCTTATTGTTGTTAGTAATCATTAAAGAAAGACAGTGCTTGAATCCACCCAAGAAGACTTTGCTCGTCTTTAGAGCTTCCCAATGACAGCATTTACTGGATACCTACTGTATGCAAAGTAGCTGGCATGTATTATTTGCTAGCTTTCAGATAGTATTATAAGATGTTATTATTGTTTAACAATCCTTTTGAGGTTTAATAAGTTTCCCAAAGTCTCAGAGATAATAAGTTAGGCACAGAATAGAGATAGGGCATCAGACTCTTGAGACTAAGGCGCTGCAGAGAAAGGAATTCTGGCATTCACTCCAATATCTAGCAGGCTGGAAGACAGAATTGAAATTAATATACATGTGAAACATAATTAAACATATTCAAGTGATTAGGGGGTTAGATAGGAAGGGCTGTCCCAAGAGTCAATGGGAGAGAATTTAGGGTATACCAGAAAAGCATATGTAGCAGGGTCAGGTTTAGTGGCCTGTGTGGATCCCTGCTGGATCCTAATCCCAAGAGAGTATTTCCAAATCTGGAGTGTACCTTGTCCTCATCAACTGCTTCAACACTTTAAAAAAATTCCACACCAGGGCTGGAGAGATGGCCTAGCGGTTAAGAGCACCAACTGCTCTTGCAGAGGACCCGGGTTTGATCCCCAGCACCTACATGGTGGCTGAGAATCGTCTTTGGCTCCAGTTCCAGGGGAATCTGATACCCTCTTCTGACCTCCGAGGCATTGCACGACACTGGTGCGCAAACCTACATTCAGACAGTACATTCATACACATACAAAAATAAATTTAAAAAATTAAAAAAAAATCCACACCTGTGAGTTGTATTTATATAATCAACAACCGATTGTGAATGGGAGAAGTAGATGGCTCTACTCCGAGTTGAGACTGTGGCCACAGGGAGAAATCAGCATTTGCCACAGTGGGTCGTGGAAGTGCCAGGCAAGGCAGGGGCTTCTCAGACAATGCCCGTGCTCTACGTTCACATCTCTACTGTAATATCTTCATATTTCTGAGGCTCTCTTCTTTGTAGGCATGACAGGGAGCCACAGGAAGTTAAAACTGTACCCCTCCTCATGTTACCCACAAGTCTTAAATACAGTAAGCCTTGCAGGCAAAGTCATAATTTGTAATTGAAATGTGTATTTTTTGACTATTGTTGCCATTGTTGTTTTACCCTCTAGATTACGTGTTTATGACAAGTTCTTTTAGTTTAAAATGGCAAGTTTTCCTTGTTTGAAAATGTCTTATTTAACTCAATGGATTTTGGGTGGTGATTTATAGAAAATCTGAAAACACATAAGAATTCTTTATGTGGCGAAGCTAATAAAAGTAGTAACTAAGTTATATAATACAGGTCAGGTCATATGCAAAGGATTTTATATGCTTTATCTGCCTTAATACAAACCTTCTATCAAGTAACCAAGCTGATTATTATTCTCTGTTTATAGTGGAGGTCTTCCATTCTGCTATTTAAGATGAACAGATACAATGATGAAAAAGAAGACAATCCTTTTAAATCCTGTGGAACTTGCTTGGTTCTCTGTCTTTACCAGTTATACGTCTGTAAATTCTACCACCCACAGATTGAAAACATTCAGGACAAAATGATGTCAGAAGTAGATATCTGCAGACTTTTTAATATATTTGCTTTGTATTAATTATCTTAGTCATTCAAAATATAGAGGAGATTATATGTAAGATATATATGCAAATATAATGTCATTTTTCTTTAAGAGACTTGACCATCCTCAGAATTTGGTACCAAAGAGGCATCTTGGAAACCCTCCCCCACCACGAATACTGAGGGATGACTCTATTTCTTATTTTGGCTTTGCTCCTTCCAAACTTTGTTCAGGTGTACTTTATAATCGACATATGGAGAATTTCATGTTCTGCTACTTTTGTCTGGTGTTATAATGAGCAGTTGGGTTTCAGTCTCCTTCCTTATCAAGTCATGACTACATATGAGCAAATGCCAAAGCAAGACATATTTATTTATCTCTTTTTTTAGAGACATAAAATTCTGTTTTTTTCCTGTAGATGCTACTGCAATGGGAAACCTTGTATAGGTAGCATATTTGATTTCTTGGAATTTCCTTAGAGAAAAATCTCTTATAATATGAGTCAAGATCTCTACACTATTTATAACTTCCCAAGTTTGACTCATTTCATAGAATTACTGAATCACTTATTTGGGCTTCTTAAGAGAAAAGGTTATTTTGACTCTTGGGGGGGGTGATGAAGTCCTTGCACCATTTTAAAGGTACATTTTTAAATAGTCATTAATTTATGCTAATCAATACAAGATTTTTGCATCATTAATAGGATGATGTGCCCAGCCTAAATATTTGTTCTTTATCAACTACTGTGTTCTAGGACCTAGCATGGTCACCAAAGCTATTGGAGTGAATGACAGAAAGGGCTGATTTCTAAACAAAGTGTACTGAAAGTGGTCATAAAAGAGACTTTATCCTTGCTATTGAGCTACAACACACTCCTGCCCTCTGACATTTCTGGCTTCTTTGTTTTTTTTTTTTTTTGGGGTGGGGGGGGGAAAAAGGGAAAGAAAGAAAAATCAGCCCAGGCGGTAAAGGATCAAAAAGATACTGAGATCAATTTGGATAAAAATATATAATTTCCAAAATTTTCTAAAGCCATTTTTGTCCCTATCTAATTCTGGTGGGATTTTAGAAATCTAGTCTCTCCTCTCATTCTCATTGGATAGTCTTACATGGTCTAAGAAAAGGCAGTGCTTTTCATGAGTTTTTAGGCTACACAAACCAAGTGAAGGGACTTTGAACTCTACTGCAGAAATGTTTTCACATGCAGAAGGAGTGGGCAGAGATCATTTTATGTCAGAACACCGTGTCTACAGAGTTGATCTCAGACTACTCAGCTGTGAAGCCAGATTCTCCAGGCGACACTCTACTGAGACGCATTCCTAAGGCAGAGCAGAGGTGGAAAAGAAAACAGGAAGGACAGCTTAAAAAGGAACTGTGATAGGCTTTCTTTAAAAAAAAAAAAAGTCTATCTAAATTTCTTACATCTCATAGCCTTAACATTGGGGTTCAAGGTCTCTCCTTTGTAAATTTGCACACAGCCTGTTGTCTGTACTCAAAACCCTAGGAGCTACATGTCTGAGATCTAAATATATTCTTGGTCTCAAATCAATCTTGTCACTCCTCGGAAAGCAATGCAAGATAATAAGTCTTATTCACCTGATTGCTTTCCTGCTCTGAGACAGCTAGTGACGCGTGTCTTCCTGATAACCAGGAGTTTCAGATCTGAGGCAGGGATAAAGGGAAACCGGGAGCTCTCGGAATCTAAATTTGACAGTGGATGGCTGAGGAGAGGGTCAGCAGGGATAGAATCTGTGACATGTGTGAGAAAGGCACACAATTCATCGACTCTGCTTGCAAAGATTAGATGTCTCTTTGGTTTCCTTACAGTGGGTGACTGATTGTCCCTGCCAGCTGCCTAATATCATAATTAACGAAGTTGCTACTACGTCTGCAAAGTTTAATCGAAAAATTTACCAGTGATATGATGGCACTGCCAAGGATGACCAGGGACACGGGAGTCAACTGCCGAACGAGGCAGAGTGGCGAAGCTGTGGATCTAAGATGAGAAACTGTGAACTTGGTCAGCCAAAGGTAGGTTTCTTTTCTCATTTCATACCCCAGGTTTTCTTGTGAAGATTTTTCTTTAGTGGTTGGAGGGAACCCTTCATATTTCATGACTGAAGTGCTTCATTAAAAGATATAATATATATGTAGATATTTTGGTATATGTTTACCATATTCTATCTGAGAGCTTTGGGCTTTTATTTTTCTGAAATATGAAAATTCAGAAATATAATTAAATAGCTTTTGATCCTGGGGATGAATTATAGAATAATACTTGGCCTTTTCTATCTAGTTAATCATCATTTTCAGAATAACTATTTGGTAACAAATATCAATTGAATATTTACGTTGTGTAGCATTGTATTTTTTCCCTTAACAATATAAAAGTCATGACTTTGGCTTCTTTTATATGCCAACCCAGTTATGAGAGATGGAAGAAAAGGCACGGTTACAAAATACGTGGAGGGTCTATTCTAGTTTGAAGAAATGCCCAAATTGGTGGGGAGGGGGGACTGTTGCTGATCTTTATTTCTTCTAGTGTATTGCTTGAAATGACATGCTATTCTCTGTTATCAGTCTGACCCATGATTGTTCTACCTGTATTTTCTTTTCACTGTGATTTGCTTGGCTGGATTGAATATTCAAGCTTTGGAGTGTTTCTCAAAATATAGTCTTCACATATTGCTAATTAATGAGTGTGAATATTGATGAGGAGAGCCATGTGCCTCTGTGAATATGCCTGTGGACTTCATCTGAGTGCAGAGGAGGGAAGGGTCTTGAGACTATTCAAAACACACGTTTGGGTTATTTATGCTGGGTCACACCACCACAGAACATGCTCAGGATGGATTTGCAATATAATTGGGGATGAATATGAAGGCGATTTTACTTTCTCTGATTCAGGCCAAGACATCATGGATAATATCAATAATCTGCCTTTTGCCTGTTACTGTTGTCTTTTGTGTCGATTCCAACACTTTAAAACAAATGAACTTATAAAGTGTATTTTAAGCAAGCGCACATCAACTTTCTTACGATTTGATGAGAAATTGAATGAGAAGCCTTGGGAGGCTTTCTGTTCTCTATTTATCAACTTGAAATTATGACGATCAAATTTCATAGTCTCAAAGAAATAATCACCTCATGGAATTGTGAGTTTTGAAGCAGTTAGGTATCTGGATAAATTTAAACACTGTTTATGAATATTTTGATACAATTTGACTTAAAATTTCTCAAGTCTTCACTAAACTGTAGTGACGCCAGTCAGAAGAGCTGCAAGTAGAGATTTTGATTATTTTGTTATATTCTGAGCATCATTTTCCTAGGAGAATATTACTCTCATAATAGAGTTGGGTTTTTTTTTAACCTTTGGGTCCCTTCCACTCTGTATTTGGAACTTAGCAGGCACTCATACATGTCTCCAAATACATTTATCCAGTGAACAAGTTAATGATTTAAGGTCTTCTACTGTCATTCAAATGAGATTCACATCTACTTCCCCCAAATCCATAGTTTTTGTACCCAATAACAATCAGACGAATAGCATATTTCAGACAAATGTGGAGGATGAAGATCCCATAACGACATATTGTTATTTTAACCTAAACTTTCATAATATTTCGTGTATGTGAGATTCAGTAATATAAGAGCTCTAATGAGTATCAAAGATGCCTGAGGACTAGAAAAAGACAGAAAAGTCCTTCATAGCTGAGAGCCTGTTGTTGTTGTTGTTAGAAAAAAAAAATACAACCAAGATCGTCTCCTAAGGTAAATAAAAATGAACTCTTGTCAGAGATTCAAAAGAATTTAATATTTCTAGTAAAATGTGTTAGGGTAAGGAGTTAGAATATTACTGATTTGTAATGAATAAAATGCATTTTTTCGCATGGAAATAGGAATAGAATAAATGTCCTGTAGGTGACTGGGCCCATAACAATTTTATTGAAGATTAAAGTTTGATTGACCTTTGTTAGGGTGATTAACCTTTCTGAAATTAAAAGCTCCATCTGAATTAGTCTGCCTAATTTAAATGCAAACACTGAGCAGGTCCTGTGTCATTCAAATAATAATAATAATAATAAAACTCTCCTATTTTAATATTCATTTTTGCATATTGGAATTATACATTAGCTGGGGAGAACCAGAACTCTGGCAAGAGCATTCCCCTGCCAGAGAATGCAGAAATAAACATAGACATAATGGGGAGACATGGGGGAAACACACAGGTATTGACCCTCTGCTACAAAACCTGAAAACTACTACCCTGACCAAGGCAGAAAGTACGAAGCCCAGCTCTGCACAGCTGAAATGTGCTCTCCATAGAAAAAGAAGCAGGCATGTCTTAAATGTCAGGAACATCTCTGTCCTCGCCCAAGGCAGAGACTTGCACTGCACACTATACCATGTTGTTTGTACGATGTTCCTGAAAATATATGCTTTCTAGTACAGGTGCTAATTAAGCAATTCTGAAAGTTGGTTTCCAATGTCTGGAATTTCATTCCTGTTATCTCTGGTAGTATAAGGCTGTATTGAGGGCTTTTTAACAATTAATCTCAAAAATATTATAAAAGAAGCAAACTCTCTTTCTTCAGAATTTCATATAATGATTTAGTTTTTTTTCCTTTGTTAATTTTCTTGAAGCTTTTGTAAAAAGTTTGCATATTCACATGGCTTCGAACTCTTTCCATTTTTCATATCATATTAATTTTTTTATTACTAACTCAGTGAATCTTTATAGTGTTGGAGCCTACCACACAGTGAATGTGTCTTCCTTTCATGTGTCTGTGAACTATTAAAATGGTAATAAAGGTTCTCTTCATACCATATGCAATTCATTTCTCTCTTTTCATCAAAGAATTCACTCTGAATGTGTCAAGGTAGAAAAGTCCAAGGCATTATAGTAAAAAATTAAGAAGCCTGAGGTGTTATCATTTATTTTTGCTTGGGCTTTTCATGTATACTTTTAACAACCTTCTGAAAAGTAGGCTTCTACACCAGGCCTACGAAGAAAGCCAAAGATGAAATACTGTGACAGTGGGACTAAGATGATTTGCCTGGAAGAGTGACTCTAGCATCCTCCAGAGAGTTGGATAATGCCTTGAAGCGAGATGAATAGTATGCTTAACTAAGATCTGTTTGTTATAAGCAGAATTTCCTACTTCATAGTCCCAAGACAAGGGTTCATCACAAATTATAGACAAATGCCTTGTTCTTTATTAGTTCTGATAAAGTGACAACCATCAACCTTAGCCTTGGCATCCTGAATTGTCAAACTTTTAGAAATTCACTCATTCCATACTAATACTTGTTTGCTTATTAAAGGCAATTCTTACTAAAATGAACCATGACTGCTATATGAAATCCCAAAAATACACACTGCTCCTTCAGATGTAATGTAAAAATCTTCTCTTATTTAGAATAATCCTCTCCGACCTCTTATAAAAACAAGTTGAATTGCCGGGTGTGGTGGCGCATGCCTTTAATCCTAGCACTTGGGAGGCAGAGGCAGGCGGATCTTTGTGAGTTCAAGGCCAGCCTGGTCTACAGAGTGAGTTCCAGGACAGCTGGGACTACAGGGAGACCCTGTCTCGAAAAGACCAAAAAAA
>VZQC01005268.1:473675-485387 GCA_009823505.1 Rhizomys pruinosus | reverse complement strand
AAAAAAAAAAAAAAAAAAAAAAAATCCTCCTGCCTCGGGCTGGAGAGATAGCCTAGTGGTTAAGAGCACCGACTGCTCTTGCAGAGGACCCGGGTTCGATCCCCAGCACCCACATGGCGGCTGAGAACCGTCTGTAACTCCAATTCCAGGAGAACTCCAGTTCCAGGGGTATCCGAGACCCTCTTCTGACCTCCGTGGCATTGCACGACACGGGTGCACAAACCTACATGCAGACAGTACATTCATACACATACAAAAATAAATAAAATTTAAAAAAAATTAAAAAAAAATCCTCCTGCCTCAGCCTCTTCCATGCCACTACCTCTTAGAAAGCAATAGTCTTTGAAAAGTATTTTTCATCCAAGCTGGTGGACTCTACTTATATAGATATGTAGATAATCAGAACTTGTGTTTCCTTTGCAATCTAGAAATTGCAAAAAAAAATTACCATCCGCAACTAAAGCCCCAGCCTTCCTAGAGCCATCATCGACTTTCTTGGGCAGCTCCTAGGTTCCATGGAGTTCTGAGGAGTGTAGTTCTGAGAGCTGTTTTACAATCAGATACTCAAACTGAGTGGATTTCCCTGAAGTTGGATAACTTAGACACTGATAGCATTCCAAGACCTTCCTTTACCAAAGCTATCCATACTGTTCTGAACCCTCGCTAAAATGTGGTGAGTAGGAGGATGAAATTATTAGAAGAATTAATACCTTCCCCCAGACAGAGGAATTAACTGAAATCCAAGAACTAAACTGAAGAAATTAGCCCTCTGAGAGAAGAGAAAATCAGAGTGCCTTAGATTCTCGCGGTGGATCCATGCATTGAACTTCACTGAGTTGGCTCATTTCATGGAGGCCAGAAGTTCTCTTCCTCAAACTTTCCCCATTTGCTTTCTTAAAAACCAGACATTATACACTTGAAAAAAAATAACTTTAAGGGCTGGGACAATGGCATAGGGGGTAAAAGCACTTTTACTGCACAGGCCTGATGACCTACATTCTGGTCTTCAGAACCCATGTAAAGCCCACATGTCTGGAATCCCAGTGCATCCCTACTGGGAGGAGGGAAGCAGAGAGTGGAGAAGTAACAGAAATGCCCAGTCTAGTCAGCCTGGCAGCTGCAACCCTGAACAACAGGAGAGACGTTGTCTTAGACAGGGTGGAAGGGGAGGACATTCCTCTCTATTCCAAGCATGTGCCTTGGCATGAGCATCCACAGTCTCAAACACAAGTATTCACACCCACATATACACATGTATGCATATACATCATGCATGTACAACACACATGCACATAATACAGACACATACGCAACAATGTCTTTAAAATGTTTAGGCTTCTTTTTTCCTTTAAACCGAAGTAATTCTATTTAGCAAAGTCAGAACTCTCTTTACCACACTTTACACCATTTTGTTTATTGTATCTTGAAAAACCACTCATAAAGGCACCTTTACATTTTATAGCCCCTGTTATTGAAATTATATTTCAAAGACAGCATCCATTGGGTTACTATGTTGTAGGAAATCGTCCATTTATCTATGATCAATGTATCTCAAGGATGGGTGGAAAAACGTTCTTTGGCTAGATAGTAAAAACAAGAAGCAAGGTGTGGTGGAGCATGCCTTCAATCCCAGCACTTGATAGGCAGGGGCAGGTGGATTTATGTGAGATACAGGGTAGCCTGGTCTATGTAGTGAGTTCCAGACCAGCTGTGACTAGAGGGAGACCCTGTCTCAAATAGACCAACCACCCTTCAAAAACAAATATATCACAGAAATTGTATGGTGTTACTGTGGTGTATAGCAAGAGAATTTTTGTTCTCTTTTCCTGATTCATTCATTCAAGAAAATAATTATCATGAGTTAGAAAGCAGAAAACCTCTGTAAAATTAGCACAGGAAATTCCAAACTTGAGAATTTATAGATGAAATTTTCCTCGGTGATTTCTACTTTCTGAAAGTTGATTGTTTGTCTATATGCTTTCTGAAGTCGCCCTGGAGGAGGAGTGTGAACAGTTTAATTCTATCTTTGCATCCTTCTCACGGGGCTTTAAGAAACTTCCTGAAAACATGGCATACACTAAGGAAACATGTGCTAAATTGGATTGAAAGTACCTATTACTCTTAAAACTAGAGACACTGAAACCAGTGGTTCACTACAAAGACCAGGTGCATGAGAAGTAAAATCATGGTCTGAGGCGGAAAAGAAATTGACAGTAGACAACAAGGCAGATATATGATCCATAGATAGATAGGCAGGTGGGTTGATTCATCTTAAATGGTTCCCATATCAGAATGGCTTTTACAGTGGTGCAGTTTTCTCCCTCTATTTACACCTGTGAATATCCCCTCATTTTGAACTTGTGAGTCACTAGCTAGCCAGCAGTAACTACCAACAGTTCAACTATTTTTTTTTCTGAACAGATTCAAATATTTAGTCAAAATTATCAGGTTAGTTTGTCTTTACAAAAACAGAAGAAACCATTCATTGTGTACATTTTGAAAACAAAATGTATAAAATTGAGGAACATTGTATAGAATTAGAAAATTTGAAAAATCTTGTCAGGAAAAGAAGAAAAATGCCTTTGTGGATCAAACTGCAAAACAAAACACCTTGTAGCAAAGACTTCAGTGTGCTGTGAAATAAGATACACCTGCCACTAGGGTATGAGATTCTTGCCTAGGAGATGCTAGGCAAAATGGAGGAGCAAGTCGGACCAAAGACCCCTTTAATTGCACAAATACTTGAGAATTCATTAGCCATTTGGGTCTTGCTTGATGGTGATTAAACTCTTAGGCAGCTATGAATCAACTTTATGATATGGAAACATTGAGGAAAACATTTATGGAAAATAGGATCCAATTTCTGAAAATACAGGCCAATTAAAGACCGAGATTTAATTTAGGAATTTTACTCTGCGTGATGTATGTATCAATGATGATTTCTCTCTCCTCATTCTTCATCTTCATAAGCAAAATGAGAATTTTTTTACTTATTGACATATTACTGAAGAATCGAGCTTTTTTCCCCAAATTACAGATTTTTTTGCATAAATGTGCCTAATTACCTGAATTCAGTTTTGATTAGCAGTGTTAATTGATGCAGCTGTGGATGGGATCTGTTTACCTAAATTACCATGTGCAAACAGCAATATGTCTGGAAGTGAATATGCTAAACTGAAAATACTAATTAGCTAAGACAGATTGTTATTCAAGTCACATTGTAGAGCTTTCTAATGAAAGCCTGGATGTGTCAGGGTTTTATGATATTCAGACAGAAATGTCTATATTACATATGATTTCTAAATTTAATTCATAAGAACAGATGGGATGTCAGCCAGAGATCTTCCCCTTATTCCGTTATTAATGTGAATATTTTACTCAACTGGCAATATATTCATATGTTTTTCTAAGAATCTCATTGTGTGCACTGACAATGTGCCAACCCTGTACATAGAGGCTCATCTATTTTTTGACCAATATATTTACAGATTATATCCACCTACTGTCCCAAAGATGAAGATAAATCTACATTTTTCAAGTTTAATCACATCTGTTGGTTCATTTAATCTTACAACAAAAGGCTAGTGAAACAGACAGCTTACGCTATTTTATTTTAGTCTTCTTTCATCCCCCCCCAAAATAATCGTAATGATAAAGATTTTATCCTAGGATTCTAAAAAAACCTTTGAGCATCTCCTGGGCTGAATGAACACTTGCCTTTGGGCTGAAAGGTGACTGTTCCTTGCCTTCATATGGCCTCCATCTTTGATTATTTAAAAAAAGGGATTTTTGAACGGTGCATCTTTTCCGTTGCCTGGTTCAAAATGTCACATCCTTGTTTGGGTCTCTGTTTTTCATTATGCTTGTCCTAAAACATAACCTGCTTTGCTTAAGGTTTCTCTCTAAAGAGAACATTAATCTTTTACTGTCTGCTCTGGCTCTCAGCACTCATTAATGCCACTGTAACTCACAGGTATCTGAAGATTATTGTACCAACCCTACGTGTCACATAGTGCAGAAATAATGGACCATCTTCTCTCTCCCAAGTGGCCAAATGAATGTGCTTGATGAATAATAAGTTTCATCTTCCCATAGGCTGGGGAGATAAGGCCTCTTGACTCAAGCTGAAGGGCTTAAGATCCCCTATTAGATATTTTAAGATGCCATGAGCAAAATGGGAATCAGTTCCATGATGCAAATTTGAACATAATTATAGTTTGGCATATTTAATTTGGGTTTAAGTGAGAATTATAATTACCAAAAATTTAATTATTTCAATTATGCTAATTTCTATCCCCAAAGTTTTGTATAATTTGAGTTCTCCAAGATACACTGAGATCTAGCAAAATTACAAGGGAGTTTAATAAGAAGAATAAGAAATTGGAGACAATGATTCTGTTCTAACTACATTTTCACTATAAAAATGTTAATGCATGCTAACTAACCCAGGAATATATGAAATGCTTTAAACAGTGTAAATGAAAAGTGTGTGGGGTGTGGGGTAAACATTGTGTATTAAATGCTTGGACCACTTATATTCCATATTCTCCATCAATACCAAAGGAAGCATATTATTGCTGTTTGACCACATGCCATCCAATTAAGGAAGATAATCTCAGTATTTTTAAAATAAATTCCATGTATTTCATAATGATGACTACTTAATAGTGTATTTTCAGACTTGTCTTGCTTTTTATTGCTATTTAAACATTATTTCTTCCAAAGGTGACTTGCATAGATTTCTATGTTCTTTGAGGTCAGAAACTTGGAAGGTTATGTTTCCCATTGGCTACAAGTAGCTTGCCAATAAATGGTCAGGGAGAGATCAGTGTAATCAATTCAAAGTATGCATGTGAATGTCACATACGTGGATTTTAGATGCTATTGCTGGCCAACCACTTGAATTATCTGGGAAGTTTATTTTCTCTAGATCTGGTTTTGCTAAAGAAACTGCTTAAAAACCTAAGACTGCTTTTAAGATGCAGATGTAAGAAGCAGTTCTCTCTTACAGCCGTTTGCTACACTCACTGCTGCTCACCATAAAATGCTCTGAATATTTCAGTGAAAGTCGTTTTGCTGTTCAGTGTCCATGTGCAGGTCTGAGCTTGTTTGGTGTTTGCCTGTGTGTTGGCCCAAGTGAGTGTTTCTATGTGGTAACTTTAAAATGGGAAAGGAGGTCAGGGATGTCAAATGAGAGGTGGAATTGTGACGTCTTATCAGACATTCCAGTGAATCGTCTTGAGGCAAATCACTTAACCTCGGTGTGCAAATTAGTTAATTTTAAGGATAAATACATCCATCTTTCTGACTTATTAAGGTTTTATTACTGGTGCCTAAGGTTCAACTGATCTGCAAATGAGGTGTATGAATCTTTTCTTTGAACTCTAATTGGCATGTGGGAGAGGCAGGGCTGACTGAGTTATGAGTTAAAGGTTGAGGGACTTAATCCTTTGAAGAAATTTTGATTTACTTTTAATACTTCTAAGTATTGCTAATGTATTCTAAGATTAATTTGACTCTTACTGCTTTGTGTGTTCTGGTTTCCTTCCCGAAGGGTAGAATGAAGGCTCCCCGAGGGCAATAACTGCTGCTTTGCTACGCCTTCCTCACACCCTTCACACAGCTTTATTCCTGAGAGGCAGTATGCACACAGTAGGTGCTCAAAGTGACCTTGGAGCAACTACTGGTTGCCAGTGAATTAAAAACACAGCCACTAATCCTATTTGTAATCCTTAGTAATTACATTACCAGATATGTGTCCCTAACCTAGGGACATAAACTTCCAAGGACATTAAAAAGCTTTTAAAAGTGCCTGGCTATTCTGAGAAAGCTGTGAAGTTTTGATTAGTTTGTATTCTGGCCAAAAGAGCCCTCACATTTCACAACAGATGAGATACATTTAAACTTGTTCTCAGAAAAGCATAACACATGCTACAGTTGGATTAATGCCCATTTCAAATGAAGGGGTTTGAATGGTGAACAGAGCTGTGCCCACAGGTGTACCTAAATTCAGGGCTTTACTTATTAGTTGCCTGTGGTACAATCTTGGAGCATCTTCTTAATTCCTGGGCCTTAGTTTACCCATCTACAACATATTATCTCTGCACGTTGATGGTATAACTGATTTCCATGATGCATATACATACTTTCACCTAACACTAGCTTGCCACTAATAATAGTCAAGTTGAAGAGCTCTAGGTTCAGTGTGAAACCTTGCCACAACACCCCCCACCAAAAAAATAAATAAATAAATAAATAAAGCAGAGCCAGACATAGTGGTGTATGCCTTTAATCCCAGAACTTCAGAAGCAGAGGCAGGTGATCTCTATGAGAGCCAGGCCAGCCTGGTCTCTATGAAAGCCAGGCCAGCCTGGGCTACATAGCGATTCCAGGACAGCTGCCTTGAATAAAAAATAAAAATAAATAAACAAATAAATAAATAAATAAATAAGGAAAATGACTGAGGAAGACACTCGACATTAATCTCTGGCCTCTTACACACAAACACATGTATACACGTGCATGAAATGCATATACATACATGCGCACACACACACATACACACTAAAACCAACAGAAGCAATTGGACAAAAGTGTAAAGTACATTCATTAGATAACTTAAACTGCTATGCAGTGAATTTTTATGCATATATATTTATGCCTTAGCATGAGTGTGTGTTTGTGTGTGTGTGTGTATGTGTGTGTGTATATGTATATAAAGGATAAAATGAAATACCTGGCTTCCTGAAAATATATGAGAGGTGAACTTCTGGCTTCTTTTTTGTAATAGTTTCTCACTACTGTCTAACATGTTTCAAAACTCAGAATCATTATGTGCACCCTGTCCTATGTGATGTCACAGCAACAAGATGAGCAGCTTTCCCATGTGTAAGTGGGGCACACAGTGACTTGACAGCCTCTTACTATGGTGGATGAGAGGGAAGAATGGAGGCAGCATATACTTGACACCTTTTCCTGGGCTGTTTGGATGAAGCATCCAATGCTGTGTCTGTGGGATTTTGACAAGCAGAGTTCTGTGTAATTTGTACTGCGTCTTATTTCAGGGTCCAGGAATGAGGATACTGGGAAGTCCAGAATATTAACCCAGCTCTGGAAACTGGAAAATTTAGTTTCTCTTCTTCCATATGCATTTATTAAAATATTATGATTCATTATATTACAGTGCTTAAATATATATAATCTGCATTATTTTTATTATTTGACTAGAAATGTCCTCAGCCAGAGTTGGAAAAGCTGGCCAGAAACCTATGCCTCCCTCAAGCCTGGGCAAAGGCCCAGAGACCTAAACATGGGAAGATGTCTAGGGCTTTCTTAAAAAATTAGCACACAGCTGGCCAGGTGTAGTGTTTACACACCTTTAGTTCCAGCATTGGAAAGTAGAGGCAGGAAGATCAGGAATTCAAGGGAACATAGCGAAAGAAAGAAAAGAAAGAAAGAAAGAAAGAAAGAAAGAAAGAAAGAAAGAAAGAGAGAAAGAAAGAAAGGGAGAGAGAAAGAAAGAAAGAAAGAAAGAAAGAGAGAGAAAGAGAGAGAGAGAGAGAGAAAGAGAGAGAAAGAGAGAGAGAAAGAGAGAGAAAGAGAGAAAGAAGGAAAGAAAGAAAGAAAGAAAGAAAGAAAGAAAGAAAGAAAGAAAGAAAGAAGGAAACAAAGAAAGAAAGAAGGAAGGAAAGAAAGAAAGAAAGAAAGAAAGAAAGAAAGAAAGAAAGAAAGAAAGAAAGAAAGAAAGTGAAAGGAAAGTGAAAGGAAGAACCAACATACCTTCTATTTGTGAATTATTTATTTTTTTCAAGGTTTAGAAGGTGTAATAGGGACATGGAGAATGTAAGGCACAGTGGCTTTAAGGATTCCAGGATTCTAAACCATTAATTACTGGGCTATGTTCATGTACTTATTATTTCAAACATGGAATGGTTAAAGTGGCAAATCCTTCCTTTTTCCATAAGATATTGGAAAAATATGTCCTCTTCTTTATACATCCACTCATTCATGTATCCATTCAACTACCCTTGGTAGTGAAATACAAGCATGTGCTTTGAAGACCGAGTTCATACCCTTGCTGCTCCCTAACAAGAGACAGACTAAACTCTGAATCTTCAGCTTCCTTGTCTGTAAGCTTAGGTTAACTACTGTAACATTGACATGGGGCTTAATAATGTATATAAAGCATTTTCTACTGTGCAAAGCACACACATGTTATTATTGCAAGACAGAATGTCTCTTCACTGGGGTTAAAAATGTAGTTGGAGAATTGAAATAGACACATGCATGCTAGGGAATCCAGCAACTTGTAATATAGCCAATAAGTAAATGCTATCTAACATGACCCATAAGTTGTGGGTGGTGCAGCAATACAGAAGTAGGAAATAACTTTGAGAGACAGGGTAAGCAATAGCAAGGATGCTTCCTGTACAGTGTACTGTCTGGAACTTGTCATTCCTTTGTTTGGTATATGCAGTCTAGTGAACATTTCCCTGGTAACCACCATTAATTTAAGGACCTATGACATCTGTGCAATTTAAGTAGGACCAGAGCTTAAACCCCAAAGCATATAGGAACACAATTTCCTATTCAGGCCATTTGAATAGGACCATATCCATCCCTGGCCTTTGATTCATGAACTCCATGGGACTAATTGACCCTGGGTTGTTGCCCTCTTTGATAACACGCATGGTAGAGCTTGGGTGTGTTTGGACTTGCTCAGGGTTCTTATGTCCAGAAAATCCAAATTAGATTTTTGTCATTAGCTTGTCAAGCTTGTCTTAAGCCTACTTAATGAGTTCTGCAGTGGAATGTCTTTTATGTTCTGTACCCTTTATGCTCGGCCTTGGCTACTCTCAACTGTGGCTAAGGAATTAATGGAGTTAGCGCTGTGTTCGCTTGAGGTCTGCTGTTTTGGAAAACACACCTCATATGTGTTTGGGTATTTAAATTCTGTTTTCTAGCTTTTAGGGTTTGTATCCTCGTGCTGTATTCAAGTGCTAGGGAAATAAGAGCAGATGGAGGTGACACGCAGCCGTTCGGCAAATTGCATACACATTACATCTCAGAAAGCCAGTGTACATATGTCTGTCTGGATGTGTTCATATGTTGGATTATTTTTGTTGCATCCAAATGGTTGGGATTTCAGTGAAGCAGTTACCTAGAATGTCAGCACAAGAATCCCTCTTGAGGGAAAAGTGGAGCCTTGTTCTGAGCTGTTTTGTCAAACAGTGGAGAAAAATGGTCCCTCTGCAGTTTTCTGCTTTCCTGTGGTTTTGCTATGGCACTCACCACTCCACGACATTCTCTATGGCACTCACCACTTTACAACATCATATTATAAGTACATTTATTGTCTATAATCCCCTGCAATGTAAAATCTATAATAAGGACAGACAGTTCTCTGCCATTAAGCACTAGAGTGTTTGGCATGTGGTCAGCCCTCTGTATGTGATAATGAATAAATTGGCCATCACTGAGATAATTAAATAGTAGTTTATTCTTCCTTATGATAAAGCATAACAGGGAGATTTTCCTTTGTCTTTCATGTGATGAATAATCCTGCTGCTGCTGCCCAATATTTGTATGATGTTTGCTATATGCCAAACACCATACTCCGTCCACACTTTACATTTAATGAAAGAGAACAATTTTGAAGCAGAGGCCACTATTGTCCCAATTTTATGAATGGGGAAACTGAAACACACACACACTGAATGACAAAGCCAGATTGGGATCCACTAGCCTGATCTACATTGCATGGTCCTAAAATGTGGCTTCCAAGGTTTGAAAGTAAGACATGTCAAGAATTTATCCACCCTTCAATTAGCACAAACCATCACATAGCCACGATCTATTAGTTTTATATCATTCATCAATGCGCTATTCAATTCAACCCAGTAGTGGAAGGAGAATTGCTCCCATTTTTACTCTAAGATGTGGGAATCTGTGTGAGCATTCAGGTCTCCTATTCTGAATTTCTTTCTTCATTGATCTGTCTGCCTACCCTTCAGTGGAAAAGGAAACTACATGATTAATGATATAAATTAGGATTGAGTTCTGCACTCCTTAAAATATTACATTAAGAAGCCCAAAGCACATTACCAAGCTAAATGGAAAATTTGGCACTGAGGGTTTAATCTGGACTCATTCATGGTTACTCGAGTTCACATGATACAAATGTTGACTGAATGATGAAATTGAAATATTTAAGTTAACACACATGGCTATAGCATTTAATAACAAACGTATCTGGCTAGTTGGATTTCATTAAGTTTATGTTCAAAATTATTTAATTGTTCCTCATCACAGAACTGATATTGTGATACGGGCTCTGTTTTAGTGATTACTGAAACAAAAGATGGAGGAGCCCAAACTGATTTGTAAATCCCCTGAAGACTGATGATCATAGCCTCTAGACACAATGTAAACAGTGTATAGAATGTCCAAGCTGATATAGCTTCAGAACAGTGGTACGACTTTCAGGGATGTGTACTGGAGGAACAGTGTACATCGTCAGGGACACCATGTTGTCAGTGGAATTAGAAAAAATTCCCATTGCTTGTACACTTCCCCTAAAACCTATCCTAGTATCTGTGCACACAGCAGTATGATTTCATTAGGTAATTTCCCTTCTAACTCTGTCAATAAGTCCAGATGCCCAAATCAATTTTCTAGTATCCATTTTTCTCCCAAGCTAATCAGTTTCATGAAATCATGTTCAAAATAAAATCACTTGATTTGGAGTTTATATATTCCTGTTGTTTCATTTTATGTAATATGCAATTATATGTCAGACAATCTTGCTAATACTTTATGTGGTAAAATTTCAATTCTGATACCCCTAAACTAAGATCCATTCATGTAAATTTCTGAGCAATACTGAGGACATGGTAACAAACTCTAACCATAATATCTATAATTAGGCATCACTATCTGTGAACATATTCAAATATAATTGAGAGAAAACCTGAAAAAAGTCATTTTACATAAGACCTTCTCGATAATCTCATATTTTTCATTCAGGGTTAGATCAGCACAATCATGCTTATATCAAGCGATGCCCATGGACTCCCTCATGCTTTCTGTAGTCTATTTCCTTATATATTTCTCTATATTATGAATACAACTGGTCCTCATTTAACAATTGTCATCATCATGATAATCACATCTCCAAAACCCACTGCCAATATGTACCAAAAGGGATGTAATCTTGAGTATTAATTAAACAGGAAACATGAAAGCATGATTTAACCAAAGATGAATCCACATAATTATTATAAACTAAATGTCTACTTTTGCATCATGTATCCCAAATTTAGATACCACTCTCATGCCTTAATGGGTTATACCTAAGGTACACAAGCATGGCTGTTTTTGTTAATATTTTATGCTCCTAGGCTTGTATAATATTTGAAAGATTCTAATTTAGTGACTTTGACTATTTATGCTTTTGGAAAGGAAAAACAAAAACATTCTGTTTGTGGTCCTCCTGCCTCAGACATTTGAATTTTAAAATAACAACCATGCCCTATTACATTAAGCTTGAAAAGCATTTTTAATTAAATAAAATTTAAACACACACACACACTATATATATATATATATATATATATATATATATATATATCTGATGTATAACTGCAGGAAACATGACAAGAAAAGAAATCACACACTGAATGTGCTGGTCTATAAAAGCCATGTGTGACAAAA
>VZQC01005268.1:439940-473052 GCA_009823505.1 Rhizomys pruinosus | reverse complement strand
GAGTCACGGTGTGATGCTTCAAGAAGGGTTTAATCAAGAAGATCAAATGTCTTGGGTTGGTCAGGTGACAGCAAGACAGGACATGGATTGGATATTTCAGAGTGTAGCAGCCGCCCACCTAAAAGGTACTCCATGGGTTCCTTGTTTACTCTTCAATTGTAATTAGAAATCTTTGGTACTATCAGTTTATTAATATTTTTGCCTTTATATTTTTCCTTTTTATTTTTATCTTTTGAATTTCATATATTTTTATCATATTTAGATACCCTCTGGTATCTGCAGCCCCTTGGTAACCCCTTACTGAATTTCCTGTGCTCCTATATAATATGTATATATATATATATATATATATATATATATAATATATAATGTATATACATTATATATATAATGTATATATAATATATTATATATATATATATATATGCTATTTAACAGATATGAAGCTTGCAGATGCTGCCTCCCAGTGCATTACTTCACTTGCTGTGCAAAAGCTTTTCAGTGTGATGTCATTCCCCATTTTCTCATTTGTGCTTTTATTCTCTGTGTTTGGGACATTATTAAAAAACAATCTTTCCCCATACCTATGTGTGTAGGGTAGCAATAACTGGACTCAGTGGGTTATAAAGGAAAAAAGGAAGAGGGTGCGAAGTCGGGAGATGGACATGGGGTGAGGGTTTAGGAGAAGACAGAAGGGGATGGGGGAGTCAGGAAATCCATGATTAAAACAGATCGTCTACATGTATGGAATTCTCAAAGAATAGATAAATGTTTTTAACATCATAGCTCAGTCCAGCATCAGTGAGATTTCTCCCTAAGTTTTCTTCTAATAGTTTTGCAGTTTTAGATCTGTCATTTAAGTCTTTAATGCATTTGGATTTCTATGATATGAAACAGCCTTAGTTTCATTTTTCTGCATGTAGATCCCCAATTTTCTCAACATTATGTTTGAGAGAGACAGTCTTTCTGTTGTGGGTATTCATGACACCTCTGTTGAAAATAAATTGACTATTAAAATGTATGTGTATTTCTTGGCTTACAACATCTCCTAACCTGTAGAGGATGTAAGCTTGTGGCATCAGCCATGGGTTATTTCTCCAAGGGGAGAGCCAATAGCCAATTAGATTTGGGATACACAGGCACATGGCTGCCCCTGCTGCACAGTATTTCCAGGCAGGTGAGGTGCAGCTGGTGCTGACGGTGGAGTCTTGCTTGACTCAGGGAGACCCACACTTGCCTTATTGGTTTAGTGGCCCTTGGTAACACTCTCTGGCATTCCAGAGGCCATCTGTACACTTGCATGCGTGGTCTCAATACATCCCTCCCATGTTAACGTCAGGTCTTCAGCAGCAGGGTCTTATTGCCTCTCCTCCTGTAGGTATCCCAACTTAGAGGCAAGGAGCCCCCACCCTTTGTGGGGCCTTGGATCCCCTGGCCAACATCCACCTGGTAGAACAATCCATTGCTGATGTCAGAGCTCCTGTATTAATATATTTTGCCTGAGTGCATAGCCCTAGGACTTTAGTATTATATTTGGTTCTGAACTGAGAGTAATCCCTTCCACAGTTCCCATGTCTAGTAGTCAATTAAAGAAAGCAGTTTTACCGGTTTTATAAGAGATTACCTCTACAATAGTTGTCTCCAATTTACAGTTGGGGAGCGACCTCATCATTGTCATATTTCTCCTTGTTCTATGGGTGGGAAGGCAAGGAAGTCTCTCATATCAGAACCTTTGTGGCACCTAGAAGGTAAGTTTCATTAGGACTCATTATAACTAGTTGTTTCATGTAGGATCCACAGAGGGGTTCGATGTTTATGGCAATCTGAGGCTTTTCTTCCTTTGAAAGTTCAGACGGGTATTTCTTGGTTTTCTAATGTGCTCTTTTGGTCTAGGTGTCTGTTTTTATGACAATGCCATGTTTTGATTACTATACCTTTATATTTCTTAAACTCAGGAATTCTGAGGCCTCCAGATTTATTTATTATTTTAATTTTATTTTTTTACTGAAGTTTTTTTTGTGTGTATGTGTGTAGCTATATGAATTCGAGGATTTTTCCATTTGTGTGAAATATATAATTTTGATGTCATTTTATTAAAGCTGTAGATTACTCTGCATAGTACATACATTCTAAAAAGATTAATTCTTCCAACCCATGAACACAGGAGCTCTTCCCCTCTATTTGTGTCTTCACTTCCTTCATTGAAGGTCTTTCATTTCCTTCATTGGATTTATTCATAAAACTTACATTTGCTTTTTTATGTTTTATAAATGAGATTATTTCATGATAATCTATTATTAGTATTTCAAAATTCTGAAACAGGGACCCTGAAACAGTCGACCCCAAAGATTAAAATTTCTTCAGGGATCCCATGCTGGAGAGGAAAGGCTAAAGCCCCTGTGGAGAGGAGGAACTGCCTCCCACAAAGAGATTTTCTCACAGCTCTGACAGTGCCTCCCAGCTATGATGACAAATGCACATCTCCTGGTTTGTTTGTGTTTCATCTCTTCTATGGAATTATCACTGCTACAGGAAAGCTGGAGAGAGCTATGAGACTTTCTCTCCTCACTTTGAACAAACTGTAAATAAACCCATTCTCTTTTATGAATTTGTTTTGAAATATGTGGAAACTAAGGTAGTGGTTTTATGAACTTTACAAATGTAAATAAAAACAAAACAAATAAAAATACAATACGTTTAACTATACTTGAAAATGAAACTAATCAACTGAATTTTAAAAGAAAAAAATAAGTAGTATAAATTGCCTTGGCAAGGTTTTTTTTTTTTTTTCTAAATTTAAGTTTTAAATTTTGAAACTGACACCAGGCATGGTGGCACATGCCTTTGATCCCAGCACTCTGGAGGCAGAGGCAGGCAGATCTCTCAATTCAAGTCCAGCCTGGTCTACATAATGAGTTCCAGGCCATTTGGGGCTACAGGGAGACTCTGTCTCAAAAAGACCCCCCCCCAAAAAAAAACAACCCTGAAACTGATGACAGCTCAAATACAACTGTACATCATTAGCATTACAAAAAAAAAGCCCTGCAGGAAGCCAAAATATCCTTAAAAGAACAAACTACTAGATCCTGGGATTCTGGAATCCTTTGGATTGCAGAGACCATGCTTTGCCTTCCCCAACAATGGGCAAAAGCATGGAGAAAGCTCCTATTCTCATAAAACAGGCTCTGTCCTTCATAGGCAAAGGGGCCATTCTCAGAAGAATGTAAGCTGTCCAAAGATTTGCCAATGAAACATTAGCTTGTGGTCTGTTTACTGTTTACCAGGATGTGTCTTTCTAAATATTTTCTTTTTAAAATTATCCCTGAATGTCATACACTAGGCCCAAATGAGGCCCCAGTGAAGAGGAAGATGAAGATTGAATACCATTCAGCAGTATTGCCCCTGCTCAAGGAGGTCAGTCAGAAAGGGAAAAGGTAGACAATCGTCCTTTAGAGCTTATCCAAAGCAGTGAAAACTTCGTGAGCAGCATGGTTAGAAACTCAACTAAGCATGTTTGCTAAGAACACCAAGGCTTTTCATTCTTAGTTCTCTTCTTCCAGTTTCATTGTGTTGTGCCAATGGTGTGGAAGGTCCTGATGTGGCAACGTAGGCGTTCAAGAAAATGAGACAAGAAAGATAGGTTTTGATGGCAATGAATGGCTGAACGTAAGCCAGTGTTGAGCAGGGATAGATCCAGTACCTGTGCTCCACAGAGAGAACAAAAGTCGACTTTCACATTCCCACAGAATCTATTCTTTGGTAATGAATGCTTCCTTTCCCATTTCATGTGCCCAAAGGCCAAAGCACTCCTTTGGGAAAGAATTACTATCTATCACAAGTTCAAAGTTGAAAGCAAATTGAGAAAGTCAAATACCTAGAGGTCTAAGTACTCTATGGACAGCTTTTAAAAATAACTATTTCTAGGTACACAAACTTGACTCAATAGGCCTTAACACACACACACACACACACACACACACACACACACACAACAGAATGATGGATGAAATCCAGTGGGAAGATACAGGGGAGTGTGGGTGGGGGAGGCATATAAGAGATGATTAAAATGTTTTGTATGAAATGCACAAAAATTCAATAAAAATCTACATTAAAAATATAATAAAGAATATGGGCATGGTGGCACTTGCCTTTAAACCTAGCCCTTGGGAAGCAGAGGCAGAAGGAGCTCTGTGAGCTCGAGGTCAGACTAGTCTACACAGCGAGTTCCAGGCCAGCTGAGGCCTTGGGGAGAACCTGTCTCAAAAAGACAACAAATAATAATAAACAAATAAATAAAACTAACATTAAATAAAAAGCAACAAAGTGATAAGTGAATATTAAAAAAGAACACCCAGAAATAGTGGTACAGGCCTATAATTCCAGCACCCACGAGGCAAAGACAGGAGAATTTCCAGTACCTGGACCACATGGCCTATGGACAATCCTGTTTTTAAACTGAGGCTCCCCTGTCCTTTTGGTAATTGAATTACCAACCTCAGCATTGGGTAGGCAGGCCATCTAGAAAAATGTAGAAAGACAGGTAAAAGGAGGAGATTTTAAAAAAGAAAATAAAGATATTGCAGCTGAGTGCCTGGTGGCTTTTAAAGGAAGTAAAAGGAAGACATTTGGCCTTGTCTTTTATTTCTATTTAAAAGAGAAAGGGAGTGGTATGGGCTAAAGGGTAAGTTGAGAATGTTCAAATGGCAGTAATGAACAAGGCAGAAAGCAGAGCCAAGGAAAGGGAATGGGGAGTTAGCGTTCCATCTCAGCGGCTGTCTACCCATCACTGGATGGGAATATCCCACTTGGCCCCCTCTCGAGGGTTGTCATGCGAGAACTGAACGCTAATTTCGTATTTTCTCCTAACTTTCTTTGGGGGATAAGCATTTGGGTTTTCTGCTGTTTATTATTTCAAAGGCATCTATATGCTAATGCATTTTATGCTAATTATTTTCATGTTTGCCCCTCAGGTTCTGCTTCGTATCGCCCACCAGGGAGGATCATCTCTCATGAAAACTTTCAAATTTGATTTCGAAAATTTATTCAGAAAAATTTAAGCCACGCTTTCTCCCAACACAAGAAATAATATGCTCCAGAGAATCCTCTAATTCACAGAAAATGGACTGGGATAACATTTGGGTTCTCATACTACCGCGGTCCTCTGGAGAAGGACAGGAAGGTACACAAAGCATTTAACATTCTGACATTGGAATGTTGGGAGATTGATTAAAATCACAAGCTAATGATATGCTATGAAAAATCGCTAAATTACCATGTGTGATCCAGGAAGGAGAGAGAAAGGAATTCTATTCATTCTCTCCACAACGTCTGGAGTGTGCTAACTGCTTCCACTGCCATGCCTTAATTGTACGCCATCTTTTCTTAGCACTTTTCTCAAAGTTAATTGTAATGATATTGATACTCACAGCTGAGCTTGTCGTTACAGGAAGAGTTGGGTGCAAGAAAAAAAAATCTCATGTAATAATAATCTAGCTTGGTATTTTCTTCCAGTGCTTTCATGATATTTTCTTTATGAATTGTCATTTGTTTTGAGAGGAGATTGCTATTTGCAGAAAAATCGAAATCAGCTAATTAACCTGTCTTAAGAATATTTTTCAGGGCATTCTTCTTTTGAAGACGAATAGGCTTAAAATATAATCCTTGACATAGTTTATAAAACTTAGGTGATTTGGGAGGATGTTGTAAATTCTCTCTTGGTAAGAAATTAGTCTCCTTTTGTTCCCCCAAAAGCACTTCCAGAGTGCCAAGACCCCATATTCTTCTGTCTGCATTATGCTGCATCCAGTTCTCTGCCTACAAGAAGCAGTGAGGCTGAAACACAAGGGAAGGGATCCATAATGCAAATTTCAACTCACTTTGTGGCCAGCCTCTTCTTTACCTATTCTACCTTTCGTAACTGCACCTGATTTCCTTTCTATTTTGTTGAATGCTCTCACTGTTTCCTTCACAGGGACATTGGTCTGTCAGAAGTGCAGCCCAGCTGCTGGTATTTCTCCCACTGACTCATTTTAATGGCTCTTGAGCTCCGAGACAGCTTTGTCAGTAGGAGAGTTTCTTTTCAGGCTTAAGAAAAAAGGTCCTCTTCTGCAAAAAAGGCCTGATAAGTTAAAGAAGCTTGCTAAATAGAAGGCCATTTAAGAGGGAGCCAGCGGGCAGGTGAAGATGGGCTCCCGGACAATATGTACCAGTGTGCCAACCAGCATACTGACATTTACAATCGTAATTTCTGTAAACAAGATGAAGTGTTGCTAGAGATATAGTTAGCAAATCAGCCAAAATAAATGTTTGTCAAATAATGATAAGATAGTAGATTGTTGAAACCTAGCAGTGTTTGGTACATTTTCCTGCAGTCAAAGACCTGCAGTGTTTTGTGTGCTGTGCTCTGGTGACCCGTCATTATTTTCTTCTTTATTCTACCTACTTGCCTGTGATAATAACAAAATAGCTACATATTTTCCCTTTCAAAGTTCTATCCGAAGAGTGATTCATCGAACAAACACATTTGGTCCCAGTGCAGCTCCAGCTAAGACTAAATATTCTCTCCATGATTTTTTCAGTGCATAATTTGAAGATAAGTTACATTAAAAAAGCAGTTTGTGTGCCACTAGGCACCAGAATGGATCAGGTCCTTCTGAACCATGAACAGAAATTAAGGAGGCTAACGTGAGTCTGTCTATTCTGGTCTTTTTGAGCAGAGCTCCATGAGGACAGGAAAGACAGCTAAAAACAAGCAGTCCATAGCTCTAGAACTATAACTGGCATGTTCTCTCCAGTTGTACACGTTTGGTGCCATGGCTCAGTCTACAGGAATAGTGGCATTGGACTCAGCAGATCTCCAGTGATGCTGTGTGACTTGGGCGTGGACGCCCTCCTGCCATGCCTGTTGCAACATGGTCCAAAGCTCAGAGGTTTGGAAGAAATATGAAAGAAAATTAAGTCTTGGTTTGAGTCTCACTCGAGTATCAGTGCTCTCAAATTTTCAAACTTCCCTGAGCCTATCTCAGGTTTGCTTCATTGACATTGTCTGTGAAGATCAGATCGTGAGGATGGAATGAGATGAAGGATTTTTTTTGAATGCTCATATATAGTAAGTGCTCAACTAATGGACATGACTGTGATCTATTATCTTCTGTTATCATTGTTATTCTAATTGTAATGTTATTATCATGACTAGTTGATGTTAATTGTCAGGTAAAGAAAGACTCTGAAGTTTTCCTCTTGAGTACTATAAACAGTACAAATCAAAAAAGTGACAGTGAAACACTTTTTCTGATAGTAAAACAGACAATAATAATCCACTTGTGGGAAACTGCATGTGCTAAGTGGGGGTCAGTGGTGGCCTGGATCACAAAGTTCCCATAAGAATTTTATTTTATTGTTAAGTTCTAAGACATTGTATAAGGTGAGAAGCTTTACATTTCTCCACATTTTGTTGCTTTTATCTAGCCAATTTCAAATTGAAGGTGAGAGAGTTAAAAGGTTATTATAAGCAAAAACTTCTGCCTTCAGGGCCAACAATCCAGATGTCTAGCTAAGACGTTTGCTTTTCTCCCTTTGTTGGGGGTACTTGACATTATGCAAAGCCTTCTTGTGAGTGGCTTCCTGTGTTGCAAGAAGTGATGGTCTGTGGATTACAGGGTTGCAGAACCCATCATCATGAAGGCTGTCCAGAAGAGACATCTTGCTGGGTGAAGAGCTCCAGCCAGCTGCCAACATAACCTCATGAGTCCAGAACATCTTAGGAAAGCATGCAGACAGATCTCAAGGCCATTAAAAAGTTTTAGGTCTGTTGCTAAACAAGAGTAAACAGGCTAGTGTTTGCGTCCCCCAGAAAGAGAAGTCAGACGTTAATTAAAACTTTGCAGAGTTGGAAAGGATCATGCCATTCTGTACTGAAAAGTCAGCTTTGACTTCTAATTGCATGCCAATAAAGGAAAAGAGACAAAGAAAAAAACTACCCACAAATACATTTGCAAACAAAGGTTCTTATTGCATACTAATCTCATTTAAAGAGAGAAGCCATTTTTTTTTCCCCTTTGTGTCTGGAAGGACTTTAATGACAATAGAGCCTTTTGTAATACGTCTAATGGATATTTGTACACTTTATTTGTATACTTAATTTTCACTCTTCCCTGTGAGTTTTCTCTTTTTCTTGAAACCAGACCTCAATAGAAATGTTAGCAGGAAATCAGTGCCCATATTCTGATATGTCTTCTGGGATTTCATTTTAATCATTTTTGCTGGATTAAGCTACAGCATCACTTACCTTTCTCAGTGTTTAGCATATAGTGGAAGTGAACTAAGTAGTAATTAAAAGGAAATAACCTCAGTACAATCATAGCAGTGCTGTCCTAAGTCGCTTTTGCATCCTATCAGTCTGCAGTAGGAAGTTGGTGTAATTTCTCTTCAAATGGGCATGCCTTGGAATTGTTCACAGTCACAAGTCAGAGAACAAAATAAGAGAGATTTTCATTTGTAAGATTGCCTTCCTCTTATCTGCTAGTCTTGTCTCCCAGACTGTCTGTCTGTCTCTAGAAAGCAAAGTCAATAAAAATGATTAGAGTTGGCATCTCACAAATGTACACCCTTAAACCATGAAGCAGTAATGCTGTGCAGGAAATATTTTTCTGACCTTTTCAAATTGCATCCAACTGTCTCGGGAATCTCTCAGGGACTGGAGGTAATAAGGTTCAATCCGTTTTACTGTCTGCCTTCAAATTTAGTTCCTCCAGAGCTGGAACTTATCTATTCTTTGCATCCTGGCCCTGGCATCAATTCAGTACAGAAATCCATGCATCTCGTCTTTTTTTTTTTTTTTTGCCCCATCTCAGGCTTTTTAAAAGATCATAGTATAGACTCTACAACCATGTTGGTTTTCTACTTATTGCCCCCTCCCAAACCAAAATGTTAGTCCTCCAAGACTGTGGGCCCGAGTCCTTTGAATTTCATCCTATCCTAAATTTTAGTATTTAACCTATGTGATTTGTTGCTTCACTGGTCTTTATAGAAAACTTTTTCAACTTAACTACACTGTGGGTGATTAATCATTTAAAAACCTACAAAAGAAGCAGGAACATCTGAGTTCCTTTTGTTCTGAATGGATTTTTTTTCTTCTGTGAGTCCAAATGGAATGGACATGCTCTCTGGTAAGGAAGGGAATTATCCAAGTGTGACATGGTAAAAGGCAGCTGAGTGGCCTCATTCTTCACTGTGTTCCTTGAAGGAGAACAGAAAACAGAAGCCGGGGACACATTTCTTGACCTGGCAAAAGCTTGGGGTGTCAGGAAGCCTTGACAAGGAGTTAAAGAGCTCCTTTCACTGTTTGTATTCACAGCATCTCTGAGCTGAGCATGACTGGGTGTTCTCTCATTTGTAGGACACTTCAGACTCACCAGCACACTCTTGTTTTGCTGCTCTATCCCTGGCCTCTGTCCTGCTTTCTGTGGAGATTAGAATCTTGGCTGGAATTTCATGTGGTCAGTGGAGCTTGGAGCCTCTTTTCTGACTTGGGAGGCAAGTTCATGGGCAAACAGCCATTAGGAGGAGAATGCCTTTTTGAAGTTACCCTTCTAAGAGTCTGCTTTTGCTTGTATAGTAATTTGTTGAGTTTGATCAGCATAAGATATTTGGCTTCTTAAAAAATGTGATTATTTCACATAGCCCTGTTTAGAAAACATGCTTGGGGGAATGGATGAAGAAATATATTTTTATATTTACAGTAGTATGTTTTGTCTTTAAAAATGTATTTGTGTCAAAGTCCATTTTCCATAATATAGCTGATCTTTTTCATTTAAAACAATCATTTTTTTCAGGTATAAAGTGAAATCTATAGTGTATGTTTAAGAGTAAGCTGTTATAGCCGGGCGTGGTGGTGCACGCCTTTAATCCTAGCACTCGGGAGGCAGAGGCAGGCAGATCTTTGTGAGTTCAAGGCCAGCTTGGTCTACAGAGTGAGTTCCAGGACAGCTGGGGCTACAGGGAGACCCTGTCTCGAAAAGACCAAAAAAAAAAAAAAGTGTAAGCTGTTATTTTGTCATTTGAAGTTTAACCCATCTTATTAATAGAGTTATAGTCTTGATGTCCTTTAAAAACCTGGATATGGTTAGCTACCATTCAGTAGAGATCAAGTATCATGGTTCTTTTTATAAATTCAGATTTACCCAATACTTGCAGTAAGATTAGTGTTTTCTTACTAGCTGAAGAGTAAAGATTTGGGGGTGTGATGATTAAAGCAGGTTTATTTCTTGAGTGGAGTTGCAATGCACTTGAGGGGTTGTGAATACAGGGGTGTGTATGTGTGTGTGTGTGTGTGTGTGTGTGTGTGTGTGTGTGGTCATGTGGGAGATGTGCATATTTACCGGAAATTGGGATTGGAAGGCAAGAACCAGACTGTAGACGGCATCTCTTATTTCACTGGACACTTGGCTCTGCCTGGCAAGCCCTTTCAGAACACTGAGTGGATATGGCAATCCCAGACTTAGTGCTTCTTCATTCTTAACCCTAAAATGCCATTTTTCCTACCTCAGGACCCAGAAATAAAGCAAGGTTGGTGGGTAGAGTTATCATTGAAACTGTGCTGGGTTCATACTGGGCTCTTTTGCTTTGGTGGGTAGTCTTAGGATGGCTGGGGAGTGAAAAGAAGTTTTAGATAGACAAGCACAAGGAGACTCAGGAGCCTAAATAACAGTGTCAAGATAAGTACTCGCTGTTTCTTATGACTACTATTGTCAGCTACCTAGTAAGACAGAGACAATGGTCCTCGACTTACAAGGGGCAGAAAGTGAGGCTTAGAGAATTTAAAACCTGGATTTGTTTTGAAGTGGCCAAAAAATGATGTGAAGAGAACTATTTTTACATGAGAAAAAAAAGCACTTTGATTTTTCCTGTTTCCTTCTTTCCCTTTTTGCTTCTCCCTTCATGACCTCTTCTTCCTCCTTTTACTTTGTTTCTCCACTTTTTTTTTTCTTTTCCAAAAGATAGAAAAGAATGAGGCCAGCTCGTCGAGACACCATCTCCTTGGGTCTTCTTTGGTAGGACAGCCATTTCTTCTTTCTGTCACAGGGTCACTTTCAATAGAGCTACTAACTTAATTATTTGGAGTTCTAACTGTAGCCAAGAGTTCTGACTGGTGGCTCTCATCACATACTTTGGTTATTACCTTAGCATAATGATGCAGGGCGTGGATGATAGTAATTATGTGCCACTCTCAGAAGACCACATTAACTTTGTTTCACTTTGTGTTAATCACTGTTCAGGGTCAAAAGGGGGAAAGAATGAATTGAGGCAAAAAAAAAAATGTGCTCAGAGGTATTTTGTGGGCAACCCAGGAAAACCTGTTTCTAGAAAAATAATCTTTGTCTATCAGGATATGTAGGAAATTGCATTCCTTCAAATATAGAACCTTGATTTTGCTTTTTATTTGCTGCAGACATCTCTGTAACAAAAATAAACATTCTTGATTGCCAACACAGTCTTGTTATTGTGGTGTCAGCTCAATGGAGATATTGATGTGGAGGGATTCAATTTCCCTCTTATAGTGATGTCTAATATGCTTCACTTTGCAGCTCAGGGACAGGGCTCTGCTATTTGTTTAGGGTAAACTGGGCTCCTCGGGTTGCCAGGGCATCATTCAGCCTTGTAAGCCATGGCGGGCACCTGACCAGCAACACATCATGTGTTCCCAAACATAGCAATGGATAGGAAATTGATTCAAATCTAAGCAGAGAAGTAGAATCTAGAAAGCTATCCGTCACCATTTACGGCACACACATTCTTCCTAGAGTAAGTAGGTGCTTGGAAATTTCATAAGTATCTGACTTGGAACTCATATCCCCCTAACAAAATTTTCAGACAAAACTACATAGAGAAAATAAGCACAGTTTTAAATGCAAATATGATTTCAAAGCCCCTCTCTCCTTCCCAATCTGCTTCCCTCCCTCCCCCTCTCTCTTTCTAGCCTTCCTTCCCTTGGGACTGGTCTCTTAAATATTCATGTAGTCTCAGTTCAGGGTTCATGAAAGACTTTGTGCTTTGCACAAGGTCGCTTTAATTGTCACTATCAACCTTAATGGAAACACACTCAAAATAATAGGCGCAAACAGGAATAAATCATTCTGAAACTTCTTGTCACACACAGATCTTCTTCAGTCCTCTCCTAGCTGACAGCAAGGGCTCGGCCTTGGCTTCAGCATGGAGCACCTGCCTGTGTGCTGTGATCTGCTGGTAATCTCCTATTCCTGTTGGGGGCTGCAGCAGTATTTATTTTTCCTTAATTGGAACCCCACTGATGCCCTGTGGGATTTTTCCCTCTTGACAAGACAATATATCCACATAGACCTAGAGCATTGCCACATGGTTGGCTGTAATATTATATTCAGGAATATCAACATTAGGACCAAAATTAAACCAGTACCTAAGCTAATGGAGTTTCCAGACTTTTTTGATATATTAGGAACTTGGATTTTTCTCAGTGTTTTTCTTCAGGGTTAAAGCAGCAACACACACACAGACACACACAGACACACACACACACACACTATGCTGTTCTTCTTTTTTGATTCTTCATTTCATTGCTTCAAAGGGGGAGAAGTGTGAGAGCAGCTGGCAGGATTGACAACTATTGCGCACAGTGAACAAGCAAAGGACAGACACCTACAGGCCACACTTGCTCTATATAGTTACTTATTTTTTTCTCTTTTCTAAGTGAGTAAATGCCTGGAAAGCCTTACTTTCATTACAATAAAATGAATTAAAAATTTACAGCGCACTCCTGATACTGTTCACTTTGGGTGTCCGAACATGGTTCGTTTCCTGAGGCTTCTATGGATGCTTGGTTTGTGGTTTCAGCATCTGCTTTTCCCTTGCACTAATTTTATTTTTCTCATTGAAGTTCATGAAGTCTTAATCATTAGCCCTCTAATTTTCCAGGCCAAAAAAAAATCTTGATTTATTGAACTGGCTGTAGCAAAAGAAGATCAATCTGACATTGTAGGTTAATAGTAGAGAACAAAATGCATCCATAATTAGGAGAGAAAAGGACTTTCCTTGTTCCTTCCAGTTCATAATAAAAAGCCCCTCACCAAAGTGTCTTGGAAAATAATGCATTCAGACTGAGTCGAATTACCGCCTAGCAGATTCTATTTATCTGTAGCTTAAAAAGCAGCTGCGGTTTTTGTAAAAAGCAATGAATGTGGCATTCCTACTTAAAGGTAGAAGAAAAAGAACACCCCTTGTTTTGTAATAAGGGGATTTTCAATTTAAAAGAGAGAGAGAGCCTGTTGTGTGAAGTAGGGTTATTACAGTCACTGTATTCTATCTCACCCACCAGGAGGCTAATAATGAAGGGGCCTAGGAAAGAGGCCAGCTCTACAAGGGTTATCTCACAACCTCAGATGCCGGATAAGTCGAAGGAGGCAGAACCGCTCCTGGATGACATTCAGAAAGACTGGAGCGATTATTTGGAAGAGAAAAGCCTGCCTATTCTTTCCAAGGTAAACAGTTCATTTCATAGGTCGGCTGCATGTTTCAGTACAAGAAAAAAATGTTTATATAAAGATATCTGTAAAGTCTGCCTTTAAAAAAATCCTTTTAGGTACATGAATATTGTCAAGTCCTGCCCATCCAAAGGTTCAATGATACATCCTTAGAATCCTGCCTTAGACAAAGGATGCTCTTGGAACCCCACCACACCTAAAACCATGCTTTGAAGGATCTGCCAAGCTCACTTTTAATCATGAGAAAGAAATTACCCACATGGAGACAGCAGAAAATGAGAAAGTAGAGCTCGTGCTGCGAATAATCCCAGCGAGTGCCAAGGGGCTAGTTGAGGAATGGCTTCATGAGGTGAATATCTTTAGCTTGTACTTAGGGTTTGGTTAGCGTATAATCATTTTCTCTTTCAGGAGTGATGGCAATCCTAAGTGTATTTCCCAAGCACGGAATACTCAAGGCATTTGTCAGGATGTTGACAGATTTAATATTAGCCGCACCCTTGCTGTTATTTACGATGACTAATTTTACATTTGCAAATATGCAGAAATCAATTTAGATGGAAAGAGGCTCTCTGAGCCCCATGTCTGTCACTAGCTGTCTGTCTCCTGTGTAGTGCTGTGCTGTGTGCATGTCCGGCAGTTTCTGTCTCTGTGTATGTATGTGCCCTTGTCTTCCCTCTGTTGTGAATGGATGCCGAGAGAATTAGCCAAATGATGAATCCCAAAAGATGGGATTTCATTTGGTTTTTTTTGGAACAAGGAGGAAAAATATGCATGGATCACATCATGATGAAGGGTCAATGTGAATTTTCAATTCATATGATGGGAGGGAGGATGTGGAGGGTACGAGCAGTCAAGTGAGAGAATCGCCATTTCCCTTTGGGACAAGCAGCATTCAAATTAAACATCACTTTCAGTGTGAAATTAGTCTGAAGCCCCCTCCTCCTTTTGCTGCCTGGTTTAACCCCTTGTTGCTTTTTATATAAAGCATCTCTTCCATCCCAGCTTTGTGCCTGACTTGATGCCCAGTAGCCCATAGATCCTCTTTGTTTCATTGTTCTAAAGATGAGATTCAGGAAAAAGAATAGTCTACTATTTTAAGATCATTCCTCACAAGATTCAAATTTGTCATTTCTTGGTGTGCCAAACTAATATTTCATCAAGATAAGTAAATAAATAAATAATCTTTTTCTTTTTTTCTTTTAAGATGAATTTTGCCAGGGAGAAGGAACAGGGACGGGGATAGCCAAGGGTCTTTGTGAGTCATAGAGAAGGAATGCAGTAAAAACCCCGTTCTGTCCCGAGTCTCTAATTTCCCACATAACCAAGTCACAGGATCACCATGCCAACCTTAAGCAATTTTGGCTGCCAGCAATCCTGTGTCTGGGCTCTTTCAAACTACCCTTCAATCCTGGTCCGAAGGACGAAGGCCCAAACTTGTGGAAAGAATGCATTCACTGAGAAAATGCCAGGCTGAGCTCCTATTGGTGCACATGCTCAACACCATAGTTCAGCATCATCAGGGTCTGGGATGCGGATGATTGCCTTCCTGGGGTACGGGGGCTTCTGGGACAAGGAAAAGCACTGGAATGGCCAAAGAAGGAGAGTTATTCTTCCAATGTGTTTTCAGAAGGACGAGACAGGAGACCTCTTTGATGCCTTCTCTTAGGGAAGGACAGGCATGGTACAGGAGGTGAGGCAGCTGGGAGCGAGTCATGGTGGGGAAGGGAGCCAGCTGAGGGGTGGAGTGAGGCAGGGAGGTAGCCAGCTGGGGGCAGAGGCAGAGGTGGCTCCAGGGAGGTAAAAGGTGGAAGCCGATGAGCAGCTGTGTTTATTTTAATACATATCATTTAACCCTCACCTAAAAACAAATTGGAGAGGTTTGAGAGTGCATTAATCTGGACCCAATTAGCATGTCTTTCTCCTTCAAAAAGTGCAACCTGAGATTAATGAATATAAACTAGAGTTTCAGATGCAGTGCTTAAATCATTTGCATGTTCATGCATGATAATTGAATTTATGTATGCACTTCCTTTCATTTAACTATTTCCAGTCTCCTTATGATTCATACAAACCAAAATTTCATTATAATAACCTCTAGGTTAGAAATAGATGGCCGAGCTTTTTTGCTCTTAAAGGAAGGAACAAGTTCCTGGGGTTTTTGTACATTTGAATTTGAATTTGAGCAGTGCTTTTATTTTTTAATCCAGAGGGCAGTTTATAATAGTGTGGAATGCCTCTTCAGGAGTTGGTAAATAGGCCCTTCAGGTTTATTTTTGAGAATAAACTGAAAAGACGGAAACTTAAGGCTTCAAGCTTTCTGCACTCCCTGAGAACTGGGCTTTAGTGTGGCCACCCATAAGTGTTTCAACAGCACCAAGATCAATTAATGTCGCATAAAGAACGTGGGGTCTAGACCTGCATTAGTTAGATCACTGAGAGTTCTGAGTGTGTGGGTCTGTTTCTGATAGAGTTGGAGTCTTGTTTCCATTGGTGGGGATGGGGATGGCACCAGCCTCTCTGAAAGGCTCCAGATGAGCAGGTCACACTCTTGGAACCACATAGTGTGGGTTGGGTCCCATTTCATTTCTTTTTGTTATTTAGGTCTAGAAAGCTTAATGATTACATGGTGCAAGCAGGTGTTAAGAGTCTTTTTCCCTTCTTGGTCCTAGATGAAATATCTAAACACAGGCCGTGTGTGGGGGTCGGGGGGGGGAGCTTCCCTTAGGAGAAAGTATATTCCAGAGGCTTGAAATAATTCCCCTGGCTTCAGTTTGTATAGTGATTTGTCTGTCTTCTGTCTTTCCTTATGTGTTTCTAAGTTCAATGTCCAAAGTGATGAGCTTTTTTCTGGGAATTCTTCCCGGTGTCCTCTATTTCTGGTGAAATTCGATGGTTGAATGTTGCTGAGTGTCTTCTGGTCCTGTTTCTGGTCCTTGTAGCTAAGAATGTCGTTGAAGGGTAAAATCTTGTTAATTTGTGATGTCACAATTTAAGTGTGCTTCCTGTCACTTATGTGTAGTTTAAAATGTTCCTTAATGTAGCATGAAATGATTGGTTAGCTTTGAAATGGTTGTGAAGTCATGTGAAGAAAATAAGTTTTGCATCCGACCAAGATAAATTCACTCTAGTGCTTTATGGCTTTTTATTCCTATGTGATAGTAATAAAGTCTCATGTAGGGATGGAAGCCATGAAATACATTGTGAAAAACTCATCAACTAAGAAGGGGCCGTCAGGATAGAGAACATTAGCCTGTGGACCGTGCTGCAGACACGAGCTAGTGGAGAGCTCTGCTGTGTGTTGGGAGTTCTTTGAGTGTCTTTATTTTCAGACTTTGACAGCTAAGGAATCTAGGTTACCAGAGCTGGTTCATCTTCCTACTCATCGATTAACATGCACATTCAGGTCTGCGCATTTCTGTTTATCATACATTTTTTTTCTCCTTTTTCTACTAATGAACATACTCTAGGAGAACTTTAATAACCCACTCACGGGTAGGCAGCATTTGATCCTTGTTTGCCTTTTCTCACCAACTGTTGAATTCTTTCTTCTGAAAACAAAGAAGAAATAGACAAACCAGGCTTGTCTTCTTGGAAATGTGGTCCAGATTTCTCTACTCCCAAGCTAAAACAAAACAAAACAAAAACAAAAACAAAAAAACAGGTATACCTTGCATGGATTAGATGCATACCTCCAAAGAGCCAAAGATCCATGGAGAGTTGTTTTTCCCTTTCAGGTGCGTTGTGTGCACTATTTGGTGTGAATAGGGGTTGGGTTCTGCTCTCTTTACCACTTCAACTGTGTGACTTGGAGAATGTGAATTAACCTCAACAGGACTCTTTCCTTGTCTTTAAAACTTGGTGGGGGTTAGTGGTGGTGACTTCAACCAAACTTGCAGGGCAGTTGTGAGGATTAAATGAAGTAACTTAACTTTGTTTTTAAAGTAACAAACTTAACTTTGTTTTTTAAAAGCTCCTGGATTTTGAGTTTTTCTTCCTTCCCTCTCTCTCCTTCTCATACCCTCCCCTTCGTTTAGATGTTAGTCTTTGGATATTAGCACCTCTGGATCTAAGCAGCACCTTTGAGAAAGAAAAGACTTCTTCAAGAATGTCTTACTGCACCTCCTTTCCATATGGGGTTTTGGTGGCTTAATTTCTTTTTTACTTGATCTGTTTAACATTGACTATTGATGACGAACAATCATTTTTTTATAATTTCTGTATATTTGTTTACTTGAACTGTTTTAATATTGACTACTGAACTATGTACCTTTGATTTCACTAGCTTTCTGTACTTTTTCAATGAGAATTCTAATAAAAGTTGTTGAACTATTATCCTTTCGTCTCTCCATTTCCTTTACACAATGATATTTTAGTGTGTGCCTTGCCAGTGTCTAGACTGCTATAAGAAGACAAGAGACAGTTTCCTTAGAAAACACTCAGTGATCATGTCATGAGGACTCTATCCTTTCCTCCTCACACATCATGGGGGTGGGAAGGAAGGCTGTCAATGAGTTGCAACTTTGATAATCATTTATCTTTTTAAACACTTAAAATTTAGAATTTGAATGCCACTAAAGTCCATAAATTAATTATGAATAAGGTAAAGTCTATGAAAGGGCACAAATAATGAAACTTTTTAAAATTACAGAAATTACAGAATAATGCACATGTATTACTATCAAAATAGACTACAGTAAAAATCAGAGATACTATATTTGCATTCAGAATTCTTTTATTATCATTGAATGTTTCCTTTAGATTTTATACCTACTCTTATTAACTAATTAATGTTCTGTTAATGTCTCCAATATCTAACAAGTATTCAAACATTGGAAATCAGTGAATAGAAAAAGAAGAGAGGAGGAAGAGACAGAGAATGTGAGGGGATTAAAGAAGTAAAAGTCTGTGTCATATGGGAAACCTTCTTTTAGGGAAGCAGGGAAAACATGTATAGAGGTAAAGGGGCACTGCAAGGTGTACTGTGGAAGATAGCAGTAGGTCACTCAAGATAAAACAACGTGAATGACACAGGCAAAATTACAGTAGGGATCTATAGCAAGGGAAGTTCTCTAGAACTGGTAAAAAAATAAAAGTCAATATTAGAATACAGAGCACCAACTATATTTCCATGGGCAAGGGTAAAAGACCTGAAAATTAACTTATCAAGAAATTTATGAGACATTCCTATGAGTGATTCTTGGAAACTTTTCCAACATGCAAAGTATTCTACCCTAGAGAATATTTACTTCTAAAAAATCTTCACAAGTATCATTAGAAGCAGAGAGCGGATTTTAATGGACACTGTTAGATTAATTAATTGCTGCTGTGTCTCGGTGGGCAGCAATTAGCTATTACCCAGTGGGGTAGGCTGAGTCTAAGCTGCCAGCATGCCCATGAGTTCAGAGACGGCCATGTATCTGTGCACACCCCACCCTTTGCTTGTATGGTTGTATTTAAAATCTAATGTTTGCTGTAACTCAAAGGAGGCTTAGGAGAAACTGTCTTTGCAAAGAGGATAGTGCCTCTCGGTTGGCACCGGCCTTATGGGGGATTCTGGACTGACAGTGTTTCTTAGAAAGATATTCCTATGTACAGCGGCTCAATGAGCAGAATGCTGCATAAAAACAATCTCATTACAAATGAATGAGGAAGTCTCTTCACTTTGCCAGGGCCTGAGCATAAGCAGAAGACACAGCATCAGGAGTGCATGAAGTGCTTCACTTGTGCCTTCATGAGAAGATTCCACTCATCAGAAGATTCTCCAACAACCTCCTAAGAGTCAATGGAACCAGTCTGGGGGTTCTGGGTTTGGAAAGCTTAAGAAATTCCACATTATCCAACACATTAAAATCCAAAATTATGTCATAGGTTTGTGAGGTCTCATATGAAAATGAAATAAGGAGTTCAGAATTCTCTCCCCCTGGGGTAGTACCATGCACCCTGAATGCATGGTTCACATAGCAGGAGCTGATCAATTTAGTCAAAAGTGGGTTTTAGGAAGTATGCACTTGGTGTTCTCTTTGCACAAGTAGGAAGAAGCTCATGCTGAGTCATCTCTCTCTCTCTCTCTCTCTCTCTCATTATTCTTTTCACCAAAAACACCTACATTTGCCTATGAGGCACGATGAAAGGGGAATTCCAACCTACAACCTTGAATCAAAATGGAGGTCTACATAGGAGAGCCAGGCCCAAAAATACTGTGTGTAAAATGTAACATGAACCTTGGTCATAAAAATCAGGTTTTCTGTCCTAGAATCACAGGAACAATAGATTAGGCTATCCTTACTATTAAAATGCTGATGGCTAAAAGATGAGGTGAGACAGGGTTTGAAAACACCTGTGTTATTCTACCAGATTCCCCTTTCTCATGGTAACCTTCCCTGGAGCAGAAGCACAGACCTGTGGCAGTCCAGAAGTGGAAGTTAGTGACCCCAGGCCTTTCCTCCTGCCTCCAAGTCCTTATCAGAAAGACATAAAGTTAGTTTAAGGTAATATTTGTCTCCACCATTCATTGTTTCATTCCATTAATGTTCTCCTCCTTATATTTGAACAATATAAGGCATGCTTAGGCTAGAGATAAAAGTTATTGGAAGTATGTTTTAGTAGAGACTCAGCAAGCAATTTATTGGTAGTCCAAAATTAGGTTGCACAATGAAGGCTCAATTGGCTTAATGGCTTGCTTGAATTCAAAGTCCTTGTCCCTCCCACAGGCCCACACGGCCTGCATTCACTACCTCTGTCTTCTGGCTTCATCTGTCTCTCTACCCCAGCTCATCTATTGTACATTGTCTTATTCCTAGAATATATTAAGCATACTTCTACTTCAGAGCCTCTGAAGTTGCTACTCTAGAATATTCTTCGTTTTTTTCTACTTGTGTGACTCCCTCTGTCTTGTAACTCTGCTAAAAAATCTAACAGTGAGATTTGCCTTGATACTCATATCGTCCTCCCTTCTAGACTGCCCACCCCTTCTCCAAATTGGCTGTTCTCCATGGATAACATTGGCTTTTTTCCAGTTTTTACCACCTAATATACTACATATTTATCTTCTTGCTTGACACTAGAACTTAAGTTCCAGAAGCCCAGGGGATGAATCTGCCCCTCTTGCTGTCTACTCTGGCCCCACAGCCTAGCATCATAGTAAACGCTCTGATACCTGTTGAAGTTATTATATACCAGTGACGCTTAAAGAGTCACTGATATTACTTAATACCACAACGAATGTGTTATATTTCTCATGTTGGAACTAGATATTATCTTCCAAAGTGTATAGTTTTGTTTTCTACCTCTTCATTTTTTTTTTTTTTTTTTTTTTTTTTTTTTTTTTTGTCTTTTTAAGACAGGGTCTCCCTGTGGCCCCAGCAGTCATGGCACTCACTATGTAGACCAGGCTGGCCTTGAAATCAGAGATCCACCTGCCTCTGGCCTCCCTAGTGCTGGGATTAAAGGCATGCACCACCATGCCCAGCTTCTACTTTTCATTCTTAAAAAAATAATGCTCTAGTGCATCTTTGTTCCATCAACTTTATCCTTTTCCTTCTTAGAATAAATTCATAGAGGGGCTGGAGAGATGGCCTAGCGGTTAAGAGCGCCGACCGCTCTTACAGAGGACCCGGGTTCGATCCCCAGCACCCACATGGCGGCCGAGAACCGTCTGAGACTCCAATTCCAGGAGAACTCCAGTTCCAGGGGAATCCGAGACCGTCTTCTGATCTCCGCGGCATTGCACGACACGGGTGCACAAACCTGCATGCAGACAGTACATTCATACACATACCGAAATTTTAAAAAAAAAAAAAAAAAAGCAATAAATTCATAGAGTTGGAATTATTTGAATCAGATGTAAACAGTTAGGTAGCCACAAGTCTGTAATCCCAGTACTTGAGGTAGGATGATCACAAGTTCAAGACCAACCTTAGCAAATTCTGGTCTCAGAAAAAGGGCTAATGCTCATTTTTAATAGCTCCTCACATACGCATACCAAAGCACTTTCCCAGGCTGCTTTATTCGTAAACCCCACCTAGCAGAAGTTAAATATCAGAGAATTTCTTTTTTTTTTTTTTTTTTAATTATTTTTATGTGTATGAATTCTATGTCTTGCATGCAGGTCTGCGCACCCGTGTCGTGCGATGCCGCGGAGGTCAGAAGAGGGTCTCGGATTCCCCTGGTGCTGGAGTTCTCCTGGAACCGGAGTCACAGACGGTTCTCAGCCGCCATGTGGGTGCTGGGGATCGAACCCGGGTCCTCTGCAAGAGCGGTCGGCGCTCTTAACCGCTAGGCCATCCCTCCAGCCCCTATATCAGAGAATTCTTATGACATCTTAAATAGCTGTAATACATTGATGTCTACAGAGATAATCAGATCTTCCTGCTGTCTCCATTCTTTGATTTATTCTTTGTAAGGGTAGCTGTCAAATTATATTCTTTTTGCTTACTTGTTCACCTTTTTTAGACTTTAAGAACTTATTTTAGAAATCAAAGGGAACCACAGATGATGCTATCCAATTCTCCTGTTGTCCATCTCTAGATGTAGTATATCTCATTCCCCTGGATACTGCCAAGTCTAAGAGTGAGGGATCCCCCATATCTGACTCAAAGAAAATAGTGGAAACCATGAATCAGCTAAAAATACTTATAGAGTACACCATGATACCCTTCGATACCACCATCTACTTGTTCCTTATTAAGATGAATGTCAAAATGTCCCCAGAACTATGTGTGGATGTTGAGAGATAGATAAATTTGTAGTGTGTAGGAAGAAGCTAAGTTGTTCTAGCATCCTTTGTTTGTCTTACTATCTTACATGCCCCATCTCTTTCTCATTTATCTCAGGAGTTTCATAACATTAGAAGATAATCGTGAGACTAGCACTGTTGACTGCATTCTTTTTAACAAAAAAGGACCAAATACATAGTCTTTTAATAAAGCAGAAAGCTTTGTGCTTTTCAAGATCCAACACAAAATTTATGATTTTGAAAGTTGGGGGAAGGGAATGAGTATTTCAACTACCACATATATTTATATACTCCACTGAGGACATAGAGACATTTATTTTCATATATAAAGTTTTATAATCTCCAGTGGTGCAGGAGAGATGGCTCAGTGGTTAAGAACACTGGCTGCTCTTGCAGAAGACCCCGGTTGAATTCCCAGCACCCATATGGCAGCTACCAATCATCTGTAACTCCAGTTCCAGGGGATCCAACACCCTCTTCTGACCTCTGTAGGCATTCCACAACACAGGTGCACTTACACACATACAGGCAATACATCTATACATACAAAAATAAAACTAATAAATGAAATATTTTTAAGATATATAATCTCCAGTTTCTATGGAAAGAAATACACATTAGTATAAAACTTGGAATTATGCTTTGACTTTCTTTTGAAATCCTCAAAACTAACCCGATATTTTTTTTATCTTCATATGATTTCACATAGGGTGTTCTTATCTTGCTCATGAATTGGATTATTATGTGACTGTCATAGCAGAAGGCCAAATGGTAGTTAGCATAATTGATAAAATAAAAGCATAATTGATAAAACTCTGTTTCTGGACAGATTGTGAAGGATGAGTCAGTTAATAGCTTAAATAGGACACTATATTCTGGTAAGAGCCACCAGTATATACATCTAAGTCTTCCCCTAGATGCCTACTCAAAATACAGGAGGTGTAAAAAAATCCAAACTATTTACACAGAACACAGTGCTGTTTACTAATAGGCATTAATGTCTCTAAAGAAAATTTAAGAGCCAGGTAAAACAAACAAATGACTCAAATTGACAAGACAGCTCTACTGGGAGCTATGAGGAATGATTTAACAGTTGTTTACTGTGGTTGTGTGCACAGATGTGTGTGAGGTTATATCCATGTGTTTCAGGAACCTTAAATTCAAGGGCAGAAAGACACGAGACTCACCTAAAGAAACATAGATTTGCATAAATGCTGCAAATTTTTCTTTTCCCTGAATTACATACTTCTTGGTTATACCGTGTTCTGGTCCAGATTACAGGACCTGATTATAACACCTTTTCCTTGGTTTTGCCAAATGTGAATCTTGAAAGCCAATTAGACTCTCAACATCTCTCAGCAGTTGCAGTCTCTCAACTATAGAAATAACGTTCTCTTTCAGTGTTTGTGGCCTGATTACGTCTCACACTATTTCTGCACCTTCCCCTTTAACATGTGTAGGAACCAAGAAAACTGCAGTCTGTCCAGAGTATGGGAGAAGTCATGTCTTTCATACACGTGGTTTTGATTAACCTCTCAACAACATCACTAACAGGGTAATATGCTCCATTAAAAAAAAAAGATTTGGAAACAGAGGGTCTTCGATATTTTCTATGAATAACTGGGCTGCTTTGGACAGTGTCCTCACAATGTCCCTCACGGCAATTGTTAAACTCAAGGCCTGACTCAGACTGAATACTGTCTCTCATTGTCAATCCTGCTTTTGCTTTCACCTATGCCTAAAGGTCCCTTCTCCTTCTCCAGGTTTTGGGATGGAAAAGTAATGGTCCACCACATCTGTCTGCATACACACCTCTGTGCTCCTGGCAGCCAATGCTCATAAAGCTGCTTAGAAATGCGAGGGCTCAAAACTGCCCTGCACCTTTCAGCTTGTGTGATCAACTGTCTTACATTGTTCTTGTTAAAGATCAAAATCAGGCTAGAAAGGGCCAGGAGAGCTATCAGGGAAATATGTCTGCTGTTTTCGCATGAAGACAGAGAAGGGGTCAAAGGATCCCTCTAGGGAGGATGCTTTGGACTTTCTCTACCTCTTTGTATAAACATAATTGAAGAAGGCCTGGGTCCATAATTCTATTAGCACATCTAGAATCTAATAGGACATCTGCTATGACATCAAGAGCTCAGGGAAAGGAAGAAACTATTTAAGAGACTACACAATTCTTTTATGACCCATGAAAGCTTTCTGTAACAGAGCACGGAACATGATGCTCAAAAGCAGCTAAGGAACAGACAGAATGGCAGGAAAAGAACAATGCAAAGCCCAACTGTGCCCCTGACTGCATGAATGGCAATGAGGTCATTCACTCTCATCAAGCTCACGTTACTCATTAGTAACCCAGGGATGTTTTCCATCCTTCCCACTTAAGGTAATGTGGGGGTTAGCTCAGGACACAGATTACCAGAGCTATGCAATAGCACCTTGAGTGCATAACTTCTACATGGTTATTATGTTGGGAAGTGAGGCAAAAATAGAATTTCACTTGAAATTTACAAATAATCATGGTCAAAAGGCCAAGAAGCAATTGGTTTAAAATTTGTTGTGCAGATTTTAAGCACGTTCAATGATTCATGGACCACGTCCCGTGCCGGAAGATGGAGATGTTGTTAAGAAAGGGAAATAGTCCCCAGGAGGGACTAAGATCATAGTAGGAGGACATACATTGAGCAAGTAGTGAGAGTGGAGAATGTGGAGAAAAGGGGATACTCAGGACACCGCTGGAAGTCCAAGACAGACTCCTAAAGAAGTGACATCCAGCCCCGGGTTCTAGTTGTCTGTCTTTACAAGAAAATAACAAGGCTGGAGAGACTGCTCATTCAAGAAAGCACTTGGCTTGCAAGCAGTAGGACCAGAGTCCAATGCTATCAACTCACACAAAAGAGCCAGGCCCAGTTGGATGTGCTCATAGTCCCAGCACTGTGAAGGTGGAGACAGGCAGATTCCTAGGTCTTGCTGGCCATCTTCCTGGCCTACTTTGCTGGCTCCAGACTATTGAGAGACCCTGTCTCCAAAGTCAGGGGAATGGCACCCGAGGGATGACATCCAAGGTTATCCTCTGGCCTCTACATACATGAGTACATGTATGCACACATACACCGCCCCCCCCACACACAACATACCTAAGGTAAATGCTCAAAAGGAGGAAAGATTGAAGTCTTGTGCTTTCATTCTATGGTTGCTTGTCCACACTGCTATGGGCCCGCTATGAGGTAGAATATTATGGCAGGAAGCATGTTGCTGAACATATCTGCTCAATTCATGAAAGCAGAAAGAATGACAAAAGAAAAACATATAGAAAGAAATACAGAAATAAAGAAAGAAGAAAGAGAAAAGAAACAGTCTACTCTCAAAGCTGTGCTCCAGTGACTTACTTTTCTCAAGTGTGTCCCACTTGGACTGCCTACTACTTCGGTCTTAGTTACTTTCTACATCCATGGGACAAAATATCTGACTGAAACAGGCATTTGGAAGGGTTTATTTTGGCTCACAGTTCCAATGGGAAGCAGGCTACCATGACCTCAAAGGCCTGGCAGCAGCAGGTGGCCGGCAAGGCACACTGCATCCACAATCAGATGAATTCTGGCACTCAGCTACATTTCTTCTTTATTTTATTTCACGTTTATGAGTGTTATGCCTCTCTGTGTCTAAGTGCACCAGTGTCGTGCAGTCCCCTCAGAGGACAGAAGAGGGCATTGGATCCCCTAGAACTGGAGTTAGGGACAGTTGTTATCCAACATGTGGTTGCTGGGAATTGAACCAGGGTCTTCTGCAAGAGCAGTCAGTGTTCTTTTTTTTTTTTTTTTTTTGGTATTTTTGAGACAGGGTCTCCCTTTAGTCCCAGCTGGCCTGGAGCTCTGTAGACCAGGCTGGCCTTGAACTCACAGAGATCTGCCTGCCTCTGCCTCCCGAATGCTAGGATTAAAGGCATGCACCACCATACCCAGCTGCAGTCAGTGTTCTTTACAGCTGAGCCATCTCTCCAGCCCCTAGATTTCTCCTTTTTATGCATTGTATGACCCAAACCCAGGGAATGATGTTGCCCACTTTCAAGGTAGCTCTTCCTACTACAATGAACATAATTGAGATAATTCCTCACAGGCAGGGCCAGAGGCTAATGTAATCTGACAATCTCTCATGGGCATCTCCAGTGGTTGTCTTGTAGTTGATTCTAGATTGTATCATGGATCATTAATATTAACTATTTCAATAACTCACTAATTTATGTGTCCATACATTGATGAATCCATTGATTTTTTTTTTTGATCATGGAACCCACTGACTATTAATTATGATCCAATCACCTCCCAAAGACCCTACCTCTAAACCCTCTTGCATTGAAGGCTAAGACTTTAACACGTGAACTTTTGGAGGACATTCAAGATCTGCACTGTAACACCCAGAAGGCTGTAGCTTCCTTAGCATCAAAACTGGGATGCATGGAGCTCATAGTCCACTGTTTTGCAATTTCCACATCTTGTATAAGGAGTCAGTGTAGTTCATTCTACGAGCACTGTTCTAGTTTCCTTTCAATTGTTGTGACAAAACACTCTGACTGACATCAACTTGGGGAGGAAAGGGTTTGTTCCACTCACATCTCCTGGGTCAGACTTCATCACTCAGGGAGCCCAAGATAGGAACTCGGGGCAGGAACCTGGAGGCAGGAGCCAAGGCACAGGCCATGGAGGAATGCTTCTTACCGGCTTGCTTCTCTGGCCCATGCACAGCCTCCTTTCTTATACCGAACACAACAACCTTGCCCAGGGGTGGCACCACCCATAGTGGGCTGGGCCCTACCACATTGCTCAACAATCAAGACAATACTCCACAGACATGGCCACAGGCCAGTCCAATGGAGCCAATTTCTCAACTGAGGCTCCCTCAATCCAGGTGTGTCAAGTTGACACTAAAGCTATCTACCACAAGCATACAAGTGTAAAAATAAAATTAAAAGGATTCTTACAGGAAGAATGATAATTTTTCCCCAAACCATTTTCCATGTTGATTTTCCCCAGATAGCTGAGCAGGGCTCCACCCTGGATGTCTTGACTAGATTGAGACATGCTGCTAACTTCTCAATACTGGCATAGAATAGGAATCACACTTCTACTTGCCTGAGGGGATAAGCTTCCCAACCACCATCAGCCAGTTGCCCAAATAAACCTCTTCCTCACATATAAAAATATCTTCAGAGAATTCCCAGTTGTGTGTGGCCTGGACAACTGATTTAGCCCATCTATGGAGAAATAGTAACATGATGAGGACTTCTTTGAGGACTGTTTTATGGATTAATGAAAAAGGATTTCAAGTAGTACCTGGAACACAGGACATGTTAGACAAGTAGAAGCTAATACTATTATGATTATAACCTAGATTTCCATTTTCTTACCTTCTACTTGCTTTCAGTTCAGTCCAGCTTGCCCATGACTCATGACTCATATCTGTAAGTTCTTCTTGTCGAGGTCACTAAGAACTTCCATGTAGCTAAATCTAATGAACTATTTAAATCTTCATTTTCCTGACTTCTCTCTAACCTATCCTGTCGATCAGTAGCTTTTAAAAATACACATATATTCTCTTCTGTGTTATTTTGACATCTAATGTCATACGATGGGTTTTTTCCCCTTACCTGTGTGCTGACAGATCTCTTCTTTCTTCCTTTTGTTCTTTCCATTTTTCCTTTCTTTCCTTCTATTTATCTACTCTTTATTTCTGTCTCTCTTTTCTTCCTTCTTTACTCCTTCCTTTCTTTTTCTTGGAGACAAAGCTTTACTCTGTTAGCCCAGGCAAGCCTTGAGCTGGCAGCATCCTCCTGTCTCCGCCTCCAGTGGGCTGGGTATCAGGTGTTAACCACCACAACTAGTTTACACATTTTTCTTTCTTTGAGCTGAAGTTTAAGAGTTTGGTTTCTCATGAACCCGAATCACCTAGGAAACAAACCTCTGGACTTAACTGTGGGGAGTTTCTAGATAGCGTCAGATCAGGTGAGAAGATCCAACCTAAGTCTGGGCTGCGCATCTATGGGCTGCATCCTGAACTGAATGAAGAGAGCTGACAACAGCATTCATCTCTCTGCTTCCTGACTGCAGACACATTGTGACCAGCTGCCTCCTGCTCCTGCATCAAGTCTTCCTGGCCATGACAGACTGTTCTTCCTTAAACCATAAGTCAAACTAAGCCCCTCTTCCCTTAAGTGGATTCTTGCCCGGTGTTTCGTCACAGCTGACAGAGAGGTAACTAATAGGCTCTCTCTTCTCAATTCCTACTCCATACAGGGACTGGCTTCTAGACAGTCTGACTAGGTTTCAATGTATGTTACTTACCACACATTCAAAACAAGCTAGTTTTCTTCTGCTCTGACCCTGTGCATTCTGCCTGCTTTCCTTGACCATTTGTAGAAAGCAGAAGCCTAGGACTAATCTTTGACACATTTTTTAATCCATTTATAATCTCTTGCCAAATTTATGAATCTTTTATTTCTTATATATCCACTAAGCTCATGTACTTCTCTTCCACTGCCACTTCCCAAGTTCAATATGGCAGACTTACTGCAACAGTCTCCATCCAACTCCGGTCTGTTTCCTAGAGCCTATAGGGCAGGCAGACAGAGCTCATCAGATTCAGTTCCAGCATGCCAATGTCCTCTCTTTAAAATCCTTTAGTGGTATTCTTTATTTTTTAATGTTCGTGGGGAGGGTGCATGTGTACGTGGCTGTCGAGGTCAGAGGACAATCTTGAGTGTCCTCTTCAGGAATGCTGTCCACCTCTTTGAGACCAGAACTCTCACTGACCTGGAACTTACCGATTAGGACAGCCTGGCTGGCCAGCATGGCTCTGAATCCTTATGACTCCACTGCCCCAGTGCTAAGATTATAAATGTACACTACCACACCTGATAATTTTTTGTCTTTTTTATTAAATATTTTTGAGCTGTGCATTTTATTTAATAATTCTTTTTTAAAAATATTTATTATTTTTATGTGTATGAGTGCACTGTCTGCATGTAGGTTGATGCACCCGTGTCGTGCAATGCGGCGGAAGTCAGAAGAGGGCGTCGGATTCCCCTAGAACTGGAGCTAAAGACAGTTCTTAGCCACTACGTGGGCACTGGGAATGGAACCCGGGTCCTCTGCAAGAGCAGTCAGTGCTCTTAAACACTGAGGCATCTCTCCCTATTTAATAATTCTTAATTAAATTTAGACCCTCTCCTTTATAGAGAAACCACAGTTTGTGGATTAGCATACCATCCAAACATCTGTGTCTATGCTCACAGCTTAGTTTGCCATAATAGTTAGTACTGTTTAAATGCCTGTACATCTAATTGCTTGTTCTTTGTTAGTAGGAATATAAAGGTACCCCTGGATAAGCTGTCAACCCATGAAGGGGAACAACTGAACAGACTAGAGTCCAAAATGACATCTCCAGAGAAAATAGACTGTTTTGCCTCTCACCCACTTGTGCTCCTTTCCCAAATCCTAGGGAACAACTTGCGGAAGAGGAGGCATGGTAGAACGTAAGGGCTGTGGAGAGATTGGGGTGAATTGTGAGACTACAGCAATATTGACTGGACTCTTATTTGATCAACATGCTTGTGCATACAAGCTTCTCCAACTGGACTATGGGAACCTTGGGTTGTTCAAAATTTGGACATAGATTCTTGCAAATTGGTTTTACACGAATGTTACTTACATTCATTGTTTATGCTTAATAATTTGGCTCACTTCAAAAAAAATGCACCAATTACCTAATTGCATGGCAAACTGAGCAACGTCAATGTTATCTGAAAACAACTGTGCTCTTGTATTGTAGAATCCCTTAAAAAATAAACAAATAAAGGAAAAAAATTAAATATAATCATTAAAAAAAATTTAGACCCTCTCCCCTTTACCCCCCCACCAGACCCCATACATCCTGTCATATATGTTAAGTCCTATCCAGTCAAGCATTTGTACCCATATGTAATTTTTACATGGCTTCTGAGGATCAATCTCAAATCCTCATGAGTAATGAACCCCAACCACACTTTGATGGCTTTCTAATGTTGCTGAAATAAAGGCCCAAGTTACCATCATACGATTTCAGGTTCTGTTTCACCTCTACTGTCAGGTACCTCCCCCTGGAAGCCTCTCCAAACCCATCACTCTACCTCCCTGGCTAGTTAACAACTATTCAAACTTTACTTCCTCCCTCCATATTCCCCTCCCCACGTTCCAGTCCAGATAAGGTTTATCTGCTCCATATTCACACCATGCACATTTCTTTCTTTCAGGACACTTGACTCAGCTTTTCATTACTTACTCATTTGGTAATTAATTCCGTCTTCTTCCTAGTTCCTGTGAAAGCAGGAACTATTTTTCTTCGGCACTTACCAGAGAGCCTGGTGCATAGAAGGAACTCAGCATTTGCTGAATAATGGAAATGAAAGAATTTTCCATTCTGTGGCAAGTTATTAGAATTGTTCAGGTTTCTTTTAAAAACATCTCATATCATCTTCAAAGCCTGAATCATTCCAAGAAATAGATTTGAGGATTATTATTGAAATTTTGACTAAGATTCAGTTTTAGTAAGAATTTCATTTTAATAGGTATGGCCTTCTTACAAAAATGAGATTCCTTAAAGTGTAAGTTGAAAGAAATTGTGTAAACATCCTTAAATAAACTATACAAGATTCAAATGACAGCACGGCTGCAATTAATTTGAAACATAAATTGTATTCCTGCATCAACTAAGTTGTAAAAAATGGCATTAAGTAATTAGTATTGTGACACAATTTCATAAGATAGTTGAAGCACTTTGCACAGCTCAAGTCTCAAGCTATCTTGAGATTTGCCACATGCTTTAATATTCTGAGTGATTAAATGGATTATTTGACATTTTGGCAGATCACAGAAATCACTGAATAGCAAAGACTTTTCACTCTTCATTATTTGCTGTCTTTGAGCTCCATACAAATTCTTTAGAAACAGAGGTGTGATATTTCCTCTTCCACAATTTTAATTTCACCATTGTATTTTTACTGATAATAGTAGCAGTTCCTACACAAGAAGTTCACATTATTAACTTTCATATCATTTTTCTCTAATTAAAATATAATACATAATGAGATCTGAATTTCAATCGCACATTCAGACTTCTGTATTCTTGTCATTTGTGTCAAAGATTACAGTTTTGGGGCTGGAGAGATGGCCTAGCAGTTACGAGAGCCGACTACTCTTGCAGAGGACTTGGGTTCGATCCCCAGCACCCACATGGCAGCTGAGAAACGTCAGCAACTCCAATTCCAGGGGAATCCAACACCCTCCTCTGACTTCTGAGACATTGCACGACACGGGTGCACAAACCTGCATGCAGACAGTACATCAACACACATAAATAAAAACATAAAAAAAGGATTGCAGTTTTGTTTTCTTGTCATTGGAATGAGGAATTTAAAAATAAGAAAAATCTCAATGGTGATGGGAAATTTCTTCATCTAGGGGCTGGCAATGTTTCCTTGGAGAGGCTAGGTATTCCAGGTGGCCAACTAAATGATGGTTTGGGCAATATTCACACTGACTAGACTGGCCAAGGGAGAGCATTTCTGTTCCAAGCTCATTTTCTTTAGTCTATTCAGTTAGTACTGATTATATAAATATTGAATAGTTGCCCTTCATTTCCTGGGACACACACAGATCTTGCCTTATAGCCTCCACACAACCTCTATCTTTCATAGAGTTTTCCAGTCAGATTCTCACACCTATGAAGAGAGAGGATGATATTTATTACAGGGCAAATTGACTATAAAGTCTGCCCTCTAAAACATTTTCTATGTCATTACTATGTGATGGAGGCTGCCCTACAGTTAGAAATAGACATTGACAGGACACTGACTTCTCTCTAGCACAAGGGCTTCAGACTCAAGTGAAAAAATAATTATGATATAGTAGAATGACTACTCTATTGGGAGGGTCAACCACAATTGTCAAGAAAGCTACATCTCTGCTGAGATACGAAGGATAAGTAGAAGGAAGCCCAGTGGAGAAGGGTAAAGGGGGACTATGGAACATTCAGCATGAAGACGGCAGCATGTGCTCAGCCTGGAAACGTCGTCCACTGTGAGATTCAAGATCAGTTCAGTCACAGACACAGGCTATGAAAGAAGACATACAAGTAGAGACCTTGAATGGTCTCTCAAAGAAGTTATGTTTCATCTTGTATGCAATACAAAGCCACTTAAGATTCAGGAAAAAGGAGGACTGATCAGCTTTGCTCCTTAGGACTTTCTCTCCAGCTGCACTGTGGAAGTAAAAGATAAGGTAGGGGGCAGGGAGACCCATTAGGAGGCTGACAGAATCATCCAGAAGAGAATTTATCAGAACCTGAACAACACTGGTAGCAACAGAGATGGAGACAACAGGGGACAGATTAGAAAGCTATTAAGGAGAAATATTAGGCAGGACTTTCAACTGATTGAACCCAGCACAGAAGAGGGAGGTGGAGCTGAGGAGAACCCTTTGGTTTCCCTGGGCTCCTGCGTAGATGGCATTCCACTATGTGAGATAACACACGCTCCCTGCTGGCAGTGCTAATTAAAGAAGCCGGCATCCTGGACAACCGAAGCAAAGAGATCCATGGCATGCTTCAGCAGGGAAACTTTGCTCTCTAGGTAAGAGATTAGAGACTGTGGTCTTCTTCCTCCACAAGGGGTTTTCCTGGAGGGGCCTTTATATTCTTATTCCATCCTCCCCTCTGAACATAGCCATTTAATAACACATCTCAGACAGTACTATTTATTGTAACTTGGCTTAATAGTTTTCCCCACCAGACTGTGAGTTTCTGTAAATCATTACCAGGGCATTTGTGAACTCAA
>VZQC01005268.1:224940-437440 GCA_009823505.1 Rhizomys pruinosus | reverse complement strand
GCATTTGAGTGGTATCCACCATGTTCAACAACAGTTCTAGAAGTAAGCTTTATATAAAATAGAGGTTAAAAATGAATCAACACATTTTAACTAGTAATATCTGGAACAAGACAAATTCCATAGAGTCAAACTAAAATATGGACTACAATACTGGGCCAAAGAAGTTGTATTTTATTAAATGTACATATGAAAGGATTAGCACTTTTAGGAAGAAAAGGCAGTTGAGTTGAAAAGATCAATTAGAAGTCCAAGCAAGAGGTAATTATCCTAGCACATGGGAGGCAGAGGCAGGCGGATCTTTGTGAGTTCAAGGCCAGCCTGGTCTACAGAGTGAGTTCCAGGACAGCTGGGGATACAGAGAGACCCTGTCTCAAAAAGACAAAAAAAAAAAAAAAAAAGAGGTAATTATAGCATGGACGGCAGCCAAGGCAGAGGGATCAAATGGGATAACAGTCAGGTACTGGCCACAGTGATGCAAAAGCCAATGAAGACACACCTATTTTAGACCAAATATCTAGAAATAATTCCACGTGAAATAGCCAAATGTTTCTTCGTTTCTAACTAGACTTTGCATCATTATTTCTATCAGCTTATTTGAACTTAAGCACAGGACATGAATAGTCTGCTAGTCTCTTTCAAACTACTGTCCTCATAAGCATCTGGGCTTTACATTCATTCATAGTAGTTTAACAACTGACAAGTTCCATAAACTTCTCTGGATGAATCCTTCCTCTGCTTGTTTTCTGAGTCTTTCTGGGAGATTTTCTCAGGATATCATTCTTTAAACTGTGCTCAATCTTCCTTTGTTCAGAGCCTTCATGATTCAATCACTTCCCAAAAGGCCCATAAGCTAGAAACAAAACTGTAAGCTTTCAGGGACGTTTCAGATTCAAACCATAATATAGGATTGTGTTCTGGCATATTAAATGTCTGAGCCTGCATCAGGTTGCTTTCTATGCTTTCCACCTCTCCCTCTTCTTTCCTCTCCTCTTTCTCTCTCTCCTTCTCTCTCTGTTCCTCTATCTCTCTCTCATTTTGTCTCTCAATCTCTCCCTCTTTCATCTTATCTTTCCCTTTTCCTCTCCTTTTAGATATTTTTCTTATTTTATCTTAAAATTGAAATCACCATTAATTAGAAAGTCATTTTGGCCTTGCTCCATGAGAGAAAAGAATTCTTTCCTTCCTACCGTCATCTTTTCAGGAAACAAGTAGGATTCTTGGAGAGTCGAGGACATCTTGTTTCCATTTTTGGATTTGGCACAATCACAAAATAAATTTTGTAGATCTAAATAACCCAGTTTATTGATCAAAAACTTCCCCATTAAAGAACAACACGAAGTAGCACAGAACATAGACCCTGTTATCAACCTGAGACTAAACCCCAGTTTCAGTACCCACTGGATGTGCATCCTAGACCAAATTGCTTATGTTCCTCCTTTTTCCATATGCTTTCTCTATGTTCATGTGGCCAGGACTGAGGTTAGTGCAGTAACAAGTCAGATTATACCTCTGCACTGACGGAACTCATGTTCTAGCAAAGAAAACAGAAAATAAGCAGATGTATAATTCATCAAGCAAAACAGTAAACAAGCTAACGTGATACAGAGAGATGGAAGGTGTACTGATTTTTATGGTTTAACCTGGTCATGCCTTTGTGAGAAATGATGGTTCAGTAAAGAGTATGTAAATATAATCCGGGTGTGGTGGTGTACGCCTTTAATCCCAGCACTCAGGAGGCAGAGGCAGGCAGATCTCTGTGAGTTTAAGGCCAGCCTGGTCTACATAGTGAGTTCCAGGCCAACCTCCCTGAGGATACAGGGAGACACTCTCTCAAAAACGCAAAAAAAATGTGTAAATATAGACTTATATGTAAAATAATTCATCTGCAACAAAACTACTCCAAAGAACTTTCTGTGATAGAGGAAATGTTCTTTTTAAAATTTATTTATTTTATGTCTATGACCATTTTGCCTGTATGAATGTAAATGTGCCAAGTATGTACAATGTTGGCAGAGGCCAGAAAGGGTGGTGGAGCCCCTGGAACTGGAGTTACAGATAGTTGTTATCTACTATGTGCGTGCTGGGAACTTAACCTGGATGCTCTGCAAGAGCAGCTAGTATTCTTAAACACTGAGCACTCTCCAACCCCTGAAGGAAATATTTGATATGTCTGCTATGTAATGAGGTAGCCAGTAGCCACACATGGTTGGTTATTAAGTAGTTGAAGTACAGCTAGTGTGATCAAGGAAATAAATTCAAGTTAAAGTAAATTTAAACCTAATTTAAGTTCAGAGAGCCATATACACGTAGTTTTTCTCCAGTGTACACCTAGAGGAAGAAAGTATCATTTGTACCACTATCTCCATATTTTTCATACATCATGTCTACCTTCAATACAAGGTTGTCAGGAATCTCTGAATATAGCAATTAATAATGGAATAAGAGAAAAAATTAAAAATGAGGGCCAAAGAAAGAGAACAATGATTAACTTATTCCCCAAACGATGAAATGATCAAAAAATTTGACACTAAAAAATTAAGAATAAGTGGAAATTGTAGAACAGCTTAGAAACCTAATAGATAGCTTTAATCATAGATAACAACTGATAAGAAGATTAGTGGATTTGGGGACAGGTCAATAAACGATATCTGGATTGAAGCAAAAAAAAAAAAGAATAAAAATATAGACAAGCATAGAAAAAGTAGATGAAATGCAGTATAAAGTTCTAAAATATTTAGAAGGAAAGGAAAGAATGAAATAGAAATTTGGAGAGTTGGCTCAGTGGTTAAGAGCACTGGCTCCTCTTGCAGAAAACCCAGGTTTGGTTTCTAGCACCCACATGGGGACTAACAACTGTCAGTTACTCTAGTTTCAGGGGATCTGACACCCTCTTCTGGCCTCCTCTCCAGGACATGGGTACACTTACATACATGTATGCAAAATACCCATTAAAGAAAAATAAATAAAAATTTTAAAAAGAGAAATAAACATCCAATGTATAAAAGTGTTCTAAGCCAGAGTCAACAAATTCCAAACATTTCAAATAAGGGATAGGTAAGAAAATAATGTCTGAATATAGTAGGAGAAAATTAATGGACAATTAAAAAAAAATAAGAAAAACCCTTTATTTTTGAAACTGTTTTTTTAAACAGCTGTAGCTCCAACTGGCCTGGAACTTACTGTGCAGACCAGGCTGGTTTCAATCTCACAGACATTGGCCTGTCTCTGCCTCCAAATGCTGGGATCAATATGGAAAAAGTGCATTCAATTTAAAGTAGCAATGGTTACAATCACACCTGACTTTCAAATGGAAATGATGGAAGCAGAAAAACAATGGAGCACCAGTAACAGGTTGAAACAATAATCTCCAGTGTGGAGTTATGTTTCTATCTGAAGATACCCATTTAAAGTGAGGACAATGTAATGATTTTGCATACAAAGTGAGGACTGCAGATTTTCAGATATGGAAATAGAAATGAAAGTGCTTTAGGGAGAAAAACTTTTTATAAGACTTAGACCTGTCATATTTTACAGAGAAAAATGTAATTCATGGATTAACATACCATCCAAACATCTGTGTCTATACCAAAGTAACCTACCATAACAATTAGTACTGTTTAAATACCTATATATCTAATTGCTTGTGCTTCATTAGTAGGATTGAAATGTTATTCCTGGACAAACTGTAAGCCCATGAAAGGAAACAGCCAGAATTGACCAGAGTCCAAGACAACAGCTCCAGAGAAAGTAGACTGTTTTGCTTCCCGTCCACATGTGCTCCTTTTCTAAGCCTAGGGAACAATCTGCGGAAGAGGGGGCGTGGTAGAATGTAAGGGCTGCGATTAGGGTGAATGGCAAAACTACAGCAATATAGTCTGGACACTCATCTGATCAACTTGATTGAACATACAAGCTCCCCCCCCCCACTGGATGGTGGGGCTGTAGGTGTTTGGGCACAACAGCCTGCAGATAGGTTTTGCATGAAGGATGCTTGTACTCATGGATTATCACTTATAGCTAAAAATGAAAATAAAGTAATTAAAAAATAAAAGACTTAGACCATTGTGATCTCAAAGGAAAACACAAAAATGCTAGAGGAATGAACATGACTAAAACGGTAAAATTTGGACCATTTGATGTCTTGTCACTATCAAAGAATGACTGAACTATGAAGACACATACTTCAGATTTTTGAAACAATTCCTGTTATTCCCATTCATATTGCTAGGTGCTGGTCTAATGAATTAAGCACTACATCTTTTACCAACCAGCAGAAACAGGGACAAAATTGTACACAATGCTGGAAGTATCAAGATGTTAACCCTATACTCATATATTTAGTAGAAAACAATTGAAGAATGATTGAAGAGAAGTCAATAAAAGCAAAGAATTACTTTCATTTCAACACCTTAACCCTGTTTCCTTCTTATCACACTGGGAGCAGTATAAAAACACTCTGCTAATTCTAAATACTTTGTTCCTAAACATTTCTTTTTTTTTTTTTTTTTTTTTTTTTTTTTTTTTTTTTTGTCTTTTTTGAGACAAGGTCTCCCTGGAGCCTCAGGCTGTCCTGGAACTCTCTCTGTAGACCAGGCTGGCCTTGAACTCACAAAGATCCGCCTGCCTCTGCCTCCCGAGTGCTAGGATTAAAGGCGTGCGCCACCATGCCCGGCAACATTTCTATTTTAAGACAATAGCATAGATCATGTGCTTCAGAGAAATTTATATCCTAAGTTCTCTTTTCCCTATTGATCAAAAATTCTTCACCTCTTTCAATGTTTTCTAGAAGGGTATAAAGAACCAAACAAACTGGAAATCTTACTTAGAAGTAAAAGAGTGAAATTAGAAGGACCTAGGCATTCCGTGCGTTCTGGAGGTTTGGAGAAAGGTAGGACAAAAGTCAACAGAAGTCTTCAGATACTCTCCTTCCGCCTAAGCTAGTCTCCTTCTGCCAATGCTGCTTAGCTTGCTCAGTTACTGCTGTATTTGAGGGAAGGTCTCCACTGATTACATGAATCTGGAGGGACAGAAGCATTTCACAGTTAATGGCAACCACAAGTCTAGTCCAACCCCTTCCACGAATAAATTAGATTTGATGGAAAACAATGAACAGGGCTTCCCATGATGTCTCTGTGGGCCTTCCAAACAATTGTTGTGGGTTTTTTTTTTTTTGCTCTATTGAAAATGGAATCCAGACCTTTGCATGTGCTAGGCAAGTGGTTTACCACTGATCCACAAGCCCAGCCCAACAGTTTTTTTTTAGCTGCAATGAAAACCAAAATCTTTATCCAGAAGGAGTGCTCATGTGTGAAACCTTACATTAGTCAGGCAGAGAAAATTACCTGGATGATTTCACTGGCAAATAAATCAGTAATCTGAAATGATTTAGTGTGGGACTAATGACACTTTATATCATTTTAAGTACAGTTAAACTTCTTAATTACAGACACTCTAGAGACTTAGAAAAATTGCTATAATAATGGCATACCATTAATTCTGAGGAAACACGGCTTCCTGGCCAACACCTGCTAGGTACGTACAGTTGCCAGGTTAATATAGAGTCTTAGAAATTAATACTTTCCCTGCTCTTAAACTGCAAGGAACTCCTGAAGTCTCTACCCAGCTGCACAGGTATATACAGTGGTTCACTTCAGTATTTTATATTTAAGCCTTACATTTCATAACATTTGAGGGTAAGAAAAGTCAGGGTGAGTATTGCAAGTTAGTCATAGAATAGACAGAGCCTGACTCAGAACCGCAGGCTGTGAGGATGAATCTTTTATGAGAAGTAATATGTGCTCAGTGCAAGGTTATAGAATAGAAAATAAGAGATGGCATTCTCCATACAACTTTTTCACCTCCAACTACAAAAGTTGAGCAAATAGAAAGAGTCCTCTTTTTAATCATTTCATATTCATCTGAGGGACTAAGAAACATATTTAAGTTCATTTTCTTCTGCTTTGATCAAATTATTTTTCATCTTCAACTAGGAAAATGTTAGGATCTCTGGCTCTTCAAATTCAGCCAGAGTTCTGCTCTCCCAAGCCAAAAAGCTCTACATGGCTCTAAGAATTTCACTGCAGCTGTGCGAGGCTTCCAAGTGCTTTCATATAAACAGTGATCCAGATGATCGAAACAGCTAACAACAATTGTATATCGACTATAAATCTTGTCTTGGGCTTTGCATGTATTATCCGAGCATCATCCAGTCGACAAATCTCTCTAGACTATATTTATTCATGTTTTGTACATGCACAAATTTTGGTACAGGACCAGGGGGAGGAGGTGTTTGCCTCACAGGATGGATAGTGGATATACTGAACTAAAAATATATTTCTCTTTTAAAGATTTATTTTATTTTTAATTATGTGAATGTCTGTGTATCCGTCTGCTCACGTGGCACAGAGCCCAGAAAAAGGCATTGAGCTTGACTTGCAGGGAGTCGCGAGGCCCCTGACATGAGTGCTAGAAACTGAAATGGGTCTATTGGTTTTTTTTTGGGGGGGGGTTTGTTTTTGTTTTTTTGTTTTGTTTTGTTTTGTTTTGCGGTTCTTAGCCTCCACCTTTAACAGCTGTGCTATCCCCACAGCAAGAAATGGGTCTATTGTAAAAACAGTACATACTCTTAATGGCTGAGCTATCTTTACAGCTCCTGAAACTTGTTTCTTATCCCAAAATTTATACTAGAAGATTATAAATTAGACTAGTTTATTAACAGTGCTTTATAGCTTACAAGTCCATTAAATTGCCTTCTCTTTCACAGAACCCCTGCTGAATTCAGAAGTCGGTAGCCAAATATGAAAAGTTTCCAAGTGTCTAGTAGCTTATGCATCTTCTTTCACTCAGAGATCCAAGTTGTTGTCACTAAACCACACTTCTCTATGAAGTAAAGTAATAGCAAGAACAGTAATAAGGTACACATGTGTAGAATGCCTACCGCATGTCATGAGGTCTCTCTCCATCTGCCATTATTCTGTACTTGAAAATCTAAATATCTCTTTAGCATTCTTTTTATCTTATCACATGCTATTCTATTAAAGAGAGAAGATTATGATACTACCAGTAGTCCTAGTTTCAATAAGCCAAAAAGAAGAAAACTCAAGGAATTTGCATGATACACAGTATATTTTAGAAACATGGCTACTAAAATGTAAGAACCTTTATCATCTGCCCTCACACAGTTTCCTCTAAAATAGAAAGAGGATAGAAATGCAGGATGATATATGGACATGTGGACCCCTTTAGAGCCTGCATTTTTTATTGTTATTAAACTTTTTCCAAAAGTCATACATTTCTCAATTGAATCCAGAGTCGCTTCCCCTTCCATGTCCCCCACCCCACCCAAGTCCCTGCACTCTGCCCTACACATCCTGCATCTTTTTCTGAGTCTTTCCAGAGTTTTTTTTTTTCTTTCAGTTCTTTTGTTGTTGTTCTCTCCAACTTGTATTGCTACATTACTCTTTAGCATTCTTGTGTCTACACTGTAGACCCACAAATGCCTTAGCTTTCGGTTTAGATTCATCTTTCTGTTTTGGGCTGTTCCATACTTCGCCTGAAGATCATTCCTCTATTATTTCTTGCTATCCCAAATACTCTTGTGTTAGTACAACATCTTTCCATCACACATCTGAATTACCTCAGCTTCCCAACCAGTCTCTTACCTTTTTTCAGTTTTGTGCATCTTTTTGCTTCTACACAACATTTTTCCCCTAAGTCTAAGTTCTTGAAGAAAATATGTTATCCTCCAAATTTCTTTTAATTTTATTTTTATTCTCGTTTATGTGTAAGAGCATATTGCTTGCATGTGGGTAAGTGCACCCATGTCACGCAATGCTCATGAGATCAGAGGAGGACATCAGATTTCCTGGAACTAGAGTTACAGACAGTTGCTAACCACTATGCAGGTGTTGGGAACCGAACCCAGGTCCTCTGCAAGAGCAGCCAGTGCTCTTAAACACTGAGCCATCTCTCCAGCCCCTTATCCCACAAATTTTGTTTCTTTCCAAGTAATTAAAATAATTGTGTTAGAAATAAATGCAGTTTTTCTTTTCACGTTCATACTCACTAATTCCTAAAGCATTCTTTGTATTCATCACCTTCATGCTAAGCATTCTAAAGGATCTTGTTATCTACAATTTAAACTCTAAGATTTTGTAATTTAACTAAATGTTGATCTATAAGCCTGGCCTAACTTATTTTTCCAATCTCTTTTTAAAAATATTTTATTTGTTATTATTATTTTATATGTATGAGTGTATTGCCTGCATATATGTAAGTGAAACTTTCTCATGCAATACTTGTGAGAGCAGAAGAAGGCATCATCAGATCCCCTGGAACTGGAGTTAGGGATGGTTGTTAGCCCCCTTGTGGGTACTGGTAATTGAACCCACATGAGTGCTCCTAACTGTTGAGCTATGTCTCCAGTCCCATCTTTCCAATTTATTAACCTTTTGCTTTCATCACGATTTATTCCAAGAATGGTAGATGCCAGGCAGCACAGCGAATTTCTCCTGTTCCCATCTTTATTTCACACATTAAGCTGTATCACCTTTACCCACAAGGAGTACCAGGGGATCACTATACACAAAAGAATACAGCTTAATAGAATAAACACGTTAAAAACAACTGATGACAGAAATGGAAACCTAGGACTTATGAGAACTAATGGCAAAGGTTTGAATAAGACTCAAACAGAATTTCTGAAATCAAATTCTAAGAGGGAAAAAAATAAAAGTAAATGCTAAATACAGCTGACCAGAGAATTAGTAAACCAGAATACTGATGTGAGGAAATTATCCAGAATGGAAAAATAGAAAGATGAAACAAAGTTTGGAAGAACATTTGAAAATATGAAATCCATGATGAGAAATTCTAGAAATCTCTCATTGTATTTAGACGGGAAAAGGGAAAATGTGATGACTTTAAGTAAATAAATCCTAGTACCCAAGCATGGTGGTGCATCCCTTTAATCCCAGCACATGGGGGCCAGAGGCAGGCAGATTTCTGTAAGTTCAAGGCCACCCTGGTCTATATATCAAGTTCTAGGCCAGTTGGGAGTACTGGGAGCCCCTGTCTACATTATAAACTCTAATATTTTTTTCATTTAGCCAACTGTTGGTCTGTAAGCCTGGCCTAACTTATCTTTCCAATCTGCTTTTTGATATTTTATTTATTATATGTATTTCAAAAAGACAAGAAAACTGGATGTTTTTCCTACCTAAATCAACAATAGTTCACATAAACCCATATAGTACTTATTAAAAAGCTCCTGTGGGGACTAAAAAGATGGCTTGGTGGTTAAGAACACTAGCTGCTCTTTCAGAGGACCTGGGTTTGATTTCCAGCACCCACATGGTGGCTAACAAAGGTTGGTAACTCCAGTTCCAGGGGATCTGACACCCTCTTCTGACATCTGTGGGCATTGCACAGCACAGATGCACTTACACACATGCAGGCAATACACTCACACACAAAAAATTAAAAAGCAACTTCTAAATAATAAAATAAGTCTACTACATAGAACCTCATGAAATTTAAAAAACTATTAAATTAACAACAAAAAAACCCAAATAAAATAAAAAGATAAAAAACTTTTGCAGAAAAAGGAATGTTGGTCACAGAAGTAACCCTAATAGTAGATGATATGCTCTGAAGGAATAACATCGTCAGTCAACCTAGAATTCTATACCTGTTAAATTCTTCTGTAAGCATGCATCCAAATAAATACCTACTCAGAAAATAACAAAAATATGTAGGATGATGCTCGTCCCCTAAAGCATCATGAATTTACAAGTGTAGTCTTTTACCTCCTAGGAATTTATAAACTGTTAGAAAATATGGAACATTAATTTTCTCATGTGATTTCAAAAATTTCTCATCTTATATCAGTTCTGGTATGATACAGTACTTCCTCTGATATTTTTCTGATTGATATCTATAAAAATTTCAGTTTCATCACTGGGGATGAAACTTAGCAGTAGAATGTAAGGTTCTGGGTTGCTTACAAAAGAAAAGCAGTAGAATCAATATTTACCCTGATATATTTTCTTTACTCTGTGTGTATGTGTGTGTGTGTGTGTGTGTGTGTGTGTGTGTGTATTTCTCAGAATTGAACTGAGGGCCTTGTGAATTCTAGGAATGTGCTTTACCACCAGAGAACACCCTCAGCCCTTTTCTCATTTTGAGATGGGGTCTCATTAAGTTGCCTGGGCTCATCTTGAGTTCTGTATCCTAAGAAGTCCTTGATTGTGATTCTCCTGGCTTGCCTTAGCTTCCTTAGTAGCTGATATTACAGGCCTATGTCACCACATCTGACTACACTATGTTTTACTAAAAATTTCTCAGTGGTTGGCTGCCCAACAGCATTAGGAGTCAGGAAAAAGTTCACTAAATAATTTAAATATTTGGTAAATACATTTTTGGACTATGTATGTTTTCTCTTGCATATGGCCCATTCATGCTATTTATGTCAGAACCATTGTAGGCAGCTCATGTGGTATACAGAGAAGGGCAGTGGGAGGTACTTCCGTGGGATATCTTTTGCTAACCTTTCACCTAAACTCTCAACTTGCCCTTCAATATACAGGCTTTCTTGCAGATATTTTTACAAATATCATACTTCAGAATATATATTATATGTAAACATATATATTACAATTGGAATTAATGATATTTACCACAATTAATAGCTGAGGAACACATACTGTCCTTCTAGACTGTACCAAATGTTACAGGTTGATGGAGAAAGGGAGATTGTTACCCAGTGGGATTCAGAAGAATTTCCTCTTAAGGACTATGATTCAGAAGTGAAGAATCAGCTGGAGGCTTTATCAGTTTATGTTTGTCCTTGGAACTATGCTCATATATGCTAGAGCATAAAACTAAAATGGTTATCCTCCTAAATATGAATAAATCAATTTAACATCACATCTGTGACTATCATGATTAGATCAAATACTGATTTGATTTCTAGAGTTGTATGATAGGTAACTTCTCATCACTGTGATAAACTGCCTTAATTTAAATAGAGGACCAGTTTATGGTATTGGGTATGAAATCCCTCCTGTGGAGCAGGCCTCCTATCCAATCAGAAATTTGTTGGTTACCCCCATAACTACCATGCCACCTTGCCAAGCAGGTTGGCACTATACATGCAGGTTCCAACTCTAGATGAAGGAATACTTTATTTTTGCCCACAGTTGCAAAGGTATCAGTCCACATTCATTCTTTGCTTTTGAGCCTGTGATGAAATAATACAGATTAATGAATATATGTGCAAGGGAAGCTGCTAACCCTAAGAAGCAAATAGAGAGAAGAGAGAGCAAAGTCTTAATATTGCTTTCAAGGGCACTTTCTAGTGGCCTAACTTCTATCTGCTAGACCTTACCTCCTGAAGATTCCACCTACTCCCATAACATCACAGGCTGGTTACCATCCAATCCACAAGCCTTTAGAGAATGCTTATGAAAATTGTAGTTTTCCACCCTTTAGTGGAATCAAGTCATTCTTATAAACCAAAACACATTTAGGCTTTCTCCAATGGTACCCAAAGTCTTGGCTTTTCCAGCACTGCTCAAAGGTCTAAGTCCAAACTGGAGTGTCTCGCTTTCAGGCTCAAGAGGAACTCAAGTGTGAGCCTCTGTAAAAACACGAAGAGCAAATTACGTATCCATAATACAATGGTACATAGTAAGTTCTCCTTTCAAAATGGCGGGACAGGGGCATATAAAGAAAGTTGAACCAAAGCAAGACGGGAAAAAGCCAAGGGAAGAAATCACTAAACACTGTGCCTGGCATCCATTTTATCAGCGTGGTATAATGTGACGTCATGGACCTGAAAAACTGATTCAGTGGATGGAAATGCTTTCTGCCCAATTATGAGAACCTGAGTTTGGATCTCAGCATCTACATACAAAGTTGAGTATGGATATGTGTCTCTAATCCCAGGGCTGCAGAGACGAGAGACAGGAGGATTGCTGAGTCTTGCTGGCTGCCCAACCTAGCTCCAGCTTTATTCAGAGACCTTGTCTCAAAGGATTAAGGCAGAAGGTGACAGAGAAGGACACCCTTTATCTTCCTCTGGTCTCTCATGTACACAGATGTGTACACCATCACATGCACCACTCTGTCTCTGTCTGTATCTCTCTGTCTCTGTCTCTGTGTATGTGAGTATCTCTCTCTCTCTCTCTCTCTCTCTCTCTCTCACACACACACACACACACACAAATTCACATGCACACAATAGTGTGATATTCCAAGGGACTGGAAGCCCTGCCTTATGCCTTTCTGACTGGACATCAATGGCCATTTTCTTGTGTCAGCTGTTATCCCACTGTAGCTTTTCTTGGCAGGCATTTATGTCATCTCCACTCCCTGGAGTCTCCCCCCACCCCTGACCCGTGTGTTTGCCTTCCCTCTCATAGCTCCATACATTGCCCTTTTGTGTGAGAATTGCAGAAACTCGGGCCATGCTACCTAGTGCCTGGCCTTCCAGACTTCCCTTTGAAACCTTCCCCATAAATGAGTTCTAAAGGCTTCTGAGTCACATGGTTAGGTATAGTCACTACAACAACTCCACTTTTCAGAACCAATTTTCTATGTTAGCTTTCTATTACTATGACCAAATCCCTGAGTCAATAAGCCTATAATGAGGAAAGATTCATTTTGGACTACAGTATCAGAAGATTTGGGTCACTGTTGCTGGGCTCCATTCATTGGAGCTGTCATGCACAGTACATTGTGGTGGGAAGCTGATACAGTGGAAGCTTGTTCACCTGATAGAGCTAGGAAGCAAAGAGAGAGGAAAAGAGGCCAGGGTTCCAGTCCCTCCCTCAGGGATACATCTTGGATGATCTGACTTCCTCCTGTATAGCCATATTTCCAACTGGTAGCATAGCCTCTCAAACAGAGCCACGAGCTGGGGACCATGCCTTCTACATAAGAGATTTGGGGTGACACCTATTCAAACCATGGCAAGGTATGAATTAGGGAAATATTCATTTCCTTGTAGTACCTCAGAATTGGAAAAGAGGATTGAGGTAGATTAGTCAGAAAATGAGAACTTAAACTTATCATTAGTTTTGAATATGATGTTTTTATTTATTAGGGGAATTCAGAGGTAAGGACTAGAGATTTCTGAATAGTTACCACATTTAAAAATCAAAGTGAAGGCAGACATGATAGCACAACACTCAAGAGACAGAGGCAGCCATCTGTGAGTTCAAGGCCATCTTGGTCTACATAGTGATTTTCAGCCCAGGCTGGTCTACATAGTGAGTTCTAAGCTGGCCAGAGATACAGAGTGAGACTTTCTCTCAAAACAAATAAAAGATTAAATGTAAAAATAAAAAGTAAATATTATTCTGGCATCCAAAAAAGCAATTGGTATTTCAAAGCTGTTTTCTGGCTATCATTTTTATCTGAAAATATGTATCCAGGATTTCCTCTAATTCTTGTTCACTCAGATACATTCTTGATCTCTTTTTATCAGCTACTGTGTTTAGAGAGGATTTAGCATAAACGCTGTTCTGAGTTACATATGCTTTCTGCAGAGTGTGGCACACAGGCGTGTGTGTGTGTGTGTGTGTGTGTGTGTGTGTGTGTGTGGTGGAAGTGGGTGTGGAAATGTATGTTGCTGATGATAGAGATGAAAAAGGTCTGGCTTAGCAAACAAGGAAACTGCTTTGTTTCCTTGATCTCTTAAACAGCCTAGAAATCCCTGTGACCAGCCACATTTCCAATCACCAATTACATCAGTCAATCAGAACCCCCCAGTGCAATCATCTTCCAGACCCCCACACAGCTAGGGCTACACAGCTCACCTCAGCCCTCTCAGCGCTGAGCCCTGCCATTAACAGAATGTATCAAGTTGCTTGTGAAGCTTCATTCACTGTAATCAGGAGAAGAAGTCAAGCGGGCACATTTATCATGGTGACCACGGCGTTTGCAGGTGAGGCACTCCAAAGGGAAAAGATACCTTTGATTAAGTTAAGACAAACTATAATGGATGAAGGTTCTGCTCAGATCCAATAAATCACCAAAGCCTTTCTAAGCTAGCAGAAATAGGAGTCATTGGTAAATTAAAACTGGCTGGAGTCTCTATGCTGATGCCTTTAATGCAGCTTTTGTCGAGTTCCCTGTGCATCAGAAAGCTGGAAAAGGAAGAGCAAATAGTCTTGAGAGGATATGTGTAATTGATAACAACAAAACGTGTGACCCACTGGATATATCCAGACTGTGCTTTAATAAACCTTGGTGTCTTTTAACTGTGGGACATGGTGAAAGGTCTGAAAGCAGAGTGTTAGTGCTCAGCCTGGCTGACTGACCTGGTAACAGTGTTGGGACCATTCTGTGAGAGTATTGCCACCCTCTCAAAGGGACTGGGAGTCAGAAGGTGACATTTGAAGTAAGGAATTAGGAGCCTTTTTGTCTTGGGTTTCTCCATGTCTGTAAACTTCTAGAATTTTTCCCTGGGATTTTGAGACCATGAATAAAATATGAGTACGTTCTATTTCTTTTTCCTTAATGAGAGATTGCCCTGGATGGTAGGACATTCCCTACACAAAGAGAGCCACGCACTGGATTTATGAACTCTTAGCAAATGTTTGTTCGATGCTGAGTAATGAGGAGGTTTGCAGGTGCGGCAAGATAAAAGGCTTTCCTGCTTTCTGTTTATCCTCTGGGTAATGAAAAAACAAATTGGCGATTTTGTAATTTTTCCTGTTCGAAATGCATAAGGTCACTGGGGTGGGGGAAATGGAGAAGGTTAACTGGCATGAACACTTGCCTGTGAGCAGGGTGTCAGGAGGGAAAGGTCACAAATGGATGAAATATCCCAAACTATACCCAGGGCTGCTGCAAATGCAAGGCCTGAGGAAAAGAAATTGCATTTAATGAAAGCAGCGCCGTGGGACGCACACTGGCTGGCATGCAATGAATCCTGGGTTTTCAGCATGTCTACGTTGGGAGCACCTTCTGGGAAGCCAGTTGAATAATATCTTTGCTTTTTGCCACCTTTCACTCCTCCCTGCTCTGTGGGGTTTCCCCACCCTCTTTGCCCCTTTGTATTCTATTCCTCTGTTCCCTTTCCCTTTTCATCTTTTCCTGCAGAGAAAAGCTTCTTGCTAAGAGGTCAAAGGGTGGCAGTCAGAGAAGCCTGGGGTCCCTGAAGCTATAGCTTTTGGATGATTGATAATCTATGCGGAGTTCAGAGCATGCAGACTTACCTTAAGCTTTGGCTGCTAACTTTTCTTGACGCAGAATAAGACTGGTCTTTTTTTTTTTTTTTTTCTTCTTCTTTGTTAGATACTGACTCGTGGGGAATCAGAAAAATGGGATTTCCTGTGAGTTTGTATTTCAGTCAAATATTTTGCAGCAGAGCTACTACCTTGGTCATTCTCTCTGGATGAATAGAACAGTTTAGTTAAAGAACTTTGTTAGGTTAGAGGGCAAAGGCCTAGGTCATTTCTTGCCAGCAATCTTATTTCTCTGCTTTGGGAAAAACTGCCTCTTTCTATCTCTTGGGGGATGCCTGTTCTGCTTTGCATCAGTCTAGAAAGGCTCAAAGTCAAAGGAAAACACTTCTGATTGACTGCTTCTGCAGCAGGCAGAATAGTCCTTGCCTGGCAGGGTTTGGGTAGATGGGGTGATATTTGTCACAAGAGAAAAAAATAAAACAAGAGATACCAAAAAGATGGAAAGGGAGGAGGATAAGGTCAGGAAGAGAAATAGAATGACCACAGCAGTAAAAGATAGGTCTGTAGGGATGAAGAGATGGTAGAAGAGAGGAAGAAACTGAAGAGGAACCAAGCTGAGATACAGTCTGCTTAAAATGGACTGGAGGAGAGTTGGGAGAAAATATTAGTGCATGCAACAGATTCATATCGGATTTCCATGACTCTCCTATTTTTTTGTGTCTTCCAAAATAGAAGATTACTGTCTTTGAACTGGGAAAATGCAGCCTCTTCATTCTGTGTCTGGAAGGAAGGAAGTCTGGAAAGAGCTGAGAGGAAAAGGCATCAAACAAAAGCTAAATCTCAACTGGGCACTTTAAAGAGAGCTACAGATCTCCCAGTTGGAGAGACTACTGACATCAGTTAGATCTAGCTTGTTCACTTTGCACCTGGGGAAGTCAAGTTTAGACTGGTGGAAGGGCTGATCCAGTGTAAAGACAGTTTGTCACAGGAGGCCATCAGGACATGAACCCAAATTCTCTGCCTATCTGTGTCTGTGACTTCTACAAGCTGCTGCCGCCAGAGCTGACCGTTTATTCGTCATTTCAGGTGCCTGGTCCCTGAAGCCCTGGGCTTCTGCCAGCTGCTCACCACTCACAGCCCTGGCACTAGAAATAATGGGAGCACAAGAGGTTGCCAAGCAGGAGAGCGGTGTCACAAAACTGGTTTGGCAGAGGACCACGGGAGCAACTGAGTGTCTTCAGCACGTGGTCTATAAAGAAATCACAACACCTTAAGAGCTTAGCAGAGTAACTATGTGACCTTGAACAAATCCATTCATTTCTGAGCTCAGTTTTCTCACACAGAAAATGGTGGTGTTGGATGGCACCACTCACCTTTAATGTGTTATGATGTTGAACCACCCCTGCCCTTGTTTATGGTGGTAGCAGTTAACATTCCTAATCGTAGCATCTGACAGGCTCCGTTGTTTATTTCACCCAGAGTTAGACAGGTAGGCTCTGAGATAAATTGGCCTCTCCATAAATAAATCCTTGAATGATGGCAGCTGGACCAGATTGCCAGAGCCTGTGCCATGGGCTCCAAACGGGGAAAAGATGGGAGCCCACAAACGTCTGTCAGGCTCTACTGTCTTTGGCTGATGAGTATTATTCTAGCCAATAAACTTCAACTACAATCCATTTACACAGAGAGACTCTACATCAGTTTCTCTAGTTTCAGTGAACTTGTAGGAGTAATGTTCTGGAGGTTCTGATTGAAGTCGTTTAGTATCTAATTGAAGGCAAAGAAATAACATTCAACTAATTCTGTCATTGATGAAATTGTCCGTGTGAAGAAAATCTAACTCCTTAATTGTTTCAGCTCGGTTGCTGTCTCGCTTTCTGTTTCAAAGGTGTCATATCAAAGAAAAGGTCATCTTGTGCCAGAATTTACCCTTTAAAATCAAATTGATAATAGTCCATTACAGAGAGAAAGGGGTCAGTAGTGGGAATTTGGCAAAAAAATTAGCTCTTGTCATGTAAGAAGAGAGAAGAGCCCCTTGAAGGTGTAAATGTGACATACAGAATGCTGTGCTAATATTCTCAGACATGTTCTGTGGGCTGATGCTCATAAGGCCTCTGTGAGGCTAAAAAAGTGTGTGGGGGGGAGGTAGTTTTAAATGTTTCATTAATAAGTGGTTTGTGGATGTTAAAGACAGGAGGGAACTAAACCAAAATTCATTGTTGGATAATCAAACTTTATACCTCCAATTGATAGAGGAAGAGGAGCAGAATGTTGTTAAAGGACATGGATTTGTCTTGAAAAACTAGGTAAGTATTGATGGCCTTCTGCTGAGAAGAGCAACAGTGTGCATGTCCCATTGATCGCTGAGAGTGGCGGAAGGCCTAGGATTAGCTGCCTTTTTCTTCTTTGGATTTTCTTGAGAAGGATCCACAAGTCAAATAAGGTCATTAGCCTTGACACAAACGACTTTGATATTTATGGTAACCGCTCATTACAGATTTCCAGATATCTTATTGATTCCTCGTTAAGAGATTAGACTTACATACCGTACGGTATGCTGAGATAAGTCTGAAACGACAACCAAACGTTAAGGACATGGACACCAACTGAAGAAAGAAAAGCAATCCAAGATGGCAAACAAAAAACCAAACAAGAGAAGTATTCATTCTCCCAGCAAACATGTACTTCGTGCTGCTGTAGGTCAGGCACCAGGCTCAAAACACATAGGCCCTGTTTGAGTTTTCAGAAGTTCTCTTTGAATATTATACCTAATGATATTATTGCTCAGTGAATAACTTAATGGAAGTCAAATATTTGACTAATAAATGAAACCTCTTACTCTTCACCCTTTGTCCTAATTTTTGGTAGTCTTATAACCATAGATAAACCTGGGCGTCTTTTTAATAAAAAAACAAAAACAGGGCTATAGAGATAGTTCAGCAGGTAAGAGCACGTGCTACTCTTGCAGAGGCCTGGGTTCAGTTCACAGTACCCATAAGGCAGCTCACAACTATAACTGTAGTCCCAAGGGATCCAATGCCCTCTTCTGGCCCCCCTGGGCATCATACACATAATGCCCTTAAATGGATACAAAATACTCAGGCACATAAAATTTACAATCTTTTAAGAAAAGAATGAAAGAAACTTACATTTTAAAAATGTTTAATTTGTGTGTGCATGTGTGTGTATGTGTACGTGTGTACATGCGCACATGCAAACAGGTGTTCATATGTACCTGGGTGCACACAGGCCACCATATCTGACATTTTTACGTGGGTTCCAGCGATGAGGTCATTCATTTGGGGCTGACACCCTCTCACCCAGTGAACTGTCTCACCAGCCCCACTTTCTGACCCTCAGCATAGTTTTCAGAATCCTGATGACTAGGCAATGTTACTTTTTTGTCATCTTCCTTTTCCTCTTCTCAAGTTTTTCAGATTTAAGATATAGAAAAGTATATTTATATTACCAAAGTTGATAATATTTACCTTTTTTCTCTATAGAAAAGTATTGATAAATTTGTTAAAGTGTGTAAACTTGCCTGATTGTAAAGTATCTGCATCAGCATGTTTAAATATATTTTACTGTAGAAGGAATATGTATGTATTCTCTATGACTGTTTTTCTCTATGACTCAAAAATAGGTTTCTAGAACCAAAGTCAGGGAATACTTTACAAATTCTGGCTTGTTTTCTCTTTTGGATACAATATTCTTATTTTCTTTCCAGAATTTTACCTTGCCTTGTGAGAAGAAAAGTATAACAAATACTGTCTAGCTCATCAACGTTCTCTAGAATCTAGATCTTTCCTCCTAAAGACGTGGTGGGGTAGCAACTACACCTTGCTCCAGATTTAGTCAATTTTCTGCTTATTTTGCAGCAGTCAGCCTGGTCATTCTTCCCACTGGACTCTCTTTTAGCCCCTAGTCCTTTCTCATCTTCTACATGGTCACTCCCCTGGCACCTTATCTCTGATTTCCTGGAGAGAACCCTCAATTCAAAATCAGAAGACAAACATTCAGAGTCCTTCCATTTGGGAAGATGATGTGATTTTACTACCATTTGCTAATTAGTTTGATTAGGTGCAAAGTCCCAAGACAAAGTGATTTGGGGGGGGCAGAATTTTGAGAACTCTGTTTAGCGATAAGATGTATAACGATGACTTAGTTGTATTCTTCTGTATAATGACAAGTCTTGTTGTTGTTTGGTTGGGTGGGGTAGGAGAGCAGCTTTCTTTTTTTAATATTTTTAAAATTTATTATTTTTTTTTTTATGTGTATGAGTGTACTGTCTGCATGTAAGTTGGTGCACCCGTGTTGTGCAATGCCGAGGAGGTCAGAAGAGGGCGTCAGATTCCTCTGGAACTGGAGTCAAAGATGATTCTTAGCCACCATGTGGGTGCTGGGGATCGAACCCGGGTCCTCTGCAAGAGCAGTTGGTGCTCTTAACCACTGAGCCATCACCCTGCAACTTTCTTTTTATGTCGGGTCTTGCTCTGTAGCCCAGGCTGGTCTCATTCTCATGAGTCTCCTGCCTCTGCTTGCTGAGTGCTGGTCATTCAGTCATTCATACTATGTGTGAATCCTTATCATTTGAGATCTCTTTATTTTCGGCATTAGGAATCTTTAGAAGTTGTGGAATGTCATTTCTTACCTTAGATCCTTCTCGTTGGGTGCATGGAAAGTTCTCTCAAAGTGGTTTCATCTCCTTATATGTGACCAGTTTGGAACTCTATAATAGCCTCCATCTGTTGCAAAAAGAAGCTTCTTTCATAAGTGGCATACAGTATACTTCTCTTTAAATATAAGGATCCATATTTATCTCACAGTAAGAAATTTCATTTGTCTGGAGATATGACAGACGTAGAGTTTTCTCTCGGACCTATGACCTCTCCAGCTATTTGTATTTGGCTATGTTTACAGTGACACCCATGAGTTCCCTCCCATTGAGAGGGCTTTAGGTACAATTAGAGAGCTGTTGATTATTCCCTGTATAAAAGTGCCACTACTATACTGTGCTGGATAGCTTTAGTGTCAACTTGACACACCTGGGTTGAGGGAGCCTCAGTTGGGGAATTGGCTCCATTGGACTGGCCTGTGGCCACGTCTGTGGAGTATTGTCTTGATTGTCAGGGAATGTGGGAGGGCCCAGCCCACTATGGGTGGTGCCACCCTGGGCAGGTTGTTGTGTATGGTATAAGAGGGCAGGCTGGGCATGGGCCAGGGGAGCACACCAGTGAACAGCATTCCTCCTTGGCCTGTGCTTCAGCTACTGCCTCCAGGTTCCTGCCCTGAGTTCCTGCCTTGGGCTCCCTGAGTGATGAACTATGACCCAGGAGATGTGAGCTGAATAAACCCTTTCCTCCCCAAGTTGGTGTCGGTCAGAGTGTTTTGTCACAGCAATTGAAGACAAACTAGAACATATACCAAGAAAGCCAGTTTGTTGTACCAGTCATTGTAGTTATTAGGCTTGACACCTGGGCTGGAGCATGGAGTGAGTTTTCTGCCTTAGCAGCTTGCACATTATCCTCTAGAACTCTGAGAGCTAGTGTCAGGGAGGCGGCTTCCAGGTACGTTCCAGCTCCATTGCTCCAAGGCCTTTGTCCGAAGTATGGCAATAGGGTCTTATCTTCAAATTCTAAGAGGTAATTAAGGGCTGTGGAAATAGCCTGTGTTATATGGGAAATTTCTTGGAGTATCTTAATCAACAACTCAAACTTGTTATATAGCCTTCAGGTATATACATGCACATACCTGTGTTCATATATTGTATATTTATTTTTCAGGGGGGTTGAGTTAATACATTTCCCTCTGGCTTTTTTTTTTAATCTCTCCTTTCTCTCTCCCTAGCTAAACTCCCTTCTCTATCCCCAGTTAAATTACCTCATTTTCCCCATGTCTCCTTGATAATTCCTGTCTCCTGTTATCCCTCCTCACTTGACTTCCTTCTTCCCCTTCACCCCATGGTTCCCTGCATGTCCTTCCCTCCTCCCTTCCCAATTGAATACCCCCCTTTTTTTTTTCCATTTCCCCCTTGGTAACTTCTGTTTCATACAATTCCCCTCTCTTGAGCTTTTCGGTTCCCTTTACCTCTATGGTTCCCTTCCATTCCCTTTCATTTTCCTGGCTCCTGCTGTTACACTGGAATATATATTTACATACAAAGGATTAGTGCTAAGATCTGCAAGTGAGGGAGAGCATATCACTTGTTTTTCCGAGTCTGTATTACACTTAGCATAACAGTTTCTAGTTTCGTTCATTTACCCACAATGTACCACATTTTCATTATCTATTCCTCAGCTGAGGGATACTTAAGTTGTTTCTATTTCTTAGCTTTTGGGAAAAGAACAGCAACAAATGTGGAAGAACAGGTATCTCTACAGTGGGACACGTCCTTTGGGTATATAACATGGAGTCATACAACTGGATTATATAGTACATTCATTTTTAGTTTTTTAAGAGTTCTCCACACTACGTTCCATAGTGGATGCATGAGTTGAGTTTGAAATCCCAACAATAGTGAGCGAGTGTTCCCCTTTCTCCAGGTATGTGCCAACATTTGGTATCTTTTGTTCTCTTGATCTTAGCCAGTCTGACTCAGGTAAGATGAAATCTCAAAGTGGTTTTGATTTGCAATTCTCTAATTACTAAGGATGTTGAACATGTTTTGAGGTGTTTCATAGCCATTTTTTGTTCTTTTCCAGACAGGGTCTCCCTGTAGCCCCAGCTATCCTGGAACTCGCTCTGTAGACCAGGCTGGCCTTGAACTCAGAGATCCACCTGCCTCTGTCTTCCGAGTGCTGGGATTAAAGGCAGGCCCCACCACGCCTGGCTTCTTAGCCATTTTTATTTTCTTTGAGCCCTTTCTGCTCAGGACCTTACCCCATCTTTTTTTTTGGTTTTTTATTATTATTTTTATTTTATTTCATTTTATGTGTATGAGTGCATTGTGTGCACGAGGGTAAGTGCAATGCCCATGGAACTGGACCTTTGTTAGCCACCATGTGGTGCTGGGAATAAAACCCAGGTCCTCTACAAGAACAGCCAGTGCTCCTACCCACCGAGCCATCTCTCTAGTCCCCATAGCCCATCATTTATTTCCTTGTTTGTTTTTTTGAGTTTTTTGTATATTCTGAATATTAATCCTCTGTTGGATGTGTAGCAGGTAAAGATTTTCTCCCATGTGATGGGTTTTCTCTTCACTTTTTTGGTTGTTTCTTTTGCTGTACAGAAGCTTTTCAGTTTAATGAGGTCTCAGTTGTCTATTGTTGACCATAAGGCCTGGGCAACTGAACATATAAGGTATATATGTTTGAGAGATGGCCAGCCCTAAGTGACAGCTACAAAGGAATCTCTACACCTAAGGCTCATGGAACATAGCAGCAGAACGGGGGATGGGGGAAGAGAATACTGTTTCATTCCTCAACTCTCACCACCAAGGCTTCCTCATGCAGTAGAGTACAATGCACACAGAAGGTCACAACTGGCCATGGTATAGAGAATAAGAGACTGCAGACTCCCTGTCCTTGAACAAAACCCATATATTAAACCTTACCCACCCATGGTTCCATTGCAGACGAGGGGGCAGAAAGATTATAAGAGCCAGGGTTGGTGCAGGAACATAAGGAAACAGAAGCTTTCAGGCTCTGGGAACTTGCTCATATGAACTTGCAACAATAGTTACAGCATGGACAAGGTCCAGGCTGACTCACTCAGACAAAAACACAACATAGAACAAGGGAAATGGACAACAGATCCCATCCTTAGCCAAGGAACTGATTACTGTGGTTAAGTCAGAGTCGATTCTTCTTTAAGGGTGTGACTCTATAAATAAGTGGACTAGACTCCAAACGATGGACTTTCACAGAGGAACATCTGAGTACAAATGCTTGACTGGACAGGCTTTGACATATGACAGAATGTGTGGATGTGGTGGGGTGCGAAGGGGGCTGCTATGGGGGAGTGTGGATGAGGGAGGAGGGCCAAATTTGATAAGATCTGTGAGATGAAAACTCAATAAAAATATACATTGAAATGCTTTTTAATGTAAAAAATTATTTCCTTTTGTTGTTGGAAATTTTGATTCACATTTCTTCATTTTATTCCATTTTTAATTTTTGTTTACAATAATCTACTTAGAGAAAAATGCTGAACTCATATAATTGTATTCAGTATTTCTTCACAAGCTGGAAATAACCTTACAAATGACTAGTGGTTTTTGTAAAAGAAAATGAATTGATTCCAGATCTCAGAAAGACTTCTGTGTGCTTTCATCCAGCAATCCAAGGTAACCTCACCATATATATATTATATATATATATATAATATATAATATATATATATAATATATATAATATATATTATATATATTATATAATATACATATTATATAATATATATTATATATAATAATATATATAATATATTTATATATATTATTATATAATTATATAATTATGTAATAATTATATATTTATATATAATTATATATAAATTTATATTTTATATTTTATATATATTATATATAAATTTATATATTATATATTAATATATAATTATATAATTATATATAATATATAAATAATATATAATATATAAATAATATAATATATATAATAATAATCAGGAACCCAATCTCAATCCATTTTATCAACATGTAACCCCTAGCGTGCTGTTCTCATCTACCTGAGCAGTGCTGGGTCATGGCCAAGGCTGTGGGAGAGAATTCCCAGATGAGAGAGGCCTACGTTGTCTCTTTTCACATTGAACAGAACATAATTCTGTCATATAGCATGCCTAGCTGAAGGGAACCTGGAGAGTGTTTCTAGATGTGTGCCATCAGGAAGAAGTGGGTTTCTCCATCTAGCATTTGTACAATGATAACATACCTTCTCAACTTGCTGAGAAAATAACTAGAATCTTCATTCCTTCCTTCCTTCCTCCCCCTCCTCCTCCTCTTCCTCCTCCTCATCTTTTTGTTGTTGTTCTGTTTATATGTATATATCTGTGTTGTTGTTTTCTTGCATTATATTGGAGTTTCTTTCAGATATAGCAACAGCGTCTCATATCCTAATGTATAGCAATAACACATAGTATCAAAATCCACCATTCATCAGTTTATGTTCTACTCAGTGTTGTTTGATTACCTGACTTAGGTTAAAAGAATAACCAGTCTGAAGACTATTAGTAGGACGGTGACAAAGGTAAATGACATATGTGAAACCATGCTTGGCCCCTAAAGCTCTTCCTAAAAGTGAAATGGTTCCTGTCAGCAAACATTTAACGCCACAGAAACCAATGATTTTGAGCAAGGACTTGTTAACGAAACAAGGTTGCGTGAGGATTGTTGCGGACATTGGAACTTCAGAGAGGGATGCCTCCAGAAACGATAGAATGATGTGAGGTGACACTCACCTGTACTCCCAGCTTCAATCATTGCCACGATTTGTGGCCAGCCTGGGATACATGGGAAAACCTTCTTATAATGGGAGGCAGTGGGGTGAGGGGAGAAGTATCTTAAGTGATAATGAAATATCCCAGGGGATTAAACACTAGGCCTGCACTGCTCTTAATTGGAAGCAAGTGATGAGATTATCTGCCCTTCATATGTGCCTTAGATGGTTGCCCATGTTAAACCCCACTTTTCTTGCCTGTTGTTTGTTTTTTTTTTGTCAATGACTTCTAAGTGAAGAAACACCCAAAGTTGGGGAGATCCTACACAATCCACTACAGCCCTGCTCCTATCCCAAGAGATAAGTGTCTCTGAGCTGCAGCTTTTTAGTCCACGCCTCCTGAATTCTTTCTCTCCCCTAAATTTTTGGGTCCTATCATCTGCTTATGATTCCAATTTCTGTTTCCCTTGTAGTCATGAGTTTATAACTTGTAAACAATTTTACTGCAACAGTCACAGATTTCCAGAAGAGAAAGAACATTGGTGTGCCCACACAACCGTATTAAATGGAAAAAAAACTTAAAGATAAACGAAAGAATTGCCAAGGTTTGCTTAGGGGTTTTCTCATAAGCCCACAAAAGCATCAATAATTGTATGAGGTTGTACTCTCCTTTTTATTTTTTAAGGAAAAATCTGTCCTTCCTTTCCTCTTTCTTATACTAATTCCTAATTCATGTGAGTTTGGAGTATAAGTTATTTGCTCACCCACAAAGGCATATATGGAGGCCAGACGTGGAGAGAGGATATTGTCCTCAATGGCTTCCCCATCTTAATTTTTGGGACAGAGGCTCTCGATGAACCTGCAGAGCTCACCATTTCCACTCTCTCTGGCTACTGACTCAGCTCCAGGACTCCAGTGCCAAGCACATTGCCCCACCAGCCCCATCTTTTAAGCTTAGGGACAATTTTATAGCATTTAAGAGAAAAAAAAAAAAAAAAACACCCTACCAGCGGCAAGCTGTAAACCTTGGCAGCTTCCCGGAGGAAGAGAGTGGAGACGTAAAGGAATAACAACCAAGATGGCCTGGCACTCAGACATATTGCAGCAGGCAGGCACATGGCAGAGATGGGGCTACAGAGAAAGACAGGAGCCCAAAGTGTTAGGGAAACCCAAAGCACATGTGGTTTAACATGTATGCTTGGCACAGAACTCGGGTCCTCATTTTACCCAGTGAGCCATCCCATAGTCCCGACAACTCCTGTCAGTGAAATAATAAACCCCACTTCCCAAAGTACCAGTGAAGCCTTGCACTTGACTCTGTCTGTCTTGGCTCGAGTCAAGAACTTGCTCAGCATAAATTCACTGAGATGAGGTAGTTGGAAAAGCCAGGCCATTCCTGAGTCGTATGCTTCCTCTTGGGTATGGAATACTGGATCAACTTCACTCAGGTGAAGTTACCATAGGGTTAAAGTGGGGCTACAATGAAGTCCTGGTGGACTTCACACTAGCTCAGGGTATTTTTAAAAGTTTTATTTATTTATTTATTTATTTATTTATTTATTTATTTATTTATCTTATTTTATGTGTATGAGTGTTATGCATGCATCTTTGTAAGTCTACCCATGTCATGCAGTGCCCCAGAGGACAAAGGAATGTGTCGGATTCCCTGGAACTGGAATTACAGACGGTTAGTAGGTGCTGAGCCATTTCTCCAGTGCCAGTATATTTTGTAAAAAGTAGAATATTCGGGCTGGAGAGATGGCCTAGCGGTTAAGAGCGCCGACTGCTCTTATAGAGGACCCGGGTTCGATCCCCAGCACCCACATGGCGGCCAAGAACCCTCTGAAACTCCAATTCCAGGAGAACTCCAGTTCCAGGGGAATCTGAGACCCTCTTCTGACCTCCGCGGCATTGCACGACATGGGTGCACAAACTTGCATGCAGACAGTACATTGATACACATACAGAAATAAATAAAAATGCCGGGCGTGGTGGCGCATGCCTTTAATCCTAGCACTTGGGAGGCAGAGGCACTCGAATCTCTGTGAGTTCCGGACCAGCCTGGTCTACAGAGTGAGTTCCAGGACAGCCAGAGCTACAGGGAAACCCTGTCTAAAAAAAAAAAAAAAAAAGAAAAAAAAGAAAGTAGAATATTCTAGCCAGATCAGGCAATAACACACACACATACACATGCACATGCACACACACATGCACACACACACACACACGCACACACACAAGCTCATCTACTCTACCTTTCAAAGTCTCTTTCAAGTTTATATTTACATATATTTCTATCTCAGAATGATGAATCCAGCCCAAAGCATTCCTAGATTCCCTTGATTTTACTTTGTGATAATATATTCTTATGCTCTTATCTATGAAACCTAGCTTTAAGATTCTACCATGCACATTTTACAGAGAAACACCAAGGCATGAAGAAATTCACTTCTTGGCTATGGGTCATGCAACAATGTGTTCCCGTATGTCCCCTGGACTGGAAATATCTCTTGGCCAGAAATTAGTGGAGTTACTGCCTTCCTCGCAAAGGAAAAAGCTACGGGTAGCGTATGTCTGAAATAAAAAGCCCAGTGTACGACAGATTGTCCCCAGCACTGCTGAGCAGTGGGCACAGACAAATGAAGCCTTCTCAGGCCGGCCCTTGTGCCTTAGTTGTGTTTTGAACAGAGCAGAGCTGCAGCTGAAGCTGCTGAGGCCCTGCACCCAGCTAATCCTTAGTGCCTGTGCCAAGACTGGAGGACAAAGGGTCCATTGTCGTGGCACCGTAGGGCTGTGGGTACCAGCATACTAGGAACTGGATGGAGACCACCAACTCATTGACTGAAATCCTTTCTCCCAACCCCTCCCCAAAACAGAAATCAATGTCTGGCACTTAGCATTCACGAGCAGTCCAACTATACCAATCTCCATGTGCTCACAGAGAAAAGGGAATGGATACATTCAGCAGACTTTGCTCCCAAACCTCAGAGGGGTTGCAAACATCATTGAGAAAAATCAATTTAGTAAAATTATAGCCAGTGCTGACCGCCCTTTTAATTGCATGCTGAGTTTAGTGATGATGCGTCTGATTTTTTTCATGCATTAAAAAGAAACAGGAAGAAAACACGTGGAAATCAAGAGTCCCTGAAATTTCCCTCTAAATGCTCAGCCTCGGCCTATGTGCTGCTTCTTTCACTTTATTCCTTGCTAAATGATCTCGCTTTCCGTGTTGGAGGTTATTCTCTTGAACCGTTGCAGACAGTTTTCTCTTATTACTTTAATTCTCGGTAAGCTGTTGGCAATTGCTACCAAATTGCTTCATGGATCAATTCTTCCCACATAGCCCATTAAATTTTGCTTTTTTGTCCTGAGTAAGAAGTCACAAACACATTTAGTTACATTTGGTCAGCGAGCCATAAGCCCTTTTACTTCTTTTGTAGAACTTATTGCAGGAGGCTCACATTATGATTTCTGAATACCCTGTGTTTATGGGAATTTTCCATAGTCAGCCCCACATCTTGCTATTAGGGAAAAGTCAGTGGGGATTCATTGTTGTTACTTGCTTGAATATTTAACCAGGAAGAGGCATAAATATACAGGCTGCTGTATTTGTTAATTTCCAATAGTTATTCTGGAGATTATGAAGATGGCCATATATTCATATTCTTTCCTGGATAATGTAGTCTTTCTTTACCTGGGCTGCTTTGCAATGAGACTTTGCATATCCTTGATCAAGTGTTTTGTCCTGTGACTTGCTTTTAGTCAATAGTATTTGCCAGAAGTTGATCTGCCAGCCCCATGCCTGGGCTTCCAGAAATTACTACGCACGTCACTCACAGAGAGTGACTCAAGCCTAGTCTCTCCTGCTAGAAGATAAAAGGCCACTCAGAGCAGAATTCTAGTCCCCTGTCTTCCGGCAAACCCAGCTGACCTGCCTACTGGCTCTAGACATAATAAAGCTCAGCCCAGGGGCTGGAGAGATGGCCTAGCAGTTAAGAGCGCCGACTGCTCTTGCAGAGGACCCGGGTTCGATCCCCAGCACCTACATGGTAGCTGAGAACTGTCTTTGACTCCAGTTCCAGGGGAATCTGACACCCTCTTCTGACCTCTGCGGCACTGCACAACACGGGTGCACAAACCTACGTGCAAACAGTACATTCATACACATAAAAAATAAATTAAATTAAAAAAATATAAAGCTCAGTCCAAATTACTGACTCCCAGAGCTTAAAAAATTATTTTTCTATTCAAGCATTGAAATTGGGGATGGTTTGTTATATGAGGATTTTAATTGATAAAATTTGGGTTGTATTGATTCTGGTGGTCCTTGAGAACATGACCTTATAATTATCTAAAACTGCAAAATCCTTGCTGTGTACCAAGTTTGAAAATAATATCTATTATCTCATCATGCAGGTCTGTAATGATATTACTTCTCTCCTTTTTTAAATTTTATTTATTTTCTTTTTTTTTTTGGTCTTTTCGAGACAGGGTCTCCTTGTAGCCCCAGCTGTCCTGGAACTCGCTCTGTAGACCAGGCTGGCCTTGAACTCACAAAGATCCGCCTGCCTCTGCCTCCCAGGTGCTAGGATTAAAGGCTTGCGCCACCACGCCCGGCAAATTTTATTTATTTTCATATGTGTATGAATGTACTGTCTGCATGTAGGTTGGTGCACCCATGTCATGCAATGCTGCAGAGGTCAGAAGAGAGTGTTGGATTCCCCTGGAACTGGAGTTGAAGACAGTTTTCAGCTGCCACGTGGGTGCTGGGGATTGACCATGTAGGTTGGTGCACCCATGTCGTGCAATGCTGCAGAGGTCAGAAGAGAGTGTTGGATTCCCCTGGAACTGGAGTTGAAGACAGTTTTCAGCTGCCATGTGGGTGCTGGGGATTGAACCCGGGTCCTCAACAAGAGCAGTCGGCGCTCTTAACTGCTAGGCCATCTCTCTAGCCCATTACTTCTCTCTTAAGAGACTAGGAACAGCCCTTTATTTCCCTCTGAGGGATGCTCAGACTTACTGATCAAACATTTCAGGCCTTTCACAATGTGGTTTTTCTGACTTATATCTATTTTACTTACTTATATCCATTTTCTCCCATTAAAAACAAAACAAAAATTGTAAAAAACAGACAAAGAGCAGGCCATCTGGATAGCTCATGTTTTTCCAAATTGTGACGATTTTGCTGGATATTTTATAGATATTACTTCATTTATTCCTCCTAATTAGCCTGTTAAGTTTAATGAATTAAAGTCTATAGATTAGAAAGATGAAGCTCAAAACTCACAAGTCTTAGGCAGCACCTGTGCCGGACAGCTTCATGTGTCAGCTTGCCACACCTGGGAAGAAGGAACCTCAACTGATGAACTTCCTCTACCTGAATGGCCTGCTGACATGTCTGTGAGGCATTTTATTGATTGTTGAGTGGGTATAGGAGGTCCTGGCTCACTGTGGACGGTGCCACCCATAGGTAGGTAGTCCTGAGTTACATCAGAAACCAAGCTGAGCACAGGCCAAGGAAGCCAGCTAGTGAGCAGCATTGCTCTGTGGTCTGTGCTTCAACCCCTACCTCCCAGTTCCTTCCTTGAGTTCTTCCCCTGAGCCCTTGCCATGACTTTCCTCAGTGATGAATGGTGACCTGGGCACGCTGCAAGCTGAAACAAACCCTTTCTTCCCCAAGATGCTTTTGGCCAGTGTTTTATCACAGCAATAGAGAAGTAAACTAGAACAGTACACATGATATTGAGTGTGGGTCTTTCATTCAGTCTCTTAGTTCTTCAGAGCTACCTGTGCAAAACATAGAGTGGTTGTAATCAGTGATGTTGGGGTAGTACCATCTAAACTTCGGCCTCAGGTATTGGCTAAAGGGGGAATCTCATCTGAGGGGAGTCACCTGCCCAAGAGAGTAAGTAGGCAATGGTTTCCTGGGAAACCTGGGAAACCAGAGTTTGTTTCCTCACCTTCCTTTGCCTGCTCAATAATGTTCTGAAATACTGTGTGAGTTATTATTGCAAGATAGTGGCTTACCACCATTAACAGTTAATAAGCTTCTTGCTGGTTTTGTTAATTGTCTGAGAACAAATAAGTTTCCCCCATCCTAGTCATAATGAATTTCTGTTAGCTTAGTCTTGCTTGTCCATAAGATCGACTGGAGAACTTCCCAGAGGTTGGTGCTAATTGATCAGATTTCAATATGGCCACTGTTGTTGGGCCTGGGTTCTGCTGAGCCAGTTGGCAGCAGAGCTTCTGAAGTGAACAGGGAAGCTTGGCTCTGCTGCTTACAGGGCACAGGCAAGCCTCTCTCTTTTGCCAAAACATCACCAGGGCTTCATTTATTTGTTCTGAAAGCCATAGATTATTCTCCAAACACACCAGGAAAAGGAGAAATTTCTTTTATTTTTAATTACCTTCTTAAAATAGTAAAACTAAAAAAACTCACAAAAGATATCATGTTTTGTGGTTATTGAAACATTTAGACGAAAAGCATATGGATTCTAGTTTTGCACGGTGTGACACAGGGAGGGGACTCGAGTCTCCCAGGCCGCTGACTCCAGTCTTGGGCATAATAATCCTAATATTCATCCTTCTGCATGGTCCTGAGGTAGTACCTACATGATGGGCCAAATTCATACTTGTCCCTCAACATAAGGTCTTTTAAGATGGAGTATACTTGACCAAACCAGTATTTCTACTGTAGACTTTCCTGGGTCTCTATCTCAAGCAGGGGTCTCACCTGACCAGATCCTTGAATATGGCAAATATGGCACCTGTCCATTGAAGACAGCAGGGGACTCCATTTGACCAACAGACATAGCTGTCCACTGCAGAAGGCTCAGAAGCACCTTTCTTGCCACCAACACACAGTTCCTAATTTAGAAAATAGCGATCCATACTAAATTCCTCTCCTGGTTTCTGAAAAGCCTGGAGCCTGGGGGAGTTGCAATGTGCTTATGGCAAACAAGTGTACAGTTGAGATTGATGAAGAAAACACCTGCAGGTTCTCTGAGGACTGCCATAGTGCCAGGCTCGGAGGAGAAATAGAGTTGAGTACTATCTTCCAAAATTGCTTTGAGGGGATGACCTAAATATACAGCATCTGACAGTAAGAAACAGACAGAGAACTACAATTCATAGTACAAACTGCTTCCCTTTGTGCTTTTCATGATTTTCCTCAGGGGTTTCCTTTGATTCCTCTTTCTTGATTTCATGTTCTAATTTTCAGTTCTCAAGATAACAGGGACAACAGCAAACTTGGGTCCTTTAGCATTTGCTTGCTGAGTACTGAAGTAACAATTTGCTAGTCTAGTAGGTTCATTGTTAGATTTTTACAGTGACTTACACATAATCGGTACGTAGTGAATACTGAGTGGAAGAAACAGCTAATATATTAAGCAAGTCTTCTAGTTGCATTTCTGTTGCTGTAATAACATCTGACTGAAAGAAACTTTGGGGAGGAAGGATTTTAATTGGCTTCCAATTCCAAGTAACAGTCTGTCATTTGAAGGAAGTCAAGGTAGAGATATAAGTAGCTACTCACATCACATCCAGTCAAGATCAAAGAGAATAAACACACCCTTGCTTGTTTAATTGTCAGGGTGCTCAGTCCATGAGGCTGGGTGCCTCAGCTGTCCCAATCTGGTGTCAAAGGTCTGGAGGATTGCTGGAGAGTCACTGGTCCTCAGTCCATGTTAGAAGCCCAAAGACGCTGGTTTTAATAACAGCGGAAGAATCAAAAGAGACACTAAGGGGAGAATAAACACACTAGAGAGAGTAAAGGCCACATGAGAAAAAGACTGCTTTCCTCCTCATCCTTTTATCTGGGTCCCAACCAGAAGGTGCTGCTCACATTTAGGGTGGTTATTCCCACATCAATTAATAATTAAAACAATCCCCCACAGACGTGCCCACCCACAGACATGCCCATTGACCAACCTGACCTAGATAATTTCTCAGGAAGACTCTCTTCCTGAGTGATTCTAGGTGGCGCCAAACTGACAATTAAAACTAACAGCGCTGGGGCTGGAGAGATGGCTCAGGAGTTAAAAGCACCCACTGCTCTTGCAGAGGCCCGGGTTCGATTCCCAGCACCCACATGGCAGCTAAGAACCGTCTTTAATTCCAGTTTCAGGGGAATCCGACACCTTCTTCTGACTTCCGTGGCATTGCACGACATGGGTGTACCAACCTACATGCAGACAATACACTCATACACATAAAAAATAAGAAAAAAGTAAAAATTTTTAAAAATTAAAAAAACTAACAGCATTAACAAGGCTGTTAAGTGTGTCAACTTAAACCACAACATAACTCTGTAAAAACCATGAATTCATTCAGTGAAAAGACTTTGACCTAGAAGTACATGCCTTGAAATTTTTTAAAATAAAATATTTTTATTGGTGTTTTGTGTTTCATACATCATCTCTCGGTCCAATTTAGACACATTCCTTTTTCCATGTCCCCCACCCCACCCCAGTTCATGCATTCTGCCATACATGTCTTGCATCTTTTTCTCAGTCTTTTAAAGTTTTTCTCTGCAGAGGTTTATTGTTTGGGCAGAGGTTGACTGTTTCAGTCAGTTCTTTGATCTAGTCTTTTTTGTCATTGCTGTTCCCTCTCATTTGTATTGCTCCAAAGTATGCCTATATACATGTCACATGTATACCAAAATCATAACCTTTGAAAACAAACTGTATGCTAATTCCAAAATATGTTTAGGAGTTCACATTTTTCCCTTTAATTTTATATTACTGTAATATATGAATACATACCCTCCATACATATACCACAATTCAAAGTCTGAAAATAAGTAGTCAGTTAATTCTAGAGCCTGTTAAGGGATTCACATTATAACAGTGTAGTTGCTTTCAGATAAAATGGACATTTCCAGGAAGGCAAAGTTTGCTTCTGTTTGTTTGTTTGTTTGGTTGGTTGGTTGATTTTGAGATAGTCTCATTTTGTAGCCCAGGCTAGCCTTGAATTACTGATCACCATCTCAACCTCAAGTATTGGGATTGTAGGCACATGCCATCATACCTAAGAAAATAAGCACTATTGCACCTAAAAATGAGTAGGGTTACACAGGCACTTCGGAAATAATTATCTTTCTTTTTTTTAAATTTATTTCTGTATGTGTATGAATGTACTGTCTGCATGTAGGTCTGTGCACCCGTGTCGTGCAATGCCGCGGAGGTCAGAAGAGGGTCTCGGATTCCCCTGGAACTGGAGTTCTCCTGGAATTGGAGTTTCAGACGGTTCTCGGCCGCCATGTGGGTGCTGGGGATCGAACCCGGGTCCTCTGTAAGAGCGGTCGGCGCTCTTAACTGCTAAGCCATCTCTCCAGCCCCGGAAATAATTATCTTTCATAACAAGACACAATAGGGAGAATTGTGTCAGTCAAGACTGAACAGGGACTTCCTGGACAGGTGGTATGGAAGTACTCTTTGTGTAAGATGGTGGTGATCATTGTGTGAGGTTTGGTTTTCCAGAGGCTTTGTAATAGTTTTACCAGAGTTCTTCTTCCTTGTTCTTCCAAGGCCATTTTAGCAGGGTTTGCTGCATCTCCATTTTGATTATGCTACTTGCAGTAAGTGCCTGCTCTTCAACATTGGGACACTTCGTGGAGGTTTGGCTCTCACTTATTAATGGTGATACTTAGGGTAACATATTGACCTCTACATCTCTCAGTGCCCTGTCTGTCAAATTTGGATAGAATACCAATAATAACAAGAGTGCATACTCTGAGAATTGTTATACAATTAAGTAATAATCCAAGTATATAGGGTATGTTGAATGGTAAATACTATCATTGCTATGGTCATTATAATTTTCATTGCTAGGTATTATAAATGGTATTATCAACATTTTTTTCATTTGATGTTGGCAACATATATTTTGAAATAAGTGTATCTCCAATGGAAATAGATTCATTCAGAGATAGTAAACTTGTCCAAGATCACAGAAGGCACTGACTTGGAAGTGTCATACTTCAGTGAAGTGGAGAGATGAGGAGGGAAAGGCTCTTTACCAAGTTAAAACAATACTGTAAATCATATAAGGGGTTATTATTCTATAATGGACAAAGGATACTCTACACAGCTCACAGGATCAGTAAATTTGACTGTTCCCGCAGTGTTTCAGGATACTTCTGTTGAAAGATAAGTTCTTTTTGTCTTTGTGGAAAGCTAGGGTCATTTTCCATCAAATAGAACAAAAACACAAAACACTCTTTATCATTGAGGGTCTCTTCAACTCCATCAGGTTTCCCAGTGAGAACACAAAAACATGAAAATAGTTTCTCTGACAAGCTCTCTACAAATCCACACTCCTGAATGTTTCCATGAGAGTAGAGCCAGTTGTAGGTCCTGTGCGACAATGTTTCCTATAGCACTAGAATCTGAAGTTTGTCCAAACCTACTCTTTCTGGCCTTGGTCTTCTCTACAATTGTTTCTGGCTAAGGAGATTGCATATAGGCCCAGATCCAACAGGGTCTCCCGACAGCTACTATGTGGCAGCTCTCCCAAGAGATCATTATTCTATTAAACCTTAGAATAATGATTAACAAGGGTACTATTTTTAGACACTTTCTACATACAAACATCTCACTCCCATATTTTAACTTTATGAACTACGAGTGCCCAATACCCATCTAAAATATGACAAAGTAGAGGTTTAGATAGGACAAAGATCTTTTTTTTAATTGCTGAGCATATTTTATTCATTTATTTTTTTTTAGTTGTGAAAAAGTAGCTGTTTTTTTTTTTAGGAGTTCACATTTTTCCCTTTAATTTTATATTACTCTAATATATGAATACATACCCTCCATACATATACCACAATTACAAAGTCTGAAAATAAGCGGTCAGTTAATTCTACAGCCTGTTAAGGAAATCACATTATAACAGTATAGTTGCCATCAGATAAAAAGAAATATAACATTAACTTTTCTCAGCTTGCCTTTCAACTAGGGATTTGGTGCTAGCATCCACAAATGAGGAACACCATTCGTTGTTTGTTTTTGTAGGACTGTGTTACTTCACTTAGCATAATGGCTTCAAGTTCCATCCATTTACCTGCAAAATTCATGATGTCGTCTTTCTTTACTAATGCATAGAATTCCATTGTGTAGATGTACCACATTTTCTCTATCCACTTGTCAGTTGAACACTCAGGTTGCTTCCAGCTCTTTGCTATTTTGAAGAGAGCTGCAATAAACATAGATGTGCATGTATCTGCGATAGGATGAGTCTTGTGGGTATACACCCAGGAGTGGTATGACTGGGTCCGGTGGTAGGCTCATTTTCAGTTTTTTGGTTTTTTTTTAAATTTTTTTAAATTTTATTTATTTCTGTATGTGTATGAATGTATTGTCTGCATGCAGGTCTGTGCACCCGTGTCGTGCAGTGCCGCAGAGGTCAGAAGAGGGCGTCGGACTCCCCTGGAACTGGAGTTCTCCTGGAATTGGAGTTTCGGACGGTTCTCGGCCGCCATGTGGGTGCTGGGGACCGAACCCGGGTCCTCTGCAAGAGCGGTCGGCGCTCTTAACTGCTAGGCCATCTCTCCAGGCCGGTGCACACTTTTAATCCTAGCACTCGGGAGGCAGAGGCAGAGGCAGGCAGATCTTTGTGAGTTCAAGGCCAGCCTGGTCTACAGAGCGAGTTCCAGGACAGCTGGGGCTACAGGGATGCCCTGTTTTGNTTCTCCTGGAATTGGAGTTTCGGACGGTTCTCGGCCGCCATGTGGGTGCTGGGGACCGAACCCGGGTCCTCTGTAAGAGCGGTCAGTGCTCTTAACCGCTAGGCCATCTCTCCAGCCCTCATTTTCAGTTTTTAACAGTAACCTTGAACAAGGTATTTGTCCTCTGAGCTCAAACCAGAGGACAAATATCTTGTTCAAGGTTACTGTTCAGTACGCATTTGCACTCAAAGTCATCTCACTTAACTGTTGCTTTTGTCTTCAGACTTATATTTGTTAAGTAATTACCTGCGATGTTTAACCTTCTTGTCAATTTGAGTGGATTTAGAATCACCGTGGGAAAAAAAGTAGAATCACCATGAATATACACTGCTGGGTAGAATGAGAAGGGTATTTCTACAATGGTTTAACTAAAGACGGAAGACCAACCCTGAAACAGGGTAGCATTGTTCCCATGCACTGGAGTCCCACAATGAATAACTAGGATAAACAAAAGTGGCACCTGGGTTTCTCTCCTTTCCGGATTATGGATACAACCTGAGCAGCTACTTCAGGCTCTTGCTGCCATGCATTCCCCATCACGATGGACTGCACCCTCCAATTATGAGCCAAATAAACATTTCCTTCCTTGAGCTGTTTTCTCAGCTCTTTTGTCACAGCAACAATAATGCACAATAATTAGTACATAGCCTTTACTTAAAGAAAAGGCAGCTAGTGGGACTGTCCTACTGTGACCTACGTTGCTTGGCATATCTTCAGCTCAGTCTGAGTTCTCAGGCTTCTGGTACAGCATCCATACTTCTTAGAAGTACCTATCAAGAACTGATAAAGGCCTAAGTTCTGTATCACATCCCTACCTCCTTCTTTATCTTTCTCCATCATCTAGCTACAAAACAAATCCTTAGATACATCATTTTAGCAAAGGCATGCTAACTGAATTCCCCAATTTGGGCTGATCTAAACTCCCTGAAAGCAGATAATGACGAATATTCCTTACACTAAATAAACTGATTTGTGGGTCTCTCAGAAAGCAAGCAGAAGTCAAATCTAATAACCGGCATAAAATTCCAACTTTGATTATCCTTGAGTGTAGTATCCATGGCAAATGCTTAATCCCACATGAGGTAACATATGCAAAGGGGCTTTGAAATGTGTGAACTAGTCTGCAGATGCCAAGTGCAATTATTCTTTTCAGTGTCACCCTTGCTTGCTGAGCAGGTATATGCTGAGGGAATGCAAATGACTTTAGGATTACTCTAAGCCAAGTATAATTGGGAATGTGAATCAGTTGACAGCAAGGGACAGGGTCATTAGGGAAGGACCCACATGTAACAGGGTCTGATCTCTGGGGAAAGAGAAAAGTATGTGCTTTCTCGGATCTTTAATGTGTCAATAATCCAATAATAGTCATGATACAGTGCTGGCTATTCTGTGCAAACTCCAAGCTGTGGTTATTCTGTACTAACTCGAAGCTGTGTGGTTTTTTTTTTTTTCTAAGAGTTGTTTTTGTTACTTTTTTTCTTTTTCAATTTTTTTGGGGACAGGGTCTCCCTGTAGCCCCAGCTGGCCTGGAACTCATATGTAGAGCTGGCTGGCCTCAATCTCGTAGAGATCCACCTGCCTTTGCCTTTTGAATATTGGGATGAAAAGCTCAGTTCATTTTTTTTAATTTTTTTTTTATTAATTTTATTTATTTCTGTATGTGTATGAATGTACTGTCTGCATGCAAGTCTGTGCACCCGTGTCGTGCAATGCCGCGGAGGTCAGAAGAGGGTCTCGGATTCCCCTGGAACTGGAGTTCTCCTGGAATTGGAGTTTCAGACAGCTCTCGGCCGCCATGTGGGTGCTGGGGATCGAACCCGGGTCCTCTGCGAGAGCGTCGGCGCTCCTAACCGCTAGGCCATCTCTCCAGCCCTAGTCCGCAATCGGTTCATTTTTGTAAGAGAGTTAGAATTTTTTTTTTTTTTGTTTTTTTTTTTTAGGGGAGGGATTTTCAATGACTGATTTTCATCGCATGAATCCCTTTCTTTTTTTTAATTTTATTTACTTATTTTCTATGTGTATGAATGTACTGTCTGCATGAAGGTCTGTGCACCCGTGTCGTGCAATGCCGCGGAGGTCAGAAGAGGGTGTCGGATTCCCCTGGAACTGGAGTTCTCCTGGAATTGGAGTTACAGACGGTTCTCGGCCGCCATGTGGGTGCTGGGGATCGAACCCGGGTCCTCTGCAAGAGCGTCGGTGCTCTTAACCACTAGGCTATATCTTATTGCCTTTTTACAACAGTCCTCTCTGGTATTTTTATCCCCAGTTTACAGGACATATAAAATGGCTTCACCCATTCCCTATGCAAAATATTTGAAACAAGGCTAAATTCTACTTTGCTGTTCATTGTAAAGTCAAGTTGAAATAATTTTTGTGCTATTTGTGTTCTGCTTCGATTTTCCTTTCAGGAGAGGTAGTATGGTTAGATTTAGAATTCCTGAAGAAAGAAGAATTTTGTTAGAATCCCAGGGAGCGCACACAGACTTTTAATGAGTAACAGAGACACATGATTGATTGTGATGCTCTCCTCACACAGGAGCTGTACTTCCCTCCCAGAAAGTAACTTTCAGACTAAGGGTGTTAGCAGAAGTGCCTTGGGAGAAAATGGAATACGGTACCTATTTCTCTGTGTTATAGCTCTCACCTGAAACACTTTCTCTCTCTCTCTCTCTCTCTCTCTCTCTCTCTCTCTCTCTCTCTCTCTCTCTCTCTCTCTCCTACATAGTAAACTCTAGAAAATTACTGGTTTTCATCTGAATTCCCAGTATCTACCACAGCTCCAGGCATACAGCAAATCAGTGGCAGAATTAATGAACATGTGTTTGCAAAATGAATGAATGCCTGGATCCTTGCCCTTACAATTTTCTGTTCCTTTCCTAGTAAAGCCAAATAAATCCCTAGATGACTAATCTAATCCTTTATCATTTAGAGTCTAGGAAACCTGGTTCAGTGGCTGAGCTCACATTGTCTGGTCCTCTGTTATTCTGTACCTCTCTCTTATTACTTATAAACCAGTAGTGGGGGGCTGGAGAGATGGCCTAGCGGTTAAGAGTACCAACTGCTCTTGCAGAGGACCCTGGTTACAAAGAAGTCCAAACCCTATTAAGCTTACTTTCATTGTAAGCAAGATGAGATAGTGATAAATGTTCTCAAAACCTAAGATTAACTTTGGTTACAAGGTTATATAAGATTCTATTGGTTCAGGGAAATTATTACTGCAATTAAGAGGTTTGTCCATGGGGCTGGAGAAATGGCTCAGTGGTTAAGAGCACCGACTGCTCTTGCAGAGGACCTGGGTTTGATTCCCAGCACCCACATGGCAGCTAAGAACCATTTTTAACTCCAGTTCCCAGGGAATCCAACATCCTCTTCTGACCTCTGTGACATTGCATGACACAGGTACACAAACCTACATGCAGAAAGTACATTCACACACATAGAAAAATAAATAAAAAATTTTTAAGAAGTAGTGGGTATGGTTATCCATGAATAGCTAGGACCCACTTTATCTTTTTTCTTGCTCTTGGATCATGAGGAGGCTGTTGAGGCTGATGCCTCTTTTTCTTCTCTCCAACTCTAGGAGTGAATCAGGGTCCCAGGTACTAACAATCAGTATATCCTTTCCCCTGGTCAGAGTAATTGCTGTACAAATGTCCATCCTTCTAGGGTCCACAAGGTGTCCTGTGTATCTCCCATCTCAGTCTGAGCTCTTTGGCTTCTGGAAAGACACCCAAACTCCTTAGAAGCATCCCACTCCCACACACTGTCCCAGGTAACCCTCACCTCAGATTTATGTTGAACCAATAGGGAAAAGTAAACTAGTAAGCTCCTTTCTACTCAGAACACATAGCCAGTTCAGTGTGTGCCTGTAGCTACTAGTGGCCAACCTCCTATTGCAAGAGAACAACCTTTCTGAGAATGCAGAATTAGGGAGCACCTGAGCAAGGGCTGGAGAAGGGCATTTTGGGAAATAGAATTCATTAACTAACTATTTAAGCATTCTTCCATACTTGTAGCCAGTCTTCTCTTGATCTTTTAGTTGCATAATTCAACACACCTAACCTCCTCTTGTGCGAGGGGTATTGTGTACATGTGTAATCTAACCACCGGCTTAAACAGACATAACACCCACCTACCTGATGCTTGTTGAGAACTGTGCTATAAGGTTCTGATCTAACTTGTTCCTTCTTCAGGATGTAGACAGCTCCTCTGTGTTCCCCCCAGGGGAAGGCTCTACAGAATCTATAATTCTTTGTTCTACAGATGTTGGACTATGGCAGCAATAACCAGGTGCTAGTGTTGTTGTCTTGATACATTACAGGGAATAACCATAAATTTTCAGATTATCTCTTAGCAGCTCAGTGTACTGCAGGTGTTATGCCTTTCCTAGTGTGGTTTCATGGATGTCCAGGAACCATTGTCCAGCATCTCAAAAGAGTATCCCACTGTCTATCACAAACTCATGACAGGTGCAAACTCAAAGTGTGCTTTTCATTTAATACATCTTGCTTTCATACTATGAGAAAAGTTGAAAAATTGTTGTCAGATTATTGTATGTCAGGCACTCTCTATGTTCTCTCTCTCTCTCTCTCTCTCTCTCTCTCTCTCTCTCTCATCTCTCTCAAAGCTAAACACTGACTTTTGAATGAAAAGTGGATATCAACTGCACTTAGAAAGGAAACACTCACAAAAAATGCTTAGTAAAACCATTATAAAGAACCTCAGGAATGTGAGATATGGCATATATTGTTGCATGATGTTGGCTTCATAAAGGAAGCAAAACATGCCAAAGTTCTGTTTCGTTTGTTTGTTTTTCTTCTTTTTACTTAAGAGCATTTGGGCGTAACAATAAAAAAAGCTTACAATTTGTAAAGCGTCAACTAATTTACATGAATACAAAGAAATATGGAAAGCCATTTTAAATTTCATTAAAATGGATTAGAGAAATATGGGCAGGCCTTGATATAAAACTGACTAAATCAAATATCACAAGTAAACAATTATGTGCAAGGCTTTATTACTGTCATTTACTTGCACATATGTGATGTTATACTATGAATTTCTAAAAAGGCAAATGTATAGCACCAGGGGTAAAAAGCACTCTCTGAAAAAAATAAATATAAGAAATGAAGTGAGAAAAATCAAAGAGAATGTGGCAGAAAATAAATATAAAGGAGCTGGGCATGGTGGTGCACGCCTTTAAGCCCAGCACTCCGGAGGCAGAGGCGGATGGATCACTGTGAGTTCGATGCCAGCCTAGTCTACATAGTAAGTTCCAGAACATCTGGGGCTACAGGGAGACCCTGTCTCAAAAAAGGACCCCAATAAAAAGAAATAAAGGAAAAAATATATATATGGCAGAGATGAGGAACTATAGATTAAAGAAATAAAGAAGACATCACCTTATAGAGGTCCTTGGACTTATGAAGAAATCCTTTCCTTTTTATTTTTATATTTTTATTGTTATTAAGCTTTTTCCATAAGTCATACATCATTTCTCAATTGAATCTAGAGTCACTTCCCTTTCCATGCCCCCACCCCACCCAAGTCCTTGCACTCTGCCATACATGTCCTGCATCTTTTTCTGAGTCTTTCCAGAGTTTTTTTCCCAGTTATTTTGTTGTTGTTCTCTCCAACTTGTATTGCTACATAGTTATACAAATATATATATATATATATATACACATACATACATACATACACATATCACTTGAATTGGAAGACTTTTTTTTCCTAAAAGATGTCATGTTTTCCTAAAGGAAGTGCTCGAAGGTTCCTCCTTGGTAAGTCCAAACAATCATCAATCCTGCACTTGTACTCCACATTGGGTTCTTTCCCTCTCAAGAGGAAATCTTTTCTGACATGCATAAGAGATTATAAGGGATGAAACACATACACAGACACACAGACACACATACAAAGAACCAAGGTCTGAAAGCAGGAAAAGGAATAATCAAAGCCAAGCTCTCTCCTCTTCCAAAGAATATTAAACACACAAGGTACAGCCCGGAGAGTCTCATTAGAGAGAATCCAAGAAAAAAACAAGATAAACATGTTGGGTGAATTAGATGTAAAAAGCAGGAAGAACAGATGATGTAACAAGCAGGCTCTGGTGTGTGGACAGGAAAAATAGCTCCCCAAGTTTCTTTTGGGCTGGACACAAAAATCAATGTGGTGCTCAGAGGTACTTCGTAGAAAAAAAAAAGATTTAGGAAGCTCTATATGGGCAGGCAAGTCTGTGAGCTTCTTCAACAGAAAACTTTGTGGAATCCTTTGATGGTGTTGAATGAATATTTAAAAGACACAAAGAGATTTATAACCTTTTAGCAAGACTCTTTGCACCTCTCAATTCAGAACTCAGAAATCAAGCATGTGGAAGAGATTTTACTCTGTCAATACTAGCTTGCCTCTAAGCCCAAAGGTGTCTCATTGGCCAGACCACAGTTATGGGATTCCAGAACATTTTTCTCTGCCTTCTTGTGCTCTAGAACTCAAGAGTTCAGTAATTTCAAACATCGTTTTTGACTGTGATGCCAGATCAGATCTGAATCTGTTACTCAGTTCTGAGCATAACTCCTGCTTTCCATGAAGACAGGAAGCGTAGCTGTTTCCATACACCTCCCACAGTGACTCCATTCCCTTTATTTCTAATGCATTTTTATTCTTCTGTATCCCACTACATACTCAATTATGTCCTTAATTCATTAATACACTTTAATAATATCCCTAAGTAAAGGCCTTATGCTCTATCACTGCCACTACTACCACTACCAGAAGTCTTCCTTTGTGTCTCAGAGTTGGACTTTTTCCAAGTAATTGATTGCCTTGGGGGAAAACAGGAATGAAAAATGAGTGCCCCCCTGAGAGCCCATCTGATCAAGAGACGAAGCCTTTGCAATCCAAGCCATTTCCTTTTTTCAGAAAGGGCCGGATGCCATCTCCTTTGCCTTTGGCCCTCTCTACCACCATCCCTTTAAATGTCACATCTGCCTACATCACTCATTATATTCTGTGTAGGTCAAGATGTTTCTCTAGCTCAGCTGAGGGGGGTGAAGTCTTGGCACTAAGGATTCATCATCTTTATAGATGTAGACTGTGCTCAGTAGTGGAAAGAAAAGTCACAAAGAAATGTCTTTAGAGAAAGGTACATGAAATCTGGAGAATTTAGTCCTAAGAAATATTTTGACTTATTTTCAGAAGCCTCCTTCTGTGACTCCTTTAGAGAAGAGAGACAAGACCACTAACTAGTTAGTAAAAATTCCTTGATGATGCTTGTGTGGCCACTACAATTATTATCATTTTTCCTCCTGGGATCACACATCCATCTGGTATGCACATCTTAGGGGGCAGGTTCTGAGGTGGGGGTCAATCTAGACATTGGAGGGGAGGTTGAAAATTCACCCTGCTGTTTTGCCCCCAGTTGTATACTGTTAAATTTGTGCAATGCTTCATGGAGAGGGGATATTTCGGGAAGAAAGTCATTCTTGAATCCTTTCCTACTCCCCCTTAAAACTTGTAATTGGTGTATTGTGTTTAAATCATAGTCTAAGTTTTGTTTGCTCAGTTAACTTTCCCAGGATATCTATTTTGAACAGAAATAGCAAGAATAGGAGGCGAGTGTTTTGCCTAGAGAATTAATCTAAGAACCCAAACAGAATTCTTTCCAGAGTCAAGAAAATTGACAGAAAATGATGGGTGAGACACAGCTTGCTGTCAGAGTAATCATCTTTAGTGATGGGAAGGGGGGATGGAAGGTGAGAATGAGCACCATTAAATGAAGCCCGTCTCATGAAGAACACCCTTCTACAAGCGCATTCTGATGGAGACGCCTCGTCAACTGCTCTGTAACTCTGTGAGGATCATTCTGCAAATGGCCATCGAGGTGTGGATTCATCGGTTCACATTTGCACCTTATAGCTTTTAAGGGCCATTAGAACCTAAATACTGCCCCATCAAAGCTCAACCTAAAAGGGGTTATTGCCATCAGCCAAATAGCTGGTGGAATCTCAGCCTTTGACAGTTCTTAATAGGTAAATACTTTTACCTATGAGAGAAAATGATAATGTGGGAATGTTGATGCTCTAATACTCTGACTGTGTCCCTGAGCAGTTAGGAATTTGACATTGACACCCTAACAGTCTTAGGATAGCATCATTGTCCCGAGAGGTGGGCTTGGAAATCACAGACCTGTCTTTTGAAAATTTTGCATAATGTGAGACATTAAAATTAAGGTTGATGTTTACTGTTCAGTTCTTACATAGATATTCCCAGATTCCCAGTGAGATATTATTTCCCTTAGAAATGCTTTCTGTCCCTGCCAGTTATTGAATGCAATCAGATAGCATTGCGTGGGCTAGCATACCAATTAGAGGCCTCGTCTGGATACGCGTGATGTATTCCTTTCTAAACTCAATGGTTTATCTGCAGATAAACACATACAGAGAGGAGAAAGCTCAATTCCCATAAAAACCTGGAAACTGTTTCTGTTCTTAAAATGACATGTATACATATATTCAAGGTGGGGAGCAGAATAGCCATAAAGCATGGCAAATGAAAGAAGATTAATGAGGGAAAGGATCTGACAAAAATATTTAATTAGAATGCAATGGCCTGGCCCTATTATCTTGTATTATTATACATCTTGTCATTAACCAAATCTGTAGCTAAACTGTGGGCATTTGTCTTCATTATGTAGTAAAACGGTGTAATGAGCAGGTTCCAAATAACGAATAAATGCCCTGAAACAAACACAAGCCTGGAGAATGTGGGCCATTTCCATTTCTATTCAATGGGCTCTGGGAGCAAGAGCCCATCCAAGAAGTAACGGAAATTCTTCCATGTGTAAAATTGGTGACAGATCCACAAAATCAGGGTGATGTCCTCTGCTTACTGGTCTCTGCTGTCCACTCACTCGCTGTAAGACCTTTGGAGTTTTTTTTTTTATATATATATTTTGGATTATAGTATCCTCATCAGTCAGATATGATGACTATCTCTTTTGTCAAAGGTTTCTACTAGCCCTAATATCCTATGTTCAAGAAAATAATATGAATTGTTTATTTCCACTTGGGATCAAGTTTAACTAATATACAGGAAGCCATTTTTTCATTCATTCAATTGTCTATGCTTCAAGAAATGTGTTGAATGTCACTAGAATTCCAGACACAAGTGTTAATGGTCCAGAGATAAATATTCTGCCCTTAAGCTAGTTCTGTAGTTCCTAACCTAGCTGCACATTAAGTCAACTGAGGAAACATTTTCAAACATTAATGCCTGGGATCTGACCGTTGACATTGCAATTAAATCGGCTTGCAAGAGGGCTCTGCAAGCATCCATTTTGTATTGCTACAATCAAATACTGGAGGCTGGGTAATTTATAAATTTAAAAAGGTTTCTTCAGCTCTGAGTTTGAGAGGTTCAAGCCAGCATCAGTTGGCTCCAGAAAAGGCTTGATGGCAGTTGGCATCTTGTCAGGAGTACAGGTGAGTGGGAGAAATCGCAGGGTGAGGCAAGATGCCAGACAGAGTGGAAGAGGGGAGGCATGTTTACTTTAAAGGGTGAGGGCTGTGCCAGTTCCTTTCAGGTACTTCACACTCAGTGACCTAACCAACTCCCATAAAGTCCTCCTTCTTGAGGTGTCCACCACCTCTTAACAGTGCCATGCTGGGGAACAATACTCCAGCACATGAACCCTTGGGAATTCAAAACACATCAAAACTACAGAGGGTTCCATTCTAAAATATAGACTTGCTTGAGAAACTCTCGGTCCAGCAAAAGACACAGAATTATAACACATGTTACCATGGTGGTAAACAGGTGCTCTCTTAGAGAAACACTCTTCACTGAAAGCAAAGCTTTTCTGAAAGAAGTAGCAACTAAGCTCATTTGCTAGAGGATGAGCCAGAGTCTGGCTGGCCCAGAGGGAGAACAGAGGAATGCTAGAAATGAGATTAGCTGTCACAGAGGCAGAGTCATGAAATGGCATGGAAATTTCCAGAATATCAAGAAATTCACTGTAGCCAGAGCACACAGAAAAAGGCTTTTTTTTTTTTTTTTTTTGAGACAGGGTCTCCTTTTAGTCCCAGCCGGCCTGGAGCTCACTATGTAGACCAAGCAGTCCTTGAAATCACAGAGATGAGATTGGCCTGTCTCTGCCTCCCGAGTGCCAGGATTAAAAGCTATAAGAATAGAATACTTTGGCAGAGACATCTGAGTGGCTTTCTGCATTGCCAAGCCTTGAGGGGAAGGGACATGGTTACCCAGTATATAATCCCATCCTCCAGTTCCCATCACAGGCTAAAAATTCTGGTCTTCTGCAGTGGGAATAAAAAAGCAACCCAAGCAGCTTTTCAATTGCATCCTTCGGAGAAAATGTCTGCCCCCTTTTCCACAATCTGAATCATAAAATGAATACAGTCTTCCAGTTGGTCAAAGCATACAGAAAGAGAGCTTGTTTTTGAGTGTTCAGTCCTAAATGGGACTTCGATATCACACTCCTTCCCCCCAGGAAGCAGGGAAACTGCACAGAATAGAGGGTGGGAAGAGTGTAAGAGCAAGAGGGTAGGGAGGATTGCTACAGAAGTTTTTTGCCTGAGAAAACATGGCCAGTGCATCCATGAACATGCACACAGTAGCTGTGACTACATGCATAAGGTCTGCACCAGGTGAAGCCTGGCAAAATTCCAGCATGGATCACAGAGGGCTTGACAAAGTCCCACCCCTAGCTGGGGAGTTGATAGCTGCTGAGGGGGGAAGAGTCAGCTTTCTTCAGGGATCCAGTTCCTGGTAGGTTGTTCACGTTCCAGTGTGTGGCTTCACACCGTGCACATACTGGCAGTACTGGATGGATTCAATGAATAGTTTTTTAAAGAGTTGGAAGGGGACCTAGAAACAATGCAAATACAATACTCAGGCATGAAATTTTCAGAAATAATATAGATATATTTAAAAATATTTTTACACCCTATGGGAACCTTGGGTTGTTCAAAATTTGGACATAGATACTTGCAAAATGCACCAATTACCTGATTGTATGACATAATGAGTGACATCAATCCTATCTGCAAACAACTGTGTCACTGTATTGTAGAATCCCTTAAAAAAATAAATAAATACATACATAAATAAAAATAATAACAGTAATTAGCATGTCTTGCTATACTGGTTCTTTTCTCTTCGGATATTTTAATATAATACTTTTATTGATGTTTTGTGCATTCTATACATCATTTTTCAATCCAATTTAAACATAGTCCCCTTTCCCTTCCCCCTACCCCCCCCCCAGTTCATGCATTCTTCGATACATGTCCTGCATCTTTCTCGCAGTCTTTTTAAAGTTTTTTCAATGCAGAGGTTTATTGTTTTGGGTAGAATTTAACTGTATCAATCCATTCTTTGACACAGTCCTTATGTTGTTGTTGTTCACTCCCATTTGTATTGCTTCAAAATATCCTTATATGTGAACCAGAATTATGTCCTCTGGGAATAAACTGTATGTTAACTCTGAAAAAAAATTTTTTTTTACACCAAGCCTAGTGGCACGTGCTTTTCATCCCGGCACTCAGAAGAAGGAGTCAGGCCCATCGCTATGAAATTGAGGCCAACCTGATCCACATAGCAAGTTCCAGGCCATGTAGGGCCACAGGGAGACCCTGTGTCAAAACAACAAAAAAAGAAACAAACACAAAGACAATATGAAGTTGGGAGGGTGGTGGCATAGGAGGAAATGGAGTAGAAGCAGTGCGGGGGTAGATTTGATCAAAGCACATTGCATTCATTTATGAAATTCTCAATTAACTTTTTGAAAACTAACACCAAAGACTAAAGATGCTAAGACTCAATTTCAACCTTACTGATGAACAATGTCAAGGGGCATGAGAGCATCTGAATGGAAGACATCTTCAGTATGGTAACCTGGACCACCTAGCCATCTGGACTTACACCCCAAGACAGACATGTGCTTTCGCCTTGCTTGACAAACCATTTGTGATTCTGTCCCAGCAGATCAAGCTGCTCATAAACCACTAGAAGCCTGCTTTCTTGGGAAGAAAAAACATCACTACATTTGAAAAGCTGGCTTTCAATGAATACCTGCTTTTGAAAAGTTCTGTTATAGAGAGCGTAATATGGGATTATTTACCAAACCCTGACCAAGGAAGACAGGCACTGTGTGTTAGTTTTTCACAAACTATCTCTTGCTCTGAAACAAACTGGGTAGAGTTTTAGTGTGTTTGCCATGTGCTAATATTCCTAAATGTCTGACAATTAGAGATACATGTTGTGAATTCAATAACACAACCTGACTTTACATGATTAAGGCCCAGCTATAATGCTGAAAGTCTGTATTTTTGGAAAGAAGGAGGAGTTGGCCTTTTGTTTAATATGCTGGGATATGGTTCCAGTGTGCAATTCCCAGTCTCTAGGGTAGTACAAGCTCTCAGACATTTTATTGGGTTTTGATTGAGAATATTTGCAGGAGCAATTTCCGAGGGGAGCATTTAGGTGATTTGCCTCAGGAGGCTAGGGAGCTGGCTGCAATCTCAGGTCCCAAGGGGACAGAAATCACCAATGGAAACATGGCTGCTACTGGGGAAATAGCTCTTCCTGACAGGACATAAATCAGGAGCTCTGACCAGATGTAGCAATAGAAATGCCCTGGGTTGTCCTGTGAGATCAGAGTTGTTAACCTTCAAACCATCAGGACAGGACAGCAAAGGACATTGGTTTGCACACCAGAGAATCCTGTCTGTGCTGCACTCTGTGCCCTTCAGAAGCCAGCCTGAAGGTGTTGGGAAGTGGGTTAAGTCAAAAAGGTCTATTTGGGGGAAATTTCCCAGTTCATATGGGCTCTTACCCTTGTCTCTCTGGAGCCATGTGTCCCCATCCAGTCTTAAGTCCTGGCACGGTCCTCCTTCCTTCCGTGCTCTAAGGCTCCTGTTGTCTCCGTGTTGCTTTGATTCTTGGCCCCCTTGCATCTCATCTGGGCTACCGTAGCAGGCAGCTCCTCACTGGTCATCCATCCCAGTCTGCTTGTTTGCTCCTGACCACTCTGATCTCATGCTTGTCCCTTCATCCAGACCCAGATTGTCTTTCTTTGACCACATTAGATCCTGTCTACCAAATTCTTTACAGTTCATCTGGTTTCCCTTCTCATTTTTTCCCTACCTGGGCCTCCCATTGCCTATGAGAGTGGGCAGTACCACCGTGCCACTATGATGGTGGTAGGGACACTTGTCAGCCCTTCAGGACATCTGTAGCCTTAGATTTCTTTTCCTTAGGAACAGCAATTCTATATGGTGTGTTCGGCCAAAGAATCTGAATGGTATACTTGTAACTCTGTTCTCAGTATTTAGAATGCTTCTGTTCCAGGGGTGAGAACTCAGATTGACTGTGGATGGTTCTTGCAAAATAATTAGCAAGTGGCAGTGGCTGTGTTTTCACGTGGTGTAGGATTCTAAGAGGTGATAATAAGCTTCCTGATACACACTCATACACGTCATACATGAGTCTTCTTCTAAGAACTAAAGTACCATTGTTAATGCCAGAGACAATAACAGATAAGAACAGGGTATTGAGTGGGAAGAGAAAGTGTCAAATAAAAAGAACAGGAGGAAGAGGAGGAAGAAGATGACAATGATGATGACAATGACAGTAGTCCTCCACAGTGGTAGAAAAGACCAAGACAAGTTTTGGAAGTTCGGATAACTTCACAGTTTTCAAGAGCGGGCCCATGATCACCACACCTGTCTTTCATAGTCAGGGTAGGGTAAGAAACATCATATGTTTCTTAGAATATATAAAAACCTTCAAAAGAAGATGGAATGCTTGATCGCAACTCTCTTATGTTTCTCTTGAGAGATGTACATGCAAGGTACTAAAATGAGCAGGGTCCAGTGGGTGAGCTGACAAACTTGACTCCATAGGCCTTAACACAAATGACAAAATGCATGGAATATTGTGGGTGGACTTTTGGTGGTGCAGATGGGTGACAGTGTCTAAATATGATTAAGATATATTTGATGAAATCCATAAAAAATCAATAAAAAGTATACATTGAAAAAACAGAGATAACAGTAAGACATTAAAATGCAAAGAGCAGGCCAGGAGTAGTGGCACACGCCTTTAATCCTAGCACTCTGGAGACAGAGGCAGGTGGATCTCTATGAGTTCCAGGTCAGCCTGGTCTACAGAGTGAGTTCCAGACCAGCTGGGGCTGTAGGGAGACCCTGTCTCAAAAAGATCAAAAAAATTTATATATGCAAAGTTCACTAAAGATTAGAAAAATTGAGTTTTAGTCATAGCTTTCTCATGTGCTCCTTGGGTATGCCTGGAAAGGCCACTTACTGAACCTCTGTTTACTCCATGACAAATAAAGGAGCATATCTCTGTAAAATGGGGTTCCATGAATTTCAGCGAGGTGCAAGGTACAACTATCAACACAGATATCGAGCACCTGAGACTTCACTCCATCTCTTCTGAATATTAATCCTATCTAAGTCAACTGATAGGAGGAATATTTGCTTTGTCTCTCTCACAGGACTGTTAGGAACCATCATTAAGTTATGAACATTAAAAGAGCAGTCCACGTCATAAGCCCTTGATAATGTAAACAAGACATTTCTGCTGTTGCTGTTGCTTTGTTAATTACTGTTATGATTCCTGTAATGATTATTTATGGGGACCTGAAACGCTGCACTCTGCTTTTAAAATGTAGATGATTTTTAGTGTAAGAAATGCAGTTACCACACTCATAGGCTGTACAATGCACTGCTGGGACTGATCTCCACATACAGAAGAGAAGGAAGAAAACCAACAGCACAGAAAGGCTTAGCAGCACCCTGAGAAGGAGAATGAGGAGACGGAAGAGGTTGGATCCTAGCATGGACTCTGAAATCTCTGCCTCTCAAGATGACAGCAAAAAGCCCATTGTCATTGTGCTAAAACAGAGTGATGGTGACATATGACCCGCAGTCAGCCTTCTGTGATAGAAGTTCACCCGCTAGGGCTGGATATATGCCTCAGCTGTTTGGATAATGTTCTAGTTTTCCAGAGGACTGGAGTTTGGTTCCCAGCACCCACATTGAATAACTCAGAACTTCATGTAACTCCAGCCCCAGAGGACCCTATGGGCAACTACACACACACACACACACACACACACACACACACACAAAAAAAAAAAAAAAAAAAAAAGAAAGTTAATAATCTTAGGAACTTCTACCTCAAAACTCAGCTCAAACATGACCCATTTTGGAAGGCAGTGACTCCTGCTACATGTCCCCAGATCCCTTTATTACTATGGTGCATATCTTCCATTCACCCATCCTTACAGTGCAATATGTACCCAAGGGCTAACAGCTGGCTCACTTACTGCTTTCCTCTACTGGCCTAATAGTTCCATGACTTTGTTGTTATTCATGCCTATACCCTAGGAGCTTAGCCCAGGGCTAGGTACATAATAGACACTCTGGGGACAGTACTGTGTGGTGATTAAGTACATGGCAAGCCCTGCACAAGTTGCTTAAGCTTTAAACGTCATCTTCTTCATCTGTTATAATAGTATCTTCTCATGATTACTACTGGAATAAAAATAAGTTACAAAAAGCATTTGGTAAGTCACTCAGATCTGGGAAGAGCTGTGTAAATGATAGCTATAATCAGAATGAAGAAACTGCATAGGCTTGCACTACCAGGTAACACTTGTCCTGTCCTGGTGGATAGAGAGATTCATCCTTCTCTTTTCTCTTTTCCATCACTTCTCCCTACCTGCTGCTTACCACCAGCGGAATGGTGACTGTATGCACACCAAGCAATGTGCAATGTCTTTGGGGATCTTCTCTTCTAGGAACTTAGCTAGAGCATGGAATTTGCTATGCTGTCTGATAAGACTTTCCCTGTACCAGGTGTCATCTGTCCAGTTCTAAGCAACTTTGTCCCTCTTTCTGTTTTCACATCAAGGAATTGCAAAGTCCCAAGGGACAAAACTCATATACGAGCACAAAGGACTTCACTTTAGAAGTAATACAGAAACTGTCTGGCCACGAACAATGGCCTTTCCTCCAGGATTAATGTTTCCTTTTCATAACTGCTGATCAAATTAAGACTACAACGTGAGAACGCAGAGCCTGGCAGACAGGAGTCTGCAGAGCACAGACGATTCCTACTCCTGCCTTCCACAGCCAACCACAAAGAGAAAAGCAAGAGACCAAACTGATTAGGCACTGGTATGTGGTTTAGAAAATCAGTTTAACTGACATTTTTATTTTTTAAAGCTCTGTGGTGGTTCCCATTATTGAATTTAAAATTTTACTTCCTGAAAAAAATCTACTTTGTCACTCTGTACTGCTTCTGAATCAGAGTGATGCTCAGCTAGTGGCAATCATAACTGCAGGGTCATCAGGAAGAGTCTTAACAAAAAACATGGACTTTGGGGCTCAGCTAAATTTCAGTTCCATTCCAGATCTATCCTTTCTGAGCTATAGAGCTCTTGAGTAAATTTTTGAATGTCTCTGAGCCGATTGCTCCATTTGTCCAGCGGGTATAATAACCTCTAGCTGACATTGAAATAATGAAGATTGTGTAAGACAGGTATCTGAAGTCATCTTATATTGCTATAGCAAAACACCTGAAACTGGGTAACTTACAAGGAGAAAAGATCCATCTTGGCTTATGGCTTTAGAAGCTGGGAAGTTCAAGTTCAGCTGGTTTCATCTAGTTGGTTTCAATCCTGGGCCTTCAGCCGTGTAATAATATCGAAGCAGAAAAGGAAAGCAAGTGTGTGAGTCTAAAGCAATGTGTGTGAAGGAGTATAAGGGGGTTGACCAGCTCACCTTGAAATGATCCACTCACACATGAGAACTTTACCATTCCTGTGGAATCCAACCCAGTCTCCTGATAAAGACATTAGCACATGAAGACACCCCTTTTAAAGGAGTCAAGTCCTAATTTGTACACTGCCAGTCAAATTTTAATACAATTTTTGCCAGGACAGCAATATATAAACTGGCCAGCACATAGTAGGTCCTCCAGCTGAGAGTTCTTGAATCCTGGACCCTGGAGAATGTTGCTCTGCTTCTCTTTAGATCCCTTAAAATGCAAATCCCCATGAAAAGGAGAACACCAAAGAGTTATCAGATATTTACCTATAAAAGGGTTTCAGAGGTTTTTTTCCTGAATAAATAAATAAATAAATAAATAAATAAATAAATAAGGAAGATGCTGTGTTAAATGGAATGTTCTCACTACAGGGTAGCCATGGAAGCTGTGAAGAAGGAGCTCTCCAGTGTCAAGGGTTACACACTCAGGAAAATGGATAGCCCATGACCTCATGCGTCCCTTAAAAGCTCATCAGTTTCTGATATTTCCCCATTCACCCTCCTCCTTCATTCTTCTTTTTCCTCTGTATGAATTTTGATCTTGCAAATGTTTCTCCTGTTGCATAGGGAAGTCCAAACAAGTGACCCATTCATTGAAGGCAGATTTTTTAATTTTATTTCTTTATTTTTGAGTTTCTTACACGAATATTGTATTTGCATTGTTTCTACCCCTCCCAGTACCCCTCAGAATCCTCCATGAACCCCCTTACAATTTTTTGTCTTTATTATTGCTATGTATACATACATATATTTTTAAATAGATATTCATATATATGCATTATGTATATACATATATATGCAATATATATATATGATATATATATATATATATATATATATATATATATATATATATGAAATGCACAGAGTCCATGCAGTGGTGCTCATGTGAACCTGTCCACTTGGGATTAGATAACCTCTCAGGGAGCTAGTCCCTGTAAAAAATTGATTCTCACTCCCTCAGCACTGATTGATTGCCTGTAGCTCTTTATGTTGAGGTTGGATCTCATGAAATCTCTCCCATTCACCTTGGCATGTAAACTGGTTTTGTCATTTTGCAGATCTTGTTAGACCACTATAGTGGGGATATTTCATTGATGTAGCTTCCCTATCATGTCTAGAATGCATTAACTAGTAACAAGTGTCTTTTCCCTCTGGCTCTTATAATTTTTTGCTCCATCTTCGGAGACACTCCCTGAGCCTTAGGGGTTGTATTAGTCACTTTTCTGTTGCTATGATAAAGCACCATGAGCAAAGGAATTTATAAAAAGAAGACTTTATTTGAGCTTATGATCGATGTTTCCAGGGAATCAGAGTCCATTGTGATGGGAAGCATTGGTGGCCGGGGCTGGAGCAGCAAGCTAAGGGTCACATCTCCCAATGAGCACAGGAAGCAGAGAGAGCAATTAGAGACCACAAGACTTGTTAAACTCACTAAGCCTTCCCTCAGTGACATACTTCCTTTAGCACGGCCACACCTTCTAAGACCTCCAAACACAGTGCCACCAACTGGAGGCAAAATGTCTGAATACTTAAAGCCTATGGGGGACACTCATTCAAACCACCACATTCCACTCCTTAGCCCCAATAGGCTCCTGACCATATAAAATGCAAAATACATTTAGTCCAACCTTAAAAGTCCCCATAGTCTTTACCAGTTTCAATGCCATTCAAAAGTCTACAGTCCAAAGTCTCTTCTGAGACTCAGGCCAATCTCCTAACTGTAAGCTCCTGTAAAATCAAAAGGCAGATTACAAACTCCCAACATACAGTGGAACCGAATACACATTCCCATTCCAAAAGGGAGGAATAGAGGCATAGTGAGTAAATACTGGACCAAAACAAGACTGAAAACCAGCAGGGCAAATGCCAAGTCCAGTAGCTCCATGTGCGACTTCTGGGACTTGACTTCCAAAGATGGCTCAGCTCTTCCAGCTTTGCTTGCAACATACATCTCTTTCTTAGGCTGGTACCACTCCCTGTATGCAGCTCTCCTTGGCAAATATCTCACAGGTCTGGCATCTAGAAAGTCTTCTTGGGGTCTCCACTGCCAACCAGGCTTCACATTCACAGCTTCACGCAATGGCCTATCAGGGCCTTCTTCATTCAGGGATGCCCCTGCTGCACTCTGCCTGGCCTCTGTGGCTCTCTGAAACCACGGAGGAAGAACTGATAACCCCTTCACTCTTGCATCTTTCGTGCCTCTAAAGCCAGCACCACGTGAATGAAATTGCTGAATTTGGCTGCAAGTTTGGATGGACTCTCTCCTACTTTAACCACATTTACAAATTTTCTCTGCCCTGGACTTGTTGGAGTAGAAAATGCTTTCAGTATTTTCCTTTCAAAAGTTGGAGGATTAGCTGGGTGTGGTCTTACCCTGAAGGTACTGTTTCTGTTGTTTACTTGTAAATCTTGAGGCCTCTCCTTAATCACTTCAATCTCACTTTTTCCATTGTTTACTTGTAAATAGCTAAGCCTCTCCTTTATCACTTTAGTCTCCTTATCAAAAGGAACCTCATTACATGTCTTGGCCACACCTTTAATTTTCCTAGTGCAATTTTCAGATCCAAAATGTACATTCTGCATTTCTTTCTGCCCCATCTGCTCTTCTTCACTGTATATCTGCACAATATTCACCATTAACAGCCACGCCACCATTTCTACATGGGCTGTCTTGAAATATCCTCTGCCAAAGACATTAGTCCACTGCTTTTCAACTTAGCATCAGGCAAGCATTTGGGCTGTGGGCAAACTGCTGCCAGACTCTTTATCAAAATATCCCAGTTGCTGCCTAAGTCTTTATTTTCTTCTGGAACTACATTTTTTGCAGCAATGCTTTCTTCCAGGCTTCTACTAGAATGGCCCCTTAATCTCTGCTTACAGTAGTCAACAGCTTTTCTAGCCCAAAGTTTCAAAGTTTTCCACAATCTCCAAACATCCACATGGTCAGGTTCTTCACAGCCAACACCCCACTCCTGGTACCAAATAACTGTGTTAATCACTTTTCTGTTACTGTGATAAAACCCCATGACCAAAGGAACTTATAAAAAGAAGAGTTTATTTGAGCTTATGATCGATGTTTCCAGGGAATCAGAGTCCATTGTGGTGGGAAGCATTGGTGGCAGGGGCTGGAGCAGCAAGCCGAGGGTCACATCTCACAATGAGCACAGGAAGCAGAGAGAGCGACTAGAGATGGCAAGGCTTGTTAAACTCATTAAGCCTGCCCCCAGTGACATAGTTCCTCTAGCATGGCCACACCTTCTAAGACCTCCAAGAACATTGCAACCAACTGGAGACAAAATGTCTGAATACTTAAAGCCAATGGGGGACACTCATTTAAATCACCACAGGGGTAGATGTTGCATTGAGGATGTATCACTTAAGGCTGGGCATCTCATAGTCACTTATTCTCTGTACTTTGACCACTTGAAGTACTTTTTATAGTCTCAATCTATTGTGAAAAGAAGCTTCTTTGAGGAGTGGTAAGAAGGTCACTTGTCTTATAAATATAAGTGTATGTATTTAGAATATAGTTACGAATTACATTGGTCTAAGAAAGTGACAGAACTAGTTCTTCTTTAGGGTCTATTAGCTTTCCAATCATGTGTACTTGGCTATGTTTACAGTACCATGCATGAATTCCTTCTTACAGTACCTGCAAGTTAAAAAAGTGTCAATACTGCATCAATAGAGACAGTTTGCTGGGCAGGCCTTTGTTGGGGTTCATAGACTTTACAGCTAGGTAGGACCTCAGATTGCTTTTTGCCTTGGTAGCTTGCATAGTACCACTGATACCATGAGAGCTACTCTTTGGATTGGAGGATTCCAGGTCACTTCCAGCTCAGTTGTTCCAAGTCCTATAAACATGGATTTAAAGATGTCTCAGGAACTACTGGCTGAAGTAACTGTGGGAGAGCCATGGCTATTTGCTACTTATTTGCTGCTACTTGGCACTGGAAAGCTATCAGATGATAAAGGGAGAAACACAGAAATACAACACACACACACACACACACACACACACACACACACGAGTGTGTGCAATTCCATTTATAGTCCCCAGTGGTTCATCTTACAAGTTTTCAGCTTTTACCATGGTGCAGAATTTCTGCACATTCAACAGAAACATACTTTGAATCGTGGATCTGGATGCTTTCCTGGGCTAGCAATATGCTGTAGGTTGTTCTCTTGAGGTGCCCGGCAGCAAGCAGTGAACCGCAGCCCCCACTCTTTTGCAGTCAAGGACATAAATAACTGCAATGCTGCCTGGTGCAGGGGTACTAAGTTTTGATGTGCAGTGGGTCACTTGTGTCAAATGTTAATTTCTGACTTGTGTGTCATCAACTGAAAGTGAGTTGATGAAGGAGTAACCTTGTAATAAATCCTGGGGAATCTATACTGAGTTATTACTATATTACTGAGTTATTACTAAGCACCTAATACACATTATAGTTGACTTCTCAAAACCCATGATTAAATCTAATCTATTCAATTAAAATTACATAGTGTAATTTGAACTACAAGGTACAAAGCTGCAGTAGCACCTAGGGACTCCAACTCTCCTCTTTTAATTCCCCTTTTCTGTTTCTCTGTGTTAGACCTATGTTTAGTCAGGCTTTCCTGGGGGGAGGGGGGCAGCTCTCATTCCTAGCAGCTTCTTAATCCCAGCACCCAGAGGTGATTTTTTCCCTAAGATAAGTTTAGTAAGATTCTTACTGTCCTGGCCTGTGTTCCATGCATGACTTTGAAGCAGCTCTCATGACCAGGGAAGGTTCGGCTTTGATGCTTCAGATGCAGTCTCCACCCACATACAATCTCAAGAGCTAGAGACAAGACCGTCCCCCAAACCTCCCACCTTGAAAGTAGAAAGTATATTCCTCCAAAGAGAAGTTCCGTACCCCCCACCCCAAGTCAAGTGGCTGTCCAGATTAGGGAACAGATGTCCACTACAGATGAACAAATGGGGAGCTGAAGGTCACAGGGATATCGAGTGGCAGAGCCAGGACTTGAGCTGACACCTGCCAATTTCAGGGCATCCACATTTCTCCAGTGCTAGGCTGTGTAAACCAGAAGTTGACAGTGAATGAAGCAGGCACCTGGTTAGGTAGTAGAAGGTCTCGAGGTTGAGAAAACTCATTTTTTATTGTTTTAGAAGTCATTATAAAATGAATGTTTTTCCCTCTTGGCTAACATAAGCGTCTCCCTCTCATTTCCTTCTTCTAAACAGATAATAGTTCTTCTTAGCCGCACTTCTTGACAGGCAGGGACTGCGTGCAAACAAATTCTTATTAGCAATTTTTGGGCAATAATATTCATCTGTTTCCAGCTTTTCATAAAAAAAGGGAGCAAAAATTATTTCTTGGCAATGTCAGGCTTGTCAAACTGAAAAGTGCAGAAATCTAAGTGTGGCAGTCAGGGGCCCATGGTGGTGATAGATTTTTTTATTTATTTCTACATTTGTGTTAAGGTCAGTGTATTCATTTCACAGTAGGGAAGGATGAATTTTGACATTTTTATAAGGGTGATTGATTGGTTTGTGTCCATTTGTGAGACTACATGGCAAGAGGCCACAGCTAATGGAAGAGAGGAGAAACTAAAAAGACTATTTTGGTTGGAAGCCTGCCTATCACCATTTTGGATGATACCCAGAAATATCGAACATGTACGCAAATCTAAGCAGAAGCTGGAAAAGTATTTGACACATATTAATGTACAAAGGGAAAGGTTATTGATGGGAATTTCATTTAAGTTATGTATCCTAGCTGCTTTGAAAAAGAGTTACCCACTTCCCACAAGGACCCAACTGCTTGCTAGTAACCTTTCTGGACTATTAAGGAAACGTTGCAGAACAAAATCTCCCCAAAATGGCTGCATATGTTGGAACTTCTATATAGTCTCCATTTTAAGTGCATCTTCCTTTGGGGAAGATAACAAGCTTCAAGAACCCCTACATTAACTGTATCTCCTGACCCTTTGGCTTCCACATATTGATAAGCAGCATAGTTGTCACTATAAGTTTACTGAGCCCCAGGAGCAAGGATCTGCTCCCCCACTGCATCTTATTTGCTAAGAGTTGGGTATAAAATTTACTTCAGGCACTTGTTAGATGAATCAATGAATGGTTGTCTTTGTAACCATTCCAGGGTCTGTCTTTTGAGATGTAGAACAGACACCGTTTCCATCCTTGCCTTTCAAAAAGGTAAGCAGGCTTCATTTTAACTGCTCTGTTGATAGATTATTCCCAGTTAAAATCTCTCCCCTGGAAGAGATTTTTCTTAAAGTCAAAATAGTGTTCTTGGGGCTGGAGAGATGGCCTAGCGGTTAAGAGTGCCGACCGCTCTTACAGAGGACCCGGGTTCGATCCCCAGCACCCACATGGCGGCTGAGATCTTTTTTATTTTCTATTTCAGGAGAACTCCAGTTCCAGGGGAATCCGAGACCCTCTTCTGACCTCCGCGGCGTTGCACGACACGGGTGCACAGACTTGCAGGCAGACAGTACATTCATACACATACAAAAATAAATAAAATTAATAAAAAAAAATAGTGTTCTTTTGATAATTCCTTACATTGTGTGTGTGTGTGTGTGTGTGTGTGTGTGTGTGTGTGTGTGTGTGGTGTGATGATATCGCTGACTGACCACAAAAAAGCTTCCCCATGGACTTCAGGGCTGTCTATCATTATGAATCTCTATATATTGGGCTTTGTTATATGGTCTTTTGGAGTCAGAAGATGTCCATGTGAACATTGGCATTGGTCACTACATTATTTTTTATTTTGATTTAAAATGTTTATTTCATGTGTATGCATATATTGCCTGCATGGTTTCACAGGCAGTTCCTCACACATGCTATCCAGTGACTCACTGTGCTTCATTCTGTGTACAAGGCTGGTCTCAAGCACTGTAATCTCTCCTTGAGCCTTTTGATTATGCAATTATTACAAAGAGACAAAATTATCAATTTATAGTCCCAACTTGGCCCCTTGTCACTTTCTTTCTTGAGGTAAGATCTGACCTTATAGCTCAACTTTCCTCTTTCTCTTTTCTAATAATTACCTACACTGTTTCCATGTTGCAAAGCCTGAGGCTAAAGTAGAATGTAAAATATCTAATCCAAGAGGTGGTTTGTGACAGCAAAATGGACCTATCAAAGTACATTCCTCTGAGGGCATGAGTTGAGTTGAGGGGGTTGAGTGTGACCACTAGAGAATAGATTCCTGTTTTCATCTGTGCCTTACAGTATAGGATGAAGGTACAAGAGAGACCACATGCTATAAAAATAAATGAGTGGGGAATCCCTGGAAATTGTGAAGTATTGGAAAAGTTCATGATGACTACACTGTCAATAAAAGTTTCTGTGAGTTATACATAGCAGATTAGTTTTTAGTTTTAAGAGCTATGAAATTTTGGGGAAATTTCATTTGGGCTGTTTGTCTTTGCTTGGAGTTTTGCAAGTATCTGATGGATCAGTATCCCAGCAAGACATTTCAGCCACTTTCCACATGCGTCACCAACACAAGTAGGCATCCTCTCCAATTTGTCTTGGTTCCCTTCTTGGGGATCCTCCTCAATACCTTTTTGTCCTCCATGCATGTCTTTCCTTCCAAGTTCTCACCCTGCAAACCATGTTGGGACTCATCTCCAGACTAAGCTGACTGTGGAAGGAACAAAGGAAGCAGTCTGCTGTGTCCTCTTCCCTCCTTTGTCCTTGAGAATGTAATTCTTTGCAAAGCAAGTCCTATACCAGAGGATCAGACTACCGTAGAGTAGCCAATGGCTCTGTGTCTGATGTGGGTCCTAGAAGATGACTTGGGAAGTATTTGGTTCCCCTTTGGAATGGCTACTTCAAAGGAAACTATGGATTTGCCTCAATAACCCTCTACAATGCTAACATCCCTAATACTATCGAAACCTCTGGGTCTATTTTTGACAACTCCATCCCAAATAATCATTTAAAACAAAGTATGTCCTCAGTCCAGTGCACAACATGCCCTGTGCCCTTTTCTGAATTTGCCCTTTTCAAAATTCTCAAGATAGTTAATTGCACATATATTTTTCAAAGGTCTAACCTGCTTCTGTCTTCTGGGTAAGGAATGATTATTTATTTATTTATTTATTTATTTATTTATTTATTTATTTATGCTTTTAAATCCACAAAGAAAATTGTGTATATTAATGGCATGTGACAAGATGGTTTGATATACATATATTATATTTCATGGAATGACTAAATCAAGTTAATTAACATATGTATTACCTCTCCTATTTTGTTTTCTGGTGAGATCACAGAATAGTTTATTGCCTCAACAGTTTTCAAGAATAGAATATGATAATTACTGTAATTAGAGTTGCTTTTTCTTTTGTACAATAGATCTCTTGAATTTACACCTCTTGCTTAATTGGAATTTTGTATCTCTTGACCGATAGACCCCCATCCTCTCTCACACCTAGGCATACACATTTATACTCTGTACATCCACTAGTCCCATTTTAGAGTCCATATATACATGTAACATTTGCCTTTCTGGGTCTGGCTTATTTCACTTAACATAATGTCCCCCAGGTCCACCCATGTTACTGAAAATACTGATAGGATTTCCTCTTGCTTTGTAAGCTGAGCAGTGTCCCCTGATGCATGTATTTTACATTTTCTTTACCCATTAATCCACTGATGAATACTCAGGTTTGTTCCATCTCTTGGCTGCTGTGAATGAAACTTTAATGAACACGGGAATCCCAATTCTTTCTTTAGCAAAGACACAGCTCTTCTCCCTTCCCTGAATTCGGTTAATTTTCCCTCATTTTCCACTTCCAAACATGGGATATGCCATTCCACGGTCTCCACAGACACCCCACCATTAGCAAAGAGGAAGAGAAAAAACAGCAAAGCTTCCTTTTTTGAGGTTCAGTATCCAACACAGGATCGGATACATAGAGGTACCCAATAAATATTTATTAAATAAATGACTCTACGCCAAAGATCCCCAGTACTCTATTCTCACAGTATCAGGTAGAGTGGAAAATTAAGTTATCAGGTTAACCCACTTAGAAATTGCTTAGCAGTATTGAATAAGGTTTTATTCATTCAGACAATAGGAATTCTGCCCAGGCCCCAAGGCAGGGTCCCTGGGCTTGGTGTCATCTTCCTGTCTGTCTGTGCAGATGGGTAAAGAACATAGGTTTAGGTGACTCAAAGCTTTTGCTATAAATCCCGGCTCTATCATATTTTACCTACAAGGCTTTAGGAAAGTAACCCAACCTCACTGAACCTTTCCTTTCTCCATCTGAAAAATGAAGATAACAATGCATTCCTCACAGTTATGAGAAGGAAGGAAGATAAGAAAGCTCAGGACACGGCAGCAAAACGGCAAACACTCAGTCAGTCTTCACTGCTGGGATTGATGAGCTCACTAAAGCTACCTTCCCAGAAGACTGCAAGTTTTGAGCAAAGTTAGCACAGATTCATTTTTTTTAAAAGAACAAAATTTGTTCACAAGAAGTTGCTGATACCTTCCTTTGTTACATCTATTTTTCTATTTTATAGTAAAATAGTATCACTGATGGAAAATTCAGACTCACTTTACCTGACCAGGTGCTAATTACCTCCATAGAAAATTCCTTTTTCTAACCCTCTACCTAATGTCTCCTCACATGCTTGCACCTCATTAGTTGACCTAGAACTCCAGAAAGTGAATTTTCATTTCACCAAGGCCGTTCTCGTTGTTTTTCTGGGCATAATGGAAATCACTCAGTGTTACACTCATAGCCTCCTCAGGCTCTGCCATTGAGGAAAACCACCACTAATTAGCACCTTTGTGTGGGCCTGTGGAAGAACTGTGGTTTTGTTTTGTTTTGTTTTGTTTATGCTTTCATCCATTTGGCAAACATCCTCAGAAAGCGAGTCATAAATGCTAATGAAATTGCAATTTTTTGGAAGATACAATCCCAGAATATTTGAAAGCTCAAAAACGCTGCTTTGTGGTCCGTTGCCATGTATATTAATACATTTTGAAACCTACTGTTTTTTTTTTTTTTTTACATACATTAATACTGACTTAAAGAGCAGTCATCAAAGAGTAAGCATAGCTTGTACTCCTGCTCAACATCACTTGGGGTAACATAGCCTCATTCCCTGGTATAGGCATAAAGGATATTATCTTTCTCCTCTAAGTTTTTGGGTGTCTTGGTGGTAATAAATACATTGTGGCATACATGTGAACTGCTAACTTCTCAAGAGAGATGTAAAGTAAGACTACACATGCACATGCACGCGCGCGCGCGCACACACACACACGGTACAGTGATTTTTGCAGGTTATACCCTCTTAGAACTACGACTTTGATAATCTGTGGTATATGCCAAAAAAGAAAATCAAAATACCAGGAAGAAATCATATAAATCCTGCAATGCTTAATGTTCATTTTTCAAAGGAGCAAAGCTTGACTAAGCAAAAATGAGGGGTATGGTGTGGTGTACAGTAGAAGACCCTCGTTCAAGGGCATGTGAAGAGGAGATACAGGGACAAAAGTTAACAAATGGCAGGGACTTTGGGCACTCTCTAAAAAGCAAATTGATAATACTGTAATTACAGGTTGCCTCCCTATGTTAATTTGTGTGTTCTTTCCCCTACACAGACTGATCCCCTCACCATATCTGCTACTGCACACCGGTGTCTGACGCTTCACTGCAGCGTTTCAGTTCTTGACAGTGTTTCCCATCACAGTGTGAAAATTTTCTATTTTTCCCAGGCCCTTGAGAGCAGCTCTGTCTTTTGTGAGAAGGAGGCTTTTAAAGACAGCTGAAGTGGATAAGAGCGGCTCTGGGCTTGCCAAGGAGGAGGCCACGCCTGAGCTGCCAACCGAGGCATTAGCGGGCTCCAGCTCAGCTCCGGAATAGCTTGTTTGGAGGGGTTTGGCTTAAGCCTATGGAAATAAAAAGACTTTTCAATTCTACCTGTCCCTGGGATGGGCCAGAGTTATCACTCAAAGAGCACAGGGGGGCCCAGCCAAGAGAAAAACCAAGGAATCTCATTTGAATTGCAGAATCAGAGTCTCGCCACATAACACTTTTAACAAGGACAGACAAAAACAGTGCTTCCTTTCCTGGCCCCTGCTATCTCCCTGGCTTATTTATGTATCCAACAACGCCACCAGCAGCCATTTGATCGCATCTCTCTCTCCTGGAGATGTCTTCGTCGGAGTTGGCCTTCTGAGCACCAAATTCTGTACATCAATCATGCAGATTGTTGTCCTGGCTAAGTGAGGAGAACACCATCATGTGTGTCATACAAGAGAAAACCGTTATGCAAAATCAATACCTCCTTAAACACCAATTACTCTAATTAGGTTGTGAGCGAGAAAGAACTGCTCTCTGAAGAAGAGAATGAGCTTATTGCACTTTTTATTTCTTTTTTAAAAATAATCTTTCATGCTGATGGGTTAAGACCTTGTAGGTGCTCTTTGTTACACCCCTGAGCTGACTTCCTTTGCTTTGGGAGCTGAAGCCCAGCACTAATGTATCATAAGATGACTGTCAGAGGTGACATAGGAATTAGGAGCTGTTAGTACTATGTGCTCAGGTTGGCCATATGAGTAGGCACTGCATGGAGGAGGTGTGGATTGGGGGTATTTATTGTGTGGGTTTGGGGGAAGTGATGCATGGAAGGAACATTGGAATTATTTCTGGCTTAGACTGCAGAAAAAAATTAATCTTCATTTCATCATGCTGGAGATAGCCAACAAACACAAAGGCCTCTATTAGAAGCGTTACTTTCAGTACAATGTCCCCTGCAAATAAAATCTTTGCTTTTGCACAGATGTTATTTCCACATAAAGAGATCTTTGGGTTTTGCTGTAAGAAACAGTCATGGGTCTAGGTTTGATTTGTAACATAATCTTGTACAAAAATATATATATGTAAATAAATAAAAATAATAAAGTAAAAATCAATCAAATATTTGTCACCAAAAATGCAAAACTATGCATATAACAGAAAACCTTTTCTTGGTCAAGAAGAAAAACCTAATGAAAATATTAAAGCATATGCTTTATCAGTGTTTGTTACTCTGTTCCCCAACGGGAACAATGAATGTGCTTTTCTCTGGAGTCATAACTTATTTAAGCATCAAATGCGTCCAAAATCCAAAAGGAAATAAACAACCTCTTAGCATAATGGTTGGGCTGATAGGATGAAATATTAGCTTGACTGTAGCTTGCAGAAACAGAAAAGGGCCCAGCATGGTTAAGAGTGACAAGCATTTGACCTCAGCTCCGGATAGAACAAGAAGAGACCAGAAGAAGGCTAAAGGGACAGGCACTTATTTATACTGGAAGGTGACTGTGGTGGGCACTTTCTAAAATGGCCCCCTAGATATTGCTAACTCCTGGTTTCCAGGCATCTGTGTACTCTCCTCCCTGTGAGCCTAGTAACTCACTTCTAATGAATAGACTATGGTAGAAAAGGCAAGATGTTGCTTCCAAGATTGGTTTACACAGAAGTGGTAACTTGTCTGTCCTATGTAAACTCTATGGTATTTGCTACTTGCTTAGGTGAAGCCAGCTACCAATTTCAGAGCTGCCTATGGAGATACCCAAGTAGAAAGGCACTGAGAGTGGCCAGCTGCCAGCAGCCCAGGAAGAGCTAAATCCTGCCAACAGCCATGCACCTGTGCTTAAGGCTGCTCCTTCCTCAGCAGAGAGACTTAAGACCATTGTAGTTCAGACAGACACTTTGACGGCTGTCTGTGAGGGACTCCAGAGCAGAGGACCCAGCTCAGCTACACCCGGACTCATGAATCACACACACTGTAAGAAAATACACATTGCTGTTCAAAGCCTCTGAGTTTAGGGGTGAGGTTTCCTCTCACATCTACAGATAAATGAATACAGTGGCAAGATCTTCTGCGATATGCTTAAACCTCAATTTTATATTCCAATTTTTAAAAATATGTTTCTATTGGATTTTCATACAGTATATCTTATTCATATTTAACCCCCCCCCCACAGCCTGCCTACAGGACTTCATGCATTTTCTCATACTTGTTAAGGCCTATCAAATCAAGTTTGTGTGTCCAGATCTCCCTTGGTGTGAGTTCAGCCACTGGAAGCTATTCATCCTGTCTAGAGACACTCCTTTAAAGAAAATCAACTCTCCCTCACCCAGCAGTGATCAGCTGCCAATGCTTCCTCTTCAAAGTTTGGCCTTTTCCCCATATTCCAATTTTTTTAAAGGGAAACAACAGTTTTCTGTGTGGTGACACATGGGCATCGCAAACACGAGAACTTCTGAATGTCAGTCAACTGAATAACTGTTCAGGTCAAATAAGGAGGATGTTGCCATGTGTGTCACACAAGAGAAAAGCCATGGTGCAAAATCAGCATCTGCTTATGTACAAATTATTGGAGCGACAAGGGTCGGAAAGCTAAATGATTAGAAAATGACATTTATAAATAAATGAACTCTACACTAGAGGAATACAGGGGATGCAACATTCAAGATGCCTTTCCTTTTTATTGACAATCTTTTTTCTTTTTATTAATTTATTCTTGTTAATAAACTATTTCCATAAATCATACATCATTTCTCAATCGAATCCAGAGTCACTTCCCTTTCCATGCCCCCCACCCCACCTGAGTTCCTGCACTCTGCCACACATGTCCTGCACCCCCCTCCAAGTCCTTCCATGCCCCCCACCCCACCTGAGTTCCTGCACTCTGCCACACATGTCCTGCACCCCCCTCCAAGTCCTTCCATGCCCCCACCCCACCTGAGTCCCTGCACTCTGCCACACATGTCCTACATCCCCCTCCTTCCAGAGCTTTTTTTTTTTTCAAAGCAGAGGCTCATTGTTTGGGGGAGAACTTCACTATTTCAGTCTCTCCCCCCCCATTCTTTTGTTGTTGTTCTCTCCAGCCCATATATATATATGTGTGTGTGTGTATACATGCATAAATATATACATACATAAATATATACATACATACACATATCACCTGAATTGGTGGATTTTTTTTTTTTTTTTTTTTGCTAAAAATGTCATATTTTTCCCAAGGAGGTGCTTGAAGGTTCCACCTTGGCAAACCCAAACAACCATCAATCCTGCCCCGTGCTCCACACTGGGGTCCCTGCCCCCATGGTCACCCAAATGAGGTCCAGCAAGCATGTGTCCTGTCTTGATCTTCCTGCACTGGCCTCCATGACACAGCCTAGGTAGTCCAACAATGGCAGTCTACACTCTAAAGAGGCTGAAATCCCAGTAGCTGCTCAGTCCACAAGCTGGATATCTCAGTAGTCCCCATCTGGCATTGGGGTTTGGAGGATTCTTGGAGAGACATGAGTCTTCAGTCCATATTGAAGGGTTAAAAAGCTGTGTCTCATGTCTTCAAAGAATGGCAAAAGCAGTGGCAGCCATAGAGTAGATGCACTTGCCAGTAAGAATTGAAGACAGGTAAAACAATGGTTCTCTCTCTCTCTCTCTCTCTCTCTCTCTCTCTCTCTCTGTCTATTTACTAAGATCTCAAGTTTTATATCTGTAGTACAATTTCTTAGACCTTACTGATTCTTTATTTCTGGTTATACTTTCCCTTTGGATGCTTAAGGCCACACAGCCCAGATTAACCAAGGTTTCTGTTTTCTCAAAAATATTTCATTTATTGTTTTATTTTATGTATATGAGCATATTGCCTGCAGGTGTGTAAGTGCACCTGTGTTGTGAAATGTGCATAGAGGTCAGAAGAGGGTGTCAGATCCCCTGGAAGTGAAGTTACCCACAGTTGTTAGCTGCCATTTGGGTGCTAGGAATCAAACTCGGGCCCTTTGGAAAAGTAGTCAGCATTCTTATTCAGTGAGCCATTTCTCTAGCCCCAACAATCTTGAAAGTAAAACTGACACAAGTGTTGTTATTTGGCTCCTGCTACCCATAATCACTGGTGGCCAACTGAGGAGTTGTGACCTCAAGAAAGACAGGACTGCCGCTGGGCCTTGCTGGAAGATTGGGACAGAGAGAGTAACAATGTAAGCAATATCTGAAACTTTAATATGGATACTGAAATGGCAAATTATTTTTCTTATTTTTTAAAATCTTAAATTTTATTTATTTTTATTTTTTTATTTTTTAAGGGATTCACAATATAAGAGCACAGTCATTTTCAGATCACATTGATGTTGCTCAGTTTGCCATACAATTAGGTAATTGGTGTTAGAATCTACAGATGAGGAATACCATTCATCCTTTGTTTTTGGGACTGTGTTACTTCACTCAGCATGATATCTTCTAGCTCCAGCCATTTACCTGCAAAGCTCATGATGTCATCTTTCTTTACTATTGCATAGAACTTCATTGTGTAGATGTACCACATTTTCTCTATCCACTCTTTGAGGGGCACTTGGGTTGGTTCCAGCTCCTTGCTATTATGAAGAAAGCTGCAATAAACATGGCTGTGCATGTATCTCTGTGGTAAGATGAGTCTTGTGGGTACATACCCAGGAGTGGTATGGCTGGGTCAGGTGGCAAGTTCCTTCCAAGTCTTCCAAGGGTTCTCCACACTGCTTTCCATAGTGGCTGTACCAATTTACATTCCCACCAGCAGTGGATGAGTGTTCCCCTTTCCCCACAACCTCTCCAGCACTTGGTATCATTTGTTTTCTTGATCCTAGCCAGTCTTATTGGAGTAAGATGATATCTTAAAGTGGTTTTAATTTGCATTTCCTTAATTATTAGCTACGTTGAACACTTCTTAAGATGTTTCTCAGCCATTTCTAATTCCTCACTTGTGAAGTCTTTGTTTAGCTCTTTGCTCCATCTATTGAGTGGGTCATTTTTTTTATATTCTTTATTTATATATTCTGGAAATCAATGCTTTGTCAGATGTATCTGCGGTGAAGGTTTCCTCCCACTCTGTGTGTTTTCTCTTCACTTCCTTGATTGTTTCTTTTGATGTACAGAGGTTTTTGAGTTTAATGAGGTCCGATTTGTCAATTGTCGACCTTAATTCTTGGGCAGCTGCTGTCTGATTTAGGAAGTCTTTTTCCTACGCCTAATATGTCCTGTAGTCTGCTCTCAACTTTTTCTTCTATTGCCTTCAGAGTTTGGGGTTTCATGTTGAAGTCTTTAATCCATCTGGAGTTGACTTTTGTACAGGGAGAGAGGTAGGGGTTTAATTTCATTCTTCTACAAGTGGTGATCAAGTTTTGCCAACACCACTTACTGAAGATGCTGTCTTTCCTCCATTGTGTCTTCTTGGCCCCCTTGTCAAATATGAGATGGCTCAAATTGTATGTGCTCAAGTTTGGATCTTCAGTTTTGTTCCATTGTTCAACAGGTCTGATTTTGTGCCAGTATCAAGCTGTTTTTATGACTATAGCCCTGTAGTATAGTTTGAAGTCTGGTATAGAGATCCCCCCCCTGTGTAGCTCTTTTCACTCAGGGTTGTTTTGGCTATTTGGGGTCTTTTGTTTTTCCAAATGAATTTAAGGACTTTTTTTCCAAGCCTGTGAAGAAACTCTTGGGGATTTTAATTGGGATTGCATTAAATCTATACAAGAGTTTGGGAAGAATGGACGTTTTTACTATATTAATTTTCCCAATCCATGAGCATGGGAGGTTTATCCATCTTTTGATGTCTTCTTCAATTTCCTTCTTCAAGGGTTTAAAATTTTTGTTGTAGAGATCTTTGCTGTCTTTGGTTAGGTTTGTTCCTAAGTATTTTATTGTTTTTGAGGCTATATTTCTCCTTAGAGAATCAGGTATTAAACATTTAAGCTTCTTGAGAAACATGTCCTCTGCTGTTGTCATGCAAAAGCAGCCATAGACAACACTGAAATGAATGAGCACTAAGATTTCATTTACAGAAATGGCCTATAGGCTGTACTTTGCCACCTTTTGCTAGAAAGCAGGGTATCCTTCAATGTAATAACCCCAAAACAAACCCACAAAGCCCATAACTAAAAGTCAGAATCAGTATCAACGAAACAAGTGGACATAGGAGTAAAGAGCCCAGGATCAGGATAGGGCAGAAGCCCAGACGTTCCCTTGTCACCTTTGGTCAGAGTTCAGAGGAGGAGGAAAAGATGGATGGGCAGGCTTGGAGATGGCAGTGAATCCCCAAGTGAACCCCGGGAGAGATGCAAAGAAGGACAAAGGCCTAACTTGGCTCAAAACAAATCAGCATGTGGCCAAGTACAGTGCATTGAACTAATCCTAAGGATAGGGGCAGGATATTGGCCAGACACTGCCTCAGAGTAGTGGGAGGCTGGCTGAGGATTCTGCCTGCAGCCCATTCTGTAATAGGGAGTGATTTCTCTTATGCCTTACCCACTTCAACCCTGCAGTTCAGCCTCCTCACCAGAAATGCATTTATTGATATTCCACATGGTGAATTTGTTTCTGAATTTCTTCATAGGATTCAAAAGAGCAGTTTGATCTGAGAGATTCCATTTATATCCACAGAATAAGACTGTAATTCATCTTTTATGCCTTTCTGCCTTGCATGACAAATGGAACTCAAATTGTCATTCTTTGTTCAGAAGCAAACACCATCTTGAAATTGTTTGTTCTCATTGTTTAAAATAATTTGGATTTTAAATGGTTCTTCTATCTTGGGAAAACAATATGCATTTAAGAAATTAAAAGTCAAATTATTTTCCCATTGAAACAACTCTCTTTTTGAAAAAACATTGTTTTGTCAAAATGGAATGTCTTGATATTTCCTATAACATTTTTCAGATAAAGCTAGATGGGATATGAGATAACTGGGTAAACCAGAATCCTAGTTCCAACTCTGAAACTGATTATCCTGTTTAATCTTAGGGGAAACTGTCTAATTTTATTTTACCCTATGTTTTTTTTTTCTGTCATCTTCAAGGAGAGAAAGAGATATTAATTTCTCCTCCGGCTCTCTCATAAGGTTTAGAAAGGATTGGATGAGTTAATACATGCAAATATATGCCAAAAATGTTTAAATTCTGTCAGCATGAAGTATTATTATTCACCAAGTATTTATTTTGTTCTTTTTCATATCAAGTATTATGTCATGTATAAAGAATTAAAAAATGAATGAGGCCATTCTCTTCTCTCCTGTCTTTGTCTATTTTGTTGGTATAACGAAATCCTTTATTTGAATCCTTCACAAAGGAGATTTATTTAGCTCACAGTTCTGGAGGTTAAGAGCTCGATATTAGCGTGTGCTTTATTCTGATTATGGCCTCATGATGATGTCATCAAAGCTTAATGAGCTCCTGTGTGACGGTAAGTAGAGTACACAGAAGAGGGATTCAAAGAGAATGCCATACTATGTTATAAGGTTCCATTCTTTCAGGAACTAACCCAGTGTCTGAGACCAGCATCAATGCCTTCTGAAGGCAGAGCCCCAGGACCTAATTACCTGCCACTTGGGGTCTACATCCTAAAATGTCACCTCTTCAACACCACAGCATTCCCAGGACCAAGTTTTTATGAGGCCTGGGGGGAGGGGGGGGCAGGCCACACATTCTAACTAGATCCAAACCACAACACTTCCAAAAGTTATGTCCAGCATTCATAAACACAATTATTAAGACTTCTGTATCGTTCATTTAACCTTTCTAGTAGGATTATAATGATTATTTCTATTTTAAGGTGAAAATATTAGCAAAAAGAAAAGTTAGGTCTCAGAGTCACACATCTGTCAGTAAGTGGCTGAGTCAGGATGTTTGGTTCTATTGTCCATCTCAATGTTATATTAGGATCATATAGTCTCACATTGAAATGATAACTAATTCTCAAAACAGTAAATCACAATAAATGAGGGTGGAAATATCCAGGAAAAATAATTATATTCCAAAGTAGCATTTCTATAATTAATATTTAATCAGTATATTGAAAATAAAAATCTAATAATATATAATCCAATAATGTTTTTATGAAAAATTATATATTTTTCAAAGTAAAATAAAATTTCACAAAAGAGCTTCATTTTTCTTTATATAATTTTGTCACTGACTTTATAAGACACAGTTGGGCTCTTGCATCTTTTTCTGCATTCATTTTATCCTGAGTTAGTGTTCAGGTGAAGAAAAAAATCCTGCCTTACTCAGGCCCCATTAGAAAGAAGAAGCATTTAACAGCTTTTTCAGATAATTGTGGCTATTCTGCTTTTCATCATATCAAAACCCCAAAGTGGTAGTTGTAATACAAAAACTTAAGTCACACTAGTAACTACTTCACATCACGATATGCTCATTTCCTTTCAAAAATTCATCTCCCACTTTAGTCTTTTATTCATTCAAGACCTGTGGTACATCGTGCTTTGGCATTTTAAGTATAACAGTTCATTAAGATACTTAGATAGTCGGGGCTGGAGAGATGGCCTAGTGGTTAAGAGCGCCAACTGCTCTTACAGAGGACCCGGGTTTGATCCCCAGGTACCCACATGGTGGCTGAGAACCGCCTGTAACTCCAATTCCGGGAGAACTCCAGTTCCAGGGGAATCCGACACCCTCTCTGACCTCTGTGGCATTGCATGACACGGGTGCACAAACCTGCATGCAGATAGTACATTCATACACATACCGAAATAAATAAAATTAAAAAAATATATATTTAGATAGTCAAATGTTGACACATTTCACTATGCAACACAAAACGCCACACTCAAGAATATCACCTTCATCTCACACACAAAAAGGCTTGAATATTTAAGAAGCTGCCAGTCTCATGGTAGTCTATATATGTTTCCCAAATTCGGACTTTGACATGAAAACTCAAATATGGTGAATAGTAAGTACTGTCAATACTTTCCTTGAATGATCTTCTCTTACAGCAGTTAGCCTTTCTGGTTTGACTAACACTGATGGGCTCCCTGGGAAATGGCTCAGATTTCAGTGCTGACCCCAGGACAGTCCTTAGAGCCATTCAGAAAGTGTCTGCCAACTACCCAGGTCAAAGTAACTATAGCTTGTCTCTCAGCCTTTCTCTCAGGTAAAAATTATGTTCTATGATGAAAAGTCTCTACTCATCCAACAACTCTAACCACTGAGGGTGCTTTCCCTTCAGGTCCCTGTTCTTCACTGCTGTGCCCTAGTTATGCTTTATTTTATCATTTGCCACGTACAAAACTAAAAGGATTTACACTCCAGGTTAATTGTTTAATAAACATTAATTTGACTGCTTTGTCAGTGACATGTTTAAATAAAACTTTTTTTTTTTTTACTTTTTAGCATATAAGCTTAGAGAAGTGAAAAATATTAACTACTTATGATGCCACTACCTTGACCGTGCTATATTTGGCACATTGAATTAACTATGACTATTCAGACAAATACAACAAAAACAGCAGGGTGAGGTGGTGCTCACCTGTAATCCCAGCACTTGGGAGGCAGAGGCAGGTGGATCTCTGTGAGATCCCGGCCAGCTGGGGCTATAGACTCAAACAAAACAAAACAAACAAAAACAAAACAAAACAAAGCAAAAGCATAAAAAAAGCAAATAGTGCTCTTCTATATTACTAAGATAGTTTTGACCTCAGTTGCCCACTGTTCCCAAGAGCCTGAGAATCATGTCTTAGGAAGCCCCGTCTTGGCAAAGAAGCCTTGCATGGCTATGTCTGTGTCAGCATTGCGGCTGGCATTTGTCACATCGTGAGTCCGTCTTTCTCTCTTCTCCAAATATCCTTTCAAGGTTTGAAGAGGTTTTCCCAGAAACTTTACAAAGCATGCAAACTTTCAACACACCCTCTTTGGGGCAAAGGAATGATGGGTAAATATCTATGTATATTTACTCTCAGGAACATTATTGCCCTTGTGAGAGTTAATCTTGGTTATCAATTTGATGGGATTTAGAAGCACCAGGGAAACAAATCTCCGGAGGTATTTTTGAGGGATTATCTAGATGAAGTTAACTGGGGTTTGAAGATCTACCCTGGGTGTGGACGGGCAGCAGCATTCCACTGGCCGAGGTGCCAGGCTGACTGCAAAGGAGAAAGTGAGCTGAGCACAGGTGCTCATCACTCTCAGTTTCCTGGCTGCAGCCAGATAGGACCACCATCTCTGGTGGGGCCCTGCCTTGTGGACTACCTCCCTTGGAAACAAAAGTCAACAGAACCCTTTCTTTCCTTTATGTTGTTTTTGCCAGTTATTTTGTTGTATCAACTAGACAAGTAACTAATTCCATTCTCTGTCTTCAACCTAAGGAAATCTACCTTGTGTAATTCCCACATGATCTTCTCACCCTCTCCTTTTAAGAGGAATAAACACAAGACATGACTTAATATCTACTATATCACAACCCACTCCCAATAACCATCTATAACACTGATTCGAAGGAATCCTACTCTCTCCTCTGGTCTCCTTGGGCATTACATGACACATGTGAACTTACATGCATGCAAGTAGTACACTCATACACATAAAAATAATGACAAATAGCCGGGTGTGGTGGCTCACACCTTTAATCCTAGAACTCGGGAGGCAGAGGCAGGTGGATCTTTGTGAGTTCAAGGCCAGCCTGGTCTATAGAGTGACTTCCAGGACAGCTGGGGCTACAGGGAGACCTTGTCTCAAAAGATAAATAAATAAATAAATAAATAAATAAATAAATAAATAAATAGTAATAAAATGATAGGTAGCAAAAGAGACTGAAACCCTTAAGGATGAGAACAGGAGTTAAAACAGTAGCTGAGACATGTTTTGGTGGCTATAATTCAGATTAGTGACTAAAAACTGATGTACTGAAGGGACAGAAAGAGGCCAGTGGAATTTTCCACTTTGCGAAATAACTATAGCAACCCCTCCCCAGGTTAGCAAATAGGTTAGGAAATAGCAACCCCTCCCTAGGTTAGCAAATAACAGAAAACCACAGTCAGTTTTAATTCCAGGAAGAACCACCCTGAGGGCCCTGGCCCCAAGCCCCCCGCAGACCCAAGAATGCTGAGTATCCTGCCTGTCATGCAGGAGACCGGGGTTTGATTCCTGCCCTGCTCTGCTCTAAGTGTATAAAAACTGTATGCAGAGATTGCTTGACGTTCACCTCTCCCCATTGTACAGACGAACCCTGGTGTGCCGGAGGAATGAACCTCTTGCTTTTGCATCGAGAGTCTTGTCTCCTCATCTCTCACTCGGGGGTCTCTCAAGGGTAAGGCTCAATTCGTGTCTTACAGTATCAGAGTAGAAAAACTGCAACTGGATTGCAAGGAGTGAAGAGAAGAAGCAGGCTGACTCATACCAGGAAGGCTGGAAGGATAGAAGACACCAGGGAGCTTTGAATTTGGTGTCCAGGATGAGTTAGAAATAGGTGAACTGATCTGAAATGTGTAAACATAGTTTAGAAGAAGATGGGCAACTTTTCTGTAAAGGAACTCATCTTGGTCTGCTCAGAAAGTGACAGCAAAGCCTTGTAACCGAATAGCTTATAAGTGGCAAATAGAAATCTGATTTTCAAAGCTATAGAGGCTAAAAGTTCAAGATCAAGATGCCAGCAGACAGTGTTTGGAAAGTGTCAGGGTAGCATCATAGGTTGAAAAAGGGTGAAGTAAGGCCTCTCAGAAAAGGCATCAATCCTCCTCAGGATGGTTCTGCCATCATAATGCAAGCAACTCCCAAAGGCTTCATTTCCTAATACCATCACCTTGGTGACCAAGCATTCAACATCCAAGTTACAGGTTGAGCATAAGTGTTCAGACCATAAAAGGCCCAGTGGCCCAGTGGCGAATGCTGTGGGTTCTGTGCATCACATGATCTCTGTCAGAACCAGTCAGTTCTGTCATTGCAGTATGAAAGCAAATAGACATGGCAGTGCTCCACTGAAACTGTATTTATAAGGTCAGACTAGGCCCAGAGGTCATAAGTTATGGACTCCTGGTTGGATTATTAGGACCTTTTATTGGAGTGTAGAGGTAGCTCTCTTCAAGAAAGGCTGGCATGAACAGATCTATAGTTATAGATGGCAGACAGAGTTGAAAGATGGTTAAGGTGTGAACCTTATGAAAACTAGAGAACTGGGGCTGGAGAGATGGCCCAGCAGTTAAGAGCACCAACTGTTCTTGCAGAGGACCTGGGTTCAATTCCTACTATCCACATGGTGGCTAAGAACCATCCATAACTCCAGTTTCAGGGGACCTGATGCCCACTTCTGACCTCTGTAGGCATTGCATGACATAGGTGCACTTAGCTGTATGTAAGCAATACACTTGTACACATAATATTAAAATAAGAAAACTAGAGACCTAACATAAGCCTGAACATTGTGTCATGGATCTCATAGAGACCTAACCTAACCTGGCTCCAAAAAGTATGCTTTCTGATGTAAAAAGGTAAACAACAAAGCAAACACCAAAGAAAGCAAGTGGTTGATTACCGAGTAGAAGCAAATGACCCCAAGTCCCCAGGTTGGATATTCTGTCACTTACAGATACTACAGTAATGATTTGATTTTGAATAGAATCACATGTATTATTTGGATAAATTACAGCTAAATTAAGACAGTATAACAATAGAGGTACCCAAGGAATTGCATGCAATTTTAATGAACTGTGGATTCGTGATGGCAGGGAGTCTTATTCTGATTTTCCAGATCAAGAATCTGAAATTTTAAATCATGAAGCTGAATAACACAGAGGAAATTATTGCATTGCATAAACTAAATATTTGAGGTTGAACTGGTAAAAGTAGAAGGAAAAAGCAGCAAATTAGTGGGATGTATTGGTAACAACTCCAAAATATAGAAAATGCCATAGAGTGTTTAATCTTTTATGACCACAGGTATAAGCCAAGAACAGTGCTCAATGCCAACTGCTCTAAATTGCAGATCTTGGCTAGGATGGAACAGCTCTATCATCGCTTCTTGTTCCCTTAGTTAAGAGTATCCTCCTGTTAATGACATAATGAAAAAGTGCAAACTCAGTAAAAAATTATTAAGTGCACAGTGACATATTGTTGTGGTTTGGATATGAAATGTTCCCTGAAGGCTCATATGTTGAAGATTTGATCCCCAGCTAAGAGTATTACTGAGATGCGATTGGATCACAAGGCACTAACACCATTAATGGTTTAATCCATTGATGAGTTCTTACCTGAACGGGCTACTGGAAAGTGGGGTCTACCTGAGGAAGTACGCCATTGGCAACACACCTCTTTTGATTTTTTTATGTGTATGAGTATATTGCCCACATGTGGGAAAGCATATCCTTGTCATACAATGCCTGAGAAGGTCAGAAGAAGGCGCAGGATCCCCTGGAACTGTTGGCTGCCAGGTAGGGCTGGGAATTGAATCCCAAAAGTCTGCAAGAGCAGCCAAAGCTCTTAACCACTGAGTGATCTCTTCAGCCCCTCATTTTGCATTTTTATTTATTAATTATTTTTTTATTAATTTTATTTCTTTCTGTATGTGTATGAATGTACTGTCTGCCTGCAAGTCTGTGCACCCGTGTCGTGCAACGCCGCGGAGTTCAGAAGAGGGTCTCGGATTCCCCTGGAACAGGAGTTCTCCTGGAATTGGAGCTTCAGACGGTTCTCAGCCGCCATGTGGGTGCTGGGGATCGAACCCGGGTCCTCTGTAAGAGCGGTCGGCGCTCTTAACCGCTAGGCCATCTCTCCAGCTCATTTTGCATTTTCAAAGACAGGGTCTTCCTGTAAAGATGCCCCAGCTCTCTGTGACATGCTTTTTAAGAGTGTTTCTTGGTCCTCTTCCTCCTCCTCCTTTTCCTCTTCCTCCTCTTTCTCTTTCTCCTGCTTCTCATCCTCCTTTTCCCCTCTAGCTCCTATTCCTTGTCTCCCCCTGCCCTCTCCTACCCTCCCTTTTCCTCTTCTTCTCCCCTTCCCCCTCTTCTCTCCTCATCCTCAGTTTTAATAAACTGAGCTCCTTGTCTCTGCTAATTCTTCCACCATGATGCATCACTTCACCACAGTCCAGGAAATAACAGCCAGCATAAACGGAAACTCCCAAAACCATAAACTCAAATCTTTGAGTTGTTCTCCTCAGCCATTTTGTCACAATGAAAATTTGACCAAAATATAAATGCTCTATTCAATTCTATCTTAGTGGAAGTATTGGGATGGGATTTTAGGATTGAAGTACATGTTCCATAGACAGGATCAGATCATAAGGAGATAGGCTTAGATAACAGGTAAGTGTGAGCTGACTTTGCAGATCTATTCCATTTCTTTGGAATACCACTGGGCATCTATCTATCTATCTATCTATCTATCTATCTATCTATCATCTATCTGTCATCTGTAGCCTATCATCTAATCTATCATCTATTTATTATCTATCCATCTTACCTATCTACCTGTATATTTCATGTGCATTTTATATGTTACTGATTCTTCACTGCCTCAGTAGTCTACCTGGAGACAGTATTTCAAGAAAGGAAACTTTAGCATGCATATGACGGATGAAGTTCACAACTTCACTCTCCATGGCTTTGATAGTTTACTTAGATGGCCAGGAAACATCACAACTATGTTTCTCACTAACTCTGATTACTTATTATCATACCAAGAATATAAAATCTACTCATTAGATAGTGGTGCAAGGAAGGAATAGCTAAGATGAGACTAGATTTTTGCCCTGAAAGACCAGGTCTTAGATATCTCTGTTGCCTCTCATTTTCTGAGGAGGTTAGGCAGCTTACTCAGCGCTCCAGCTTTCTCTTTCCTAAAAATAGAATATAGGGTTGAGGTAGCTAATTTTAGTGTCAACTGAATAGACTATGGTGTATATTGGGCTCAACATTATTCTGAGTGTTTCTCTGATGGAAATTTTGGATGAAATTGACACCGAATTGTGAGACTAAAGAAAATGGAATTTCCTCCCCAAAGTTAGTGAGCCTCATCCAGCTTGGGGAAGGTCTGGAGAGGACAGAAGGGGTGAGGAGGGAGAACTCCCCCTCTCTATGTTTGAGATTTTTCAGTCTTGGATGTTGGTCTTCTCCTAGGTTGGAACTTGGACTTATTTTACTATCTTCCCTTGGTATCCTGCTTGCCAAGAGCTGACCTTAGAATTCACTTCCAAAATTATCTCTATTTATTTCTACAGCAATAACTTCATGTGGATATTTTCTATTAGATTTTGTTTCTTCTTTTGTAAATTTTCATATATTCATATGTGTGTGCAGGCTGGAGATTTGTGTTGACTGTGTCTTCCTCTGTGGCTCTCCCCCTTATTATTTGTTAATGATGTCTCTCACTGAACCTGTAGCTCACTAACTTAGTTCCAGGGATCCACCTGTCTTCACTTCCCAGTGATGGGGTTACAGATGTGTGTCCCCATGTCCAGCCTTTACATGAGTGCTGGTGATCTGAACTTGAGTCCTTGTGCTTATGTAACAGGTGCTTTACCCACTGAGCCATCTCTGCAGCCTGAAAACTGTGCTTCTTGGTGAACCCTGACAAATGAGAGGCACTATTTTCATCATTTAGACTTCTGAGAAAAGATTTTTTTTTGGTCTTTTTGAGACAGGGTCTCCCTGTAGGTCCAGCTGTCCTGGAACTCACTCTGTAGACCAGGTTGGCCTTGAACAAACAAAGATCTGCCTGCAGATTTTATCTAATACAACACATCAACTGTAAGCATTCACACATGCAAAATGATGAGTCTTATTCCATCTACATGAAAAGAAAAAAAAAACATCAAAACATCTAAAATTATAAATGCTTGTCGATTATCCTTTGAGAAGACATAGAAGATTATAGATATGAAAGTGTGAGGCTAGACAGAAACACCCCCTCCATATTCACTGCAATATTTCAGACCAATTGTAAAAGCACATGCCATCTTAGTTTCTTACTCTATGGAATGGAGTCAATACACTTTTATCAGAAGTTTCTTTTGAGGCTAAAATATGGTAACATAGATAATATCATATTTAATAAATATAGTATTGAGGTCAGAGGTCAAATGATTACCAAAGATGATTTAACTGGTTAGTAGAAAATGGGGCCCCAATCCAAGTTCAGTTAAAATACTGGCAGTTCTAACTCTAGTCAAGATCCTCCCACTTTATCAAGAGCAATCCACTGATATTACTGAGTGAGGAAGGATTTCTCTGGGATTTCTAGAAAGGGAATGCGCAGTTTCCTGTGTGACCTTATTTAACTGTACAATTTAATAAGGAAAGGGAAGCTTCATTTGCCATGAACAGTCCTTGTCATTCCTCAGCTAGCCACTGGAATAAGGTTATCCCCTAAAGAAAGCCTGCAATCTCATATCTTGGTTTCCTTTTAATTAAAGCACTGAATGGCTAATGACCAGCCTGCTGGGGCTAAAGGTGAAATTGCAGGCATTGTATGTGGGAGTCCCTATGGAGTGGGATGCCACTGGCTACATAAACTATTAGATATGAAGCATTTAAAATCATTATTCATAATTGCTCAAAATGAATTCTCAGACTGGCACTCAGATAAAAGTTGAATTATACCATATTATAAAAGATAAATCTATTTTTATTTTTATAAAGTAAGTACAAAGACATAAAAAGGATAACAACCATTTACAATGCATCGTGTTCTTCAAAGCTTTCGTCCATCCATAGGGGGGCCATCACAGGGACTCTTGGAATTAACACTGGACTAGACTTCAGTGCATCAGAGTAGATAAATTATTACCAATATCATGATAATATATACCACTGAATTGTAACGATGTAGTAATACAATTTCATCATTTATGTGATTATGTACTTTGGTCATGCAGCTACAAACCGTCCTCATTTAACTGAGGCAACTATAGGTTAATTCCAAGTAGGAATTTCCTTTTGAGGTTGCACAATCCAAGAAACTTGAACTTCTACAAGACAGTGACAAACAAAGATAATTTGTTTCTGGATAAAACCCTAAATCTTTCGTCTTGTTCAGCATATTGCACATTTCCTGAGACGTAGGGCGCAGCTTATCAGAGTTCTACTGCATTATCCTGATATGAATCTGATATTCTGACACAATAAAGGTTAGCTCAAGCCTATTTTTCTGCTGTTTACAAGAGTCCTTTATGCCTCTCCCATAGCTGGTTGAGTACTTTGAAGACAGGGGAAGTATTTTTAATGGATTTCTAAAATCGTGTGTGTGTGTGTGTGTTTTATAAATAATAAATTCACCTTTTGTATTATAATAAAATGAGGCACCTAGATCTCTTGTTCATAGCTTCTTTGATCTGGGCCTTGGGGAACATAATACTCAGATTCTTTTAGACCATCTCTCCACACAATGAAAGTATGCTCTCTTACCCTTATGCATGCATAAACAGATGTACATGTGTGGGAAGATCCAGTTTGAATTGGGGGCTACTTCTCAGCTAGCACCCTTCAGGGAGCCATGTGGGAGTCATGGGATTCCTCTTACCCTGCCCCAGAGGGAGCAAGCCCCAGAGGAAGGCACATGATGCTAGGCGGAGCAGCAGTATGCAGTGGCACGGAACTGGGGGTCTGTGACTGGCTCTGGGAACTGATGTCATTTTGCTTACAAAAGCAAACCTATAGCAATCAGTAAATCGAATTTTCCATTACCATAATTACACAGAATTCTTGGCCATTATTTTTTTATTTTTTATTTATTTATTTATTTATTTATTTATTTATTTATTTATTTATTTATTGGTCTTTTCGAGACAGGGTCTCCCTGTAGCCCCAGCTGTCCTGGAACTCACTCTGTAGACTAGGCTCGCCTTGAACTCACAAACATCCGCCTGCCTCTGCCTCCCAAGTGCTAGGATTAAAGGCATGCGCCACCACGCCTGGCTTCGGCCATTATTTTTTGCATGCATGCAGGTCAAGCAGGCCTGAATTTCCTTCGAGTTACCAGTGGGTTAGACAGCAGTCCATCAGACCACCAACACGGATAGCTGGTATGGGTCTGGAAGGAGATCTATCAGATTGCCAGCTGTGAAGTCAATTGTGAGTGAATGTAGGTTGAAGATAGGCAATCAGCCATCAGCCTGAAATTCCTGTCCAGGGGCCAGCAGTCTTTGGGCAGGTGGTAAAAGCATGGACAAGGTGGGAAATGTTCCATTGTCCCAGGCTAAGAACCTGAGCTGAAAGTAACCGAGTTACTTCTGTGTTGAGGGGTCAGTTCCCCACAGTGTCCATAAGGCGGGCACTGTGCTCCCCTTCTCTTAGCAGGACCATGCTGTACCTCTTTGTAGCAAGAGAAGCTCCTACGTACATGCACACATACAAACAACCTTTAAGAAATGTATGTTCCCTGCCTGTACGCCATTGATTTTTGTTAAATGATGTAAAGAATGTAAGGAATAGAATGTTTCGGGAGTGTGTTAGCACACTCTCCACTGCTATAACAAAATACCTGATGCTAGATATTATAAGAGGAACGGTAGTTTGAGTTGCTCATGGTTTGGAGGCAAAAAGTTCGCAACGAGGCAGCTTATGCTTAGGCATTGGTAAGGACCGTCTTAGAAGAATCAAGGCATTATAGCATGGCTTGATGGTAGAGCAGTGTGTGTGAGAGAGGGAGCTCATGGAAAAAGGAAGCCAGAGAGCAACTTCAGGGACCAGTCTCACTTTAAAAAAATAGTACCTAATCTATAACTTTTATTCGGATTTTTCCTATTATAATATCAGCGTTCTTTTTTTTTTAGACTGCTGCTTTTTGTGCTTTTATTGATGTTTTGTGTATTTCAGACATCATTTTTCAATTCAGTTTAGGTATATTTCCTTTTCCCTTCCCCTAACCCCATCCCAGATCATGCATTCTGCCATAACTTGTCCCTCATCTTTCACTCAGTCTCTTTTATGCTTAGAAATTCACATTTTCCTCCATTTATTTTATATTACTCTAAAATATGGATACATACTCTCCACCCATATACAGTAATTACAGAGTCTGAAAATAAGTGGTGGGTGGATTCTAGAGCCCCTTGAGAGATTTACATTATAACAACATAGTTGCTTTCAGATAAACAGAAATATAACAATAATGTTGTTCAGCTTGCCTTTTATCTGGTGGGGGGAGATTTGGTGTTAGCATCCACAAATGAGGGAAACCATTCATTTGTTTTTCTGGGACTGTGTTACTTCACTTAACATAACGGCTTCAAGCTCCATCCATTTGCCTGCAAACTTCATAATGTCATCTTTCTTTACTGCTGAATAGTACTCCATTGTGTAGATGTACCACATTTTTGTCATCCATTCATCTGTTGAGGGGCACTTGGGTTGGTTCCAGCTCTTCGCTATTGTGAAGAGAGTTGCAATAAACATGGATGTGCATGTGTCTTTGCGGTAGGATGAGTCTTTTGGGTATATACCCAGGAGTGGTATGACTGGGTCAGGTGGTAGGCTCATTTTGAGTCTTGTAAGGGCTCTCCACACTGCTTTCCATAGTGGTTGTACAAGTTTACATTCCCACCAGCAGTGGAGGAGTGTTCCCCTTTCCCCACAACCTCTCCAGCATCTGTCATCTTTTGTATCAGAGTGAGATGATATTTGAGAATGGTTTTAATTTGCATTTCTTTAATTATTATTAATTATTAAGGGTGTTGAACACTTTTCAAGATGTTTCTCGGCCATCTTTAATTCCTCACTGGTGAAGTCTCTGTTTAGCTCTTTACTCCATCTTTTGAGGAGGTCATTTGTTTTCTTCTTTGGTTTTTGAGTATTTTATATATTCTCAACATTAATGCTCTGTCAGATGTACCACTGATAAAGATTTCCTCCCACTCTGTGAGTTTTCTCTTCACTTCCTTGAGATTGTTTCTTTTGCTGTACAGAAGCTTTTGAATTTGATGAGGTCCCATTTGTTGACTGTTGACATTATTTCCTGTGCAGCTGCTTTCTGATTTAGAAGGTCTTTTCCTACACCTATGTCTTGTAGGTTGTTGCCAACTTTTTCTTCTATCACCTTCAGGTTTCAGGCTTCACATTGAGATCTTTGATCCACTTGGAATTGATTTTTATACAGGGCAAGAGGTAGGGGTTTAATTTTGTTCTTCTACAAATGGTGATTCAATTTTGCCAGCACCATTTGCTGAAGATGCTATCCTTCCTCCATTGAGGTTTTTTGGCCCCTTTGTCAAATATGCGGTGGCTGAAGAAGCTATATGAGCTCAAGTTTGGATCTTCAATTTTGTTCCATTGGTCAATGGTTCTGTTTTTTGCCAGTACCAGGCTGTCTTTATGACTATGGCCCTGTAGTATAGTTTGAAGTCTGGTAGAGCAATCCCCCTTATTGTATTTTTTACTCAGGGTTGTTTTAAAAAAGTATTTTATTTATTATTTTCATTATGTGTATGAGTGCCTTGCCTGCATGTTAAGTGCACGTGTGTTTTGAAAAGTCCACAGAGATCAGAAGACGTCAGACCCTCTGGAACTGGAGTTACGGATGGTTGTTAGCCACCATGTGGGTGCTGGTTTTCTGCAAGACCAGCCACTGCTCTTAACTGTTGAGCCATTTCTCCAGCCTGTCTCACTTTTCATAACAACTTCACTCTTTAATAACTGACTTCTACACTCCACGAGAACATCACCAATTCTTCTCAAGGGCAGCACTTCCTAAAGGTCCCTTGAGTTCTAATATGGCCACAGTGAAGACCAAGCTTCAGATACATGAATGCCTGGAGGTCAAACACAAGCTATGCCCAACAGGTACAAGAAGGAGGAGGACAAAGCCACCAACAGCAAGACTTTTGCAACTTAAAGACCAATTATTGTCTAGGATTATCTGTTGATGACATTAAACAATTTCCTCTGAGCCCGATTTTCCTGTTTCGTTAAAAACATTTGGGAAATTTTGATCATTAGTTTTATATGTCAGCTTGCCTGGGCCACAGTATTTGGCTAAATATTAATTATAGCAGAAAGGAGAGAAGGAGGATTTGAGGGGAAATGGACAAATCTTAGAATGCACTTTCATGGCTTAGCTTCAGAGGACTGTGTTGATAGCATAAGATTGAGGGAAGAAAGAAGAGAGGGAGGGAGAATAATTTGGAAAGAAAGAATACAAGAATAAAGGATGGAAGGAAAGGAGGAGGGGAGCAAGTAGGCAGGTAATGAGAGAAGCTCACCAAATTCATGTTGCTTATTTCCTCTGCACCAGGCCAGAAGCTGGAAAGAGGATATGTAGACGTTGTAAACTCTGTTCTTGTCATGGAGTGGCTCACAGAATAGGAAAGTCACCAACATGAGCTCATTCAGGTCTGCTGAGGGAAGCACAACGTGTCCCAGAGGGTTAACAGGGATTCCGGGAGAGAAGGTATCCCTGTTGGACCTTGAACTGTGACCATGATGTCAGCAAGCCAGGAGGGTTCCATGATTTCAGGTCTGTTGAGTGGCAATGGATGTTTGGTGACAGCATGATTACTTCCTGGTTTGGAATTCCTCTTTCACTTAGAATCCTTGGACAGATAGACAGCAAGCCTTCGCTTGAAGCAAGGCTGAGGGAGGAAAATGTTCACGATGTAGCTCCCATGTTCTACAAGGACACAAGGTGGGAAGATGAGTTAACAGTGCTGTTGAGTTCAATACACAGGGCACCCAGAGGTCCTGAGAGGCCTCGTCTGGGTACAAGGAGCAGAGCCAGTGTGTACATGGCTCCACATTCCACACCTGGGCTTGTCTGAAGCCAGACCTCTCCAGACCTCTCCAGACCTCTCCAGACGACACAGGCACGAAGCTCTCCTTCCTCACCTCTTCTAACCATTTTCTCAAATTGCTGCTTAGTGTGCAAGAATTGTTATTTTTGTCTGCTTACCTTTCTGTTACCTCTAGAAAATTCAGGCATGCACAAAATCCTTGGAACCTAGCCCACTTCTGCCTTGATTGGTGCAATAAGCTACACAGATTTAGAAAATGCAATCAAGGTGCTTTTATATGTTTTCTAGTTGACTTTCCTGCCATCCCATCTTCTAATGTGTTTGATCACAATCAAGGCCTGCCCTTCTATGACTTTCCATGCCACTCAGGTTTGACTTTGTTGTGAGGTAGGGGGTTGAACACTCACATGATCAGAAGAGCAGCCAAGATAGAAAAAAATACAAAGTAGTCCCTTCAAAAACACCTGTCCTGGATAGCTTGATTGTCAGCTTGACACACCTAGGTAGAAGGACTCTCAATTGGGGAATGTCCTCCATTGTATAGGCCTTTGACCATGATTATGGAGAATTTTCTTGATTGTTGAGTGATACAAGTGATATGGGAGGGCCCAGCCCTTTGTGAGTGGTCTTGTGTTGTAAAAGAAAGCAGGCTTGGGCTGGAGAGATGGCCTAGCGGTTAAGAGCACCGACCGCTCTTACAGAGGACCCGGGTTCGATCCCCAGCACCCACATGGCGGCCTGAGAACTCGTCTGAAACTCCAATTCCAGGAGAACTCCCAGTTCCAGGGCTCATCCCGATCCTCTTCTGACCATCCCCCCCGCGGCATTGCACGACATGGGTGCACAGAACTGCATGCCGACAGTACATTCATACACATACAGAAATAAAATAAAAAAAAAAAAAAAAGAAAGCAGGTTTGCCCCTATAATCCATAAAGAAGGCTCTTATTTCCTCTGCACCAGGCCAGCAGCTGGAAAGAGGATGTGTAGACATCATAAACTCTGCTCTTGTCTTGGAGTGGTTTTGAATAGAAAAGGCACCAACATGAGCTCATTGAGAAGGCTCTTTATGGATTATAGGTGCAAGCCCTTCATTAAATTACGATATGCAAGTATTTTCCCTTTGATGTGTGAGTTCTCTTTTATCACTTCTTTTTGTTGAAAAATTATGTATGAAACATATAACAATTCAATAAGAAAGATTAATTTAAAAAGACCAAATACAGGCTGAGCACAGGCCAGGAAGCAAGCCAGTAAGCAGTGTTCCTCCATGGTCTGTGCTCCAGGTTCCTGCCCTGAGTTCCTGCCTTGGCTTCTCTTGATGATGAACTGTGCTTATAAGCAAAATAAACCCTTTCTTCCCTAAGTTGGTTTTGGTTAGTGTGTTTAATAACAGTATTTGAAAGCAAACTAAGCCAACATCCAAGCTTTCTTTAAGTATTTGAACAGGCATTTTTCATTCCCAAATCCTTACGTTATGTCATCCATCATTCTAGGCACTGAGGACAGAGCTGAGGGAAAGAAAACCCAGGTGAAATTCCCAGGCTTCATACAGCTTGCATTCTGGACACAATACATACAGATAATAAGTCAACTACAGTTCTATGTTCTGGCTGCGTATAAGACAGTGGTCCCACACGATATCACCTAGTGACAGTGAAGTCACCTGAGGTTTGTAAGTACATGCTGTGGCAGTCACTCAGCAATGAAATTGCCTAATGACACATGTCTCAAAACTTGTCACCATTGATAGGCGATGCATGACTGTAAACAATATGCCAGTTGCATAAATACTATGAAGGAAAATAAAATAAGGAAGGTGCTTAAGGAATGCCAGGGTAAGGGAGGTCACAATGTAAGATGCAGTGGACAGGGAAGAAGACACAGTGGACAGGGAAGAAGACGCAGTGGACAGGAAAGGGCCCTGAGCAAGGGGCAGCTGAGTGACGGGCAAATGCCCTGTAGGACAGGATTTCAGAATACTACTAATAATACTACTAATAATGCTAATATTTTCTTAGAAGGACATGGTTTTGGCTTTTAGTTTGGTTCTGTGTATGTGTTTGTGTGTGTGTTTGTGTGTGTGTTTGTGTGTGTGTGTGTGTGTGTGGTGAGTATTGTTATTTTGGCATATATTGTGTTAAAATAGATGTAACTCAAAATTGGTGATTAACTATTTCTCAGTACATAAATAAGTGCCATTTATACTCCCAGTAGCAGGCAACCGTGACCAGCGTGCTCTCGTTCCTCTCCGTCCTCACCAACACTTGGTACCTTTGTTTTACAGCTATCCATAGGTAAGAAATGGTACTTTTTAAAATTTTTTTTTCCTTTTTTTGGTATTTTTGAGACAGGGTCTCCCTTTTAGTACCAGCTGTTCTGGAGCTCACTCTGTAAATCAGGCTGACTTTGAACTCACAGAGCTCCACCTACCTCTGCCTCCCAACTGCTGGGATTAAAGGCGTGCGACACCATGCCCGGCAAAATGGTACTTTTAAATTGTGTTTGCCTGGGGGGTGAGGAGGTTGCACATGCCACATTGCATAAGTTGCAATCAGAGGACTTGTGAGAGTCGGTTCTCTCATTTCTCCCATGTGAGTCTTGGGCACTACACTTAACTCAGCCATCTCACAAACTCTAAAATTGTGGTTTTGATCTGATTTTATCAATGGTGAATGATGTTGGACATTTTTTCTTGTGCATATTGATCCTTTGAGCATCTTCTCTGAAGAACTATCCATTCAGATCCGTATTAGTCCATTTTTCTGTTGCTAATAATGCACAGACTGGAGAAGTTAGAGAAATAATCTCCTCCTCATTCTAGTGTTCTGCATTAGTCCACCTTCTTTTTTTATTTTTAGTTTTTAGTCCACTTTCACTTACTATAGTGAAATACTCAGGGCATGCTACTGTGTAGAGGAAAGAGGTTCATTTTGGTGCATGGTTCTGATAATAGAAGATTGAAAGGATACATGGTTCTTGCTACCAGTGCCCCCAAAGTAGCTCAGGTGGCTTCATATGATGGAGGGAGGGAGGAAAGGAGGGAGAGAAAGAGGGAGAGAGAGAGAGAGAGAGAGAGAGAGAGAGAGTCTCTACCTCCCCTGTGCTAAGACTACAAGCATTCAGCATTCACCAGGACACCCAGCTTTTCTTTTTTAACATGGGTTCTTGAATCCAAATCATACTGTCATGCTTGCAGGGTGAACACTTTACTAACTAAACTATCTCTCTAGGCCCCTTTGCCTATGTTTTCACTGAAACGCTTGTCTCTATTGTCCAGAAGTTCTTTATATACTTAGGATATTCTACTCTTTACTAGATAGATAATTGGCAAATGTCTGTTTGGAAAACTTTTTTAACAAAAAACAGATTGCAAAAGTCTAAGGAGTGGTTATATTTAAGAGAGAGAGAGAGAGAGAGAGAGAGAGAGAGAGAGAGAGAGAGAGAGCAGGTAGGAAAAAGGTAGTAAAGTGGGGAAGATTTGTTTTACAAAGCTGAGGGATACTTAGGTATATTAGAAATTAAAGGTCAAAATGAAAAGGATGAATCCAGAGTTGGGTGCGGAAGAGGTGAAGGTCCAGAGGAAGGAGAGTCTAGAAGGCTAGAGCTGCAAATTGAGCAGAACCCTGATGCTAGGGACAGAGCTCATCTTCCTGATTTAAAAAAAGACATGACAGGGCTGGAGAGATGGCCTAGTGGTTGAGAGTGCCGACTGTTCTTGCAGAGGACCTGGGTTCGATCCCCAGCACCCACATGGCAGCTGAGAACCATCTTTGACTCCAGTTGCAGGGGAATCCGACACTCTCTTCTGACTTCCGCGGCATTGCACGACACGGGTGCACAAACCTGCATGCAGCCAGTACATTCATACACATACAAAAATAAAGTTAAAAAAAAAAGACGTGACAGAGCAGAGCCCCCTGCCCTCCCTGCCCTCCCTGCCCTCCCTGTCCTCCCTGTCCTCCCTGCCCTGCCTGGCATTCTTGGTCATGTAAGAAGACACTTGAAAATGAATCCAGTCAGCATCTTTAATTTTTAATTTCTCCTTCATCAATTCAATACCTTTGTAAATAGTTATTTATCTTCAAAACAGCCCCAAAGGAAGGCAGAAAGCCTGTGCCTGTTCATTACAAACATGAGATCAAATATCTTCTAAAAGCCCCTAGATACTCTGTGCTTGTCAGTTTCCAAAAATATTTTACAAAGAACAGTTTTCTATTGTTCATTCTAATAGTGGGGTCCTGGAAGTTTTATTTTGATAAGCCCATCTCTACAACTATATGTGTTTGTTCGTAGTCTGCTCAAGGTTAGGCCATGAATATTCATCTTCTGAGACCCACAGTTAAAGGACCTTGGCCAGTTGTTCCTGCAAGAGCAGTTTTGTGTTGCCTCCAGAGAAACATTCTGTGATCAAGAAAATTGAAAAAGCTTTCGCTTTTCCGCATATTAAAGACCTGAGAAGTCCTGTAGAAAAGAAACGAATTTAGCCTGGTTAAATCAGATTTAGGACCAGACAGACAGACAGACACAGACAGACTACCACCTTCATTTGAACACAGAGTGCCCTGCTCATACCAGTACCTGTTACCCTCTCAAGAAGGAATGTTCCACACGGTGCATTTTGAGAAATGTTCAACAGAATGGACAATTCTTTCTCAGGAGTGTTCTGTCTGCCACATCAATTTCATCTCAGGAACCTTGGGGAAAAACCCAACGCAGTAGCTTTTTCTCTGCCCATGCCTGTCTTGCTCCTGCTGTTGCTCTGCCCTTCGCATTCCTCTAGAAAGCATTTACAGTGGCATTTCCATGACTGACTTCTAAAGAATCAAGTCTCCTAAGAAAAGCTTAGATAAAATGAAATATCAGACCCACATATGCATATGGACATGGACACATACACACATGTGTGCATATATGTGTGTTACTGCGGTCATTGTCATCACCGTTATTATAATTGGCTCTGTTTCTTTTTACTGTTCCAATTTCTATCACCCCTATGGCAGTTTTATGGGCACTTTTCCATGACATGAGGTTTTCCAGCAGAGACAGCTCCTACGGGTGTGTAAATGTGCCCCAGGGGTGTGGAAAGAGCTGCAAATTGGGCCCCATGTGAACATGCAGGCTGACAGCAAGGTGGTGTGGTGGCAGAGTTCCAACCTGTTTGCATGCACTTATAGAGAAAGGGGCAGTTGGCTTGTAACGAGCTGGTTTGATAAAGCCTTGCTATCCTACCTGCTGCTGTGATCCTAAGGCTCTATGTAATTACCACGAGGTGACACCATCCACATTACTACCCTGTATTAAATAAACGTGATAGCCTCAGTCAGCGGCCACCAAAATAACAGCAGAACATTGACAAGCACAAATGATTTCGTGTTTGACAAAGTGTAGCACAAAATTTCTTTAAGCAGCATCTTTCATTTTGAAGGTTGCCAGCAAGGCCAGAACATACGATTCACATCAGATGAACAGGCAGACAATGAGCAATACCCCAGGAAAATCACTGCAAAATAGGAATTTGAATTACTGTTTTATGGGAACATATGGAGTTTCCCTCTTCCTAGGTGTAGAATCAGAATGACAATGTTATTTAGGTGTAGAAATCAGAATTTAGTATCAGGAGGAAGGCACTCAATAGGAAAAGACATTGTATTCTGGAGATGTTTAGGGGGCAGCGAGACTGAACCTAAAGAGAAAAAAAAGGCAGCTATCTTATTAAATGTCACAGCAGCAGATTCCTCTAAGGATCAAGATAGTGAAAACAGAGGAAGAGTGTAAAAACCAAGATAGGAAAACTATAGAAATTAGACATGTGCTCTTGTGCACATAGAACCAATGGAAAAATCAAATGGTCACAACTGGAGAGAGTAGATTTGTTATAAGGAAGAATTGATTTCCTTGATTGACAGAGACTTGATATCTGTGCCTCTATGGTAGCCACTGCTAACTGATAACGAGTCTATTTAGTCCTTATCTGCCAGGCAGCCACTTGTAGTCAACTAGCGAAGGCACCCATGACATAACCTGTCAAGATCCTGATTCCTAAACTACGTTCTACATTCAGCATTCAGAAAGAAATATAACATTAACTAATGTCCAACTGTACAAAGTCCAGCCAGGGTATGTTCTGAGACATGAAAGAGAAAGAGAGAGGTTAACTGTAGTAGAGAAGGGGTTTTAATGACCAATCAAATCCTCTAAATCAGAAGCTAAATTAAATAAAAGCTGGGCTGATGAAAAGCCATTTGATTTGAGTAGTAAGAGAGTTTTCAAGGAGCTTGCTGTATGCTATTTGTGTGTCATGACTAGCTCTGGAGTCCAGGCAGGAGAGGGGCTGCCATGGTGTGTGTGTGTGTGTGTGTGTGTGTACCAAAGGCAGATTGAGTTCTGTTCTTAGGAAACAGGCTCCAAAAATACAAGTGAGGAAATTGGCTCATGCTTAGGCAGACGTTGATGACGGAGGAAGGATTTTTTAATAATAGGCAACGCAAAGCTATGTTTAAAGCTCTGTGGATAGAAACCCCAAAGACCAAAGGTCTATTTCATAATAGCAACAGAAAGAGATGGAAAAATCCCAAAGAGAAAACCTGCAGGGGCAGAGCTGAGTGACAAGAAGTTGAAGGAAATTAATAAGAGCCCAGACACGGCCCTCATAAACCAAAGACTCCTAGTGGCAGGGGAAAATCGCAAACTTTCAGCAAGTCAGGAATGGCATGGAGAACCAAGGAAAATTAGGGCACGTGAATTTAAACTGAGTGTTTTAAAGCAAGGGAGGGATGTATATACTATTTTAGACAGATGAGCTACAACTAAAGAGCCTGTGTTCCCTGCTATGGTGGCCAGGCCACACTCTTTCATCTGTAGTTTTTGCTATAACCTTAAAATATTCTTTCCACACAGCAGCCTTCATCAGAATAAAGCAGATGTGGGGAGGAACACAGCAGGTTGGACCAGGGTCCAACAACCCACGCTCTAGATCTTAACTATCATGCTTATTTGCAATTTTTCCTCCTTGGGTAAATTGGAAAAACAATTCATCTTTTTAATTGCCATGACAAGAACCAGTAAGACAAGATATCAAGTGTAGCACCCAGCCCAGCCCTGGTATCTCATACATACAAGTTCTCTACAAAATCTAGCTATTGTTAGAAAATGAATGGACTCTACTCTAGTACTTCTACACACTGGGGCCCCCAATATTTTATTTAGTCAGTCTAGCATTGGATAAAAATTAAGTTGAGTAATTTCTACTTCTGACTAGGAGAGAATACCAGGATTCAGATTCATGACTCATCATAAGTAATTAGAAGTGGACATAGGATATTAGCAACTGATTTCAAACATTGAGCCACACATATTTTTATAACTGAAGTCCTTAATAAAGAAATGCAACAGAGATGAGCCCAAGGATTGTCCTGGTCTTTTCTCAAAGGCATTTTCATTTTATGTACTTATTTATTTATTGTTTGTTTGTTTGTTTTAATTTTACATATAAAAATGTATTGCCTGCATGTATGTAAGTATACTAGTGCTATAAAATGTGTGTAGAGGTCAGAGAAGGGTACCGGATCCCCTGGAACTGTACTTAAGAATGGACTTAACAATGGTTGTTAGTCACCATGTGGGTACTGGGAACTGAATCCAGTTCTCAAAGAGCAGCTAGTATTCTTAACCACTGAGTCCTCTCTCCAGCCCCCCTTAGGGGCATTTTCTTCTTAAAGGAAGGGGAGGAGCAGCCTAAGCAGAGTGCTCCAGAGCCTCAGAGTCCAGGGAGCAGACATCACAGTTTGAGAAGACTGAGGCAACTAAAATGTTGGCAGCAGAGTATCAGAAACTATGGAATAAAAGAGACCCTAAAGTCAACACTGAAGAATCTGGCATTCAGTAAAATACTAGTTAGGGATGAACAAGACAAAACTTCATAAAATTAGGGAAAAAGAAACCCTCCAAGAAAGAACAACTCTAGGAAGTGACAAGCTGAAGTTTCTGGAGTTCACACGAGGCTGGGGCTTCTTATGTTCCTCCAGCCAGGGTGGGTGGCCAGGTTGAGGATATGAGGTGCTCAGTAGAGGCCTCAGGACAGGCACAGCTTGCATTTAGGAATGGGTGCCCATACACTCACTATTTAAAACCCTTAAAATCAAGTCTCAAAAGGATCAAAGTAACTCACAAGCAGCTTAACTGCTTGACTGCCTGCCAACAGCGCTCATTAAAGGACTTGCAAAAACCAAATCAGCCAAACAACCAAACAAAAAATACTCAACAATGCAAAATTTAGTTCCAACCATGTAATAATGAAAAATTGCTAATTGTGCAAATAAGAAATTTTATAAACATGGAAAAAAAATACGCAGTCAATGTAAACAGATCCATGTACAATGACAGATTAGCGGACAAGGATGATATTAACACTGCAAGATTTTTTTAATTGCTCAAGAATTTAAAAGAAAAGTTAATGTGATAAAAATGAAGAATACAAAAAGCAACAAACAAAATGCGTAGAAATGAAAAATGCAATATTTGAAATAAAAATTTTACTAGATAGGATTTGCAGCAATCTAATACTACAAAAAAGAATAAACTTGAAAACAACAAAAACTCTCCCTCAAAATGAAGTACACAATACAAGTACACAAAAGAATTGGAGGTTGGGGAATAACCTAAAAAGAATTAGACCTAATAAAACAAGAGATCTAACAGAGTGTAATTGGAGTCCAGGTGAAATTTTGTGGGATAAGAAATTGTTGCTGGGGCTGGAGAGATGGCCTAGCGGTTAAGAGCGCCGACCGCTCTTACAGAGGACGCGGGTTTGATCCCCAGCACCCACATGGCGGCTGAGAACCGTCTGAAACTCCAGTTCCAGGAGAACTCCAGTTCCAGGGGAATCTGAGACCCTCTTCTGACCTCCGCGGCATTGCACGACACGGGTGCACAGACTTGCATGCAGACAGTACATTCATACACATACAGAAATAAACAAAATTAAAAAAAAAAAAAAATTTTAAAAAAGAAATTGTTGTTAAAGAAACAATGATCAGAGAAATTCTAAATTTGATAAAAATTATAAATCTACAGCTCTATGGACCTCAGGAAATTCAAAGCAAAATAAAAGGTAGGCTTATAAGGTAAAAGGGAGGTAAGGAGAAAAGGATGGAGGGAGGACGACAGAGAGGGAAGGAGAGAAGCTTAACAGGACTCATCAGAATTGAATTTCTGAAAGTCAGAGACAAAGAGAACTCTTAAAAGTACTAACATTAAACAATTGAAGTACTAAATTTAAAAATACTATATTGTTTAGAATGTCATTGTTAAAAGTTAATCACAATTTTATTCACGGTAGTAAAAAGTGAGAAACAACATATGTCTATGGCCAGGTGAATATACTTAGTAAAATGTGGGTGGTACGACAGTGTAGGAAGGCTCCACAGAAAAAGAAGTCTGAGGTGGGTAAATCTCAAATATATATATTTTTTAAAACTGGCCAAACACATAAGTGTCTGTATTATTTGATTTAATTTATGTGAAACCCTAGAGAAAATGAACCTAATAAATATAGAAAAGCAGGTCAATGCTTTTTAGAGCCTGGGGTTTGGGTACAGATATTGAATGGAAAATGAAATAATTAAATTTGGGGTTGGCCAGCATTAAAGCCTAATGATGACAATAATGACTGGCACAGCAAGTTATATTGGTTCAATAGTGGTGCTTTTATGTTGGGAGTAATCAACAGCTATCTAATTGGACTTAAAGCCCTCACAATGGGAGGGAACTCATGTGTGGTACTATAACAATAGCAAAATACACAGGGCTGGAGAGGTCATAGATCTTAGAGAAAACCCTATGTCTGTCACACCCCTAAACAAAGATAAGTTCTTACTGTATACTAAATAATTTTTTTTGTCTTTTTGAGGCAGGGTCTCCCTGCAGCCCCAGATGTCCAGGAACTCTCTGTATAGACCAGGCTGGCCTTGAACTTACATAGATCCACCTGCCTCTGCCTCCCAAGTGCTAAGATTAATGGTGTGTGCTACCATGCCAGGCTAAGTATGTATCTTTATATTTACAGTTAAGTATACCAGGCACTACTCATTAAAAAAAGCCTCATGGTAGCACTCGCCTTTAATCCTAGCACTTGGGAGGCAGAGGCAGGCGGATCTTTGAGAGTTCAAGGCCAGCCTGGTCTACAGAGCGAATTCCAGGACAGCTGGGGCTACAGGGAGACCCTGTCTCGAAAAGACCAAAAAAAAAAAAAAAAGCCTTTTTTTTTTTTTCTTTTCACAACAGAAGGAGGTTATTGCAGAGTACCACAGCTGGTCACACACAGAGAATAAGTGTCTATGAGATGCCCAGCTCTAAGTGACACTTCTACAATGGAAACTCTTACCACAGGGATAGAGAGAACACTAATGCATCTCTCAACTCACAACAGAGGACAATAAGCTCAGAAGGCCACAATGGCCCAGAGCGTAGAAAATAAGAGACTGCAGAGTACATTTCCCTGGATAGGATCCCTATATTAAATCTCACCCACCCAGAGCCCAGGGACATTGTGAAAGAGGTAACAGAAATATTGTAAGATCCAGAGATGATGTGTGACCATAAAGAACAGTCTTTCAGGCTTCTGGGAACCTGCTAATATGAACCTGTGATATTGGTAGCAGCATGCCCAACATCCAGGGCAACTCAATCACATAAAATTCCAGTGTAAAACTGGGACAAAGGGCAGGAGGGTCAACCTTAGCCAAGGCACTATTAGCAAATGATCACTGCTGGTTGAGGAGAAGCTGATCTTTAGGGAAGTGACGCTAGAGAGGCTGAAAAGGTTCTGGTGGATGAACTCACACCAAAGGACATCTAGGTGCACAAACTTTACTAGAAAGGCCCTAACATATATGACAGAATGCAGGAAACCCAGTGGGTGGGCTTTGAGGGGTGCAGATTGGGGAGGGGTGTCTAAATATGATTAAGATGTATTGTATGAGTACACAAAATTCAATTGAAATATATTTGAATAAATAAATTTGGAATTGTTACAAGATGCTATATATTTTGACTTTGTCAGGGGTATAACACAAAGGAATTATCAAAACTCATAAAGTGTTGTTCAAAAACAGATATATTTTATCTTCTTGTAAATGATACCATATTGTGTGGCCCTTCTACGCCATTACAAGTACACCTGAATAAACAGTCCGACTCTTTAGTTATAAGCATGAGCCGGAACTTGGAGAGCACCCATTTCTCCAGGTGCCCTCTAGAGCAGTGCTGCTGAGTCAGGCTTCACATATAATTTTATTCAGATCCATTTCTCCAGCATCAGTTTCAGAATAGTAGCAGCTTGGATCCACCTTTATCTTGTTTTTTTATTTTTAACATATTTTTATTGAATTAAAAAATTATTTAATTGTTATGCATTTCATATAGAATATCTCAGTCTATCTTAATCACCTTTATAGTTCTTACCCTTTTGGCACCCTCACACTGGAATTCATACACTCTGTCATTTGTGTTAAGGCCTATTGTGCCAAATTAGTATTCCCAAACATTCCTAAGTGCAAGTTCATCCACTGAGTTCTAGTCAGCCTCTCCAGGGTCCCTCCCTTTAAGATCAGCTCTTCCTCACCCTGCAGTAATCAGCTGCCAACAATTCTTCAGCTAAGATTGCAGTCTGCTGTCTATTTCCCCAGTTCCATGCCTGTTTTTTTAAGCCAATGTTTTATTGAAGCTCTGTACATTTCATAAAAAACAAATTACATTACAAATCAAATCTAGACCTGTGCCCCCCTCTCTGCCCCCCACCCCACCAGAGATCACGCATTCTGCCAAACATGTTTTTCATCTTTTTCTCAGTCTCTCTCAAAATTCTCAATGCAGAAGTTTACTGTTTTGAGCAGAAGTTCACCGTTTCAGGCAGTTCTTTGACGCAGACTTTTCTGTTGTTGTTGTTCCTTCCAATATCCACCACTCCAAAATATGCACATATGAATGCCACATATATCATAGTTTTTTTTTCCCCAAAACATCATCAGGATATCATAGGTTTTAGCATCTTCAGCTTATGATTTTTTTTTTTTAATTAGGTTGAAAAATGTCATGTTTGAAGTCTCCTCCTTGGCAAGCCCAAACCATCATCAGTTCTGTCCTTGTGTTCCACACTGGGGTTTTCCCTTCCCATGATCACCAAATGAGGCCCAGTAAGCACCACATCCTGTCTTGATCTTCCTGTACTGGTCTCCATGATACAGCCTGGGTAGTCCAACCATGGCAGTCTATACTCTGAAGAGGCTGAAACCCCAGTAGTAGCTCAGTCCACAAGTTGGATGTCTCAGCAGTCCCCATCTGGCACTGAGGTTTTGGAGGATTCTTGGAGAGATGTGAGTCTTAAGTCCATATTGGAAGGTTGAAAAGCTGTGTCTTCTCATGTCTTTGCAAAAGCAGTGGCAGCCACAGGGTAGCTGCACTTGCCAGTAAGACAGGCAAAACAACTGTGCTCTTTTGGTTTTTTACTAAGATTTCAAGTTTTATACCTGAAGTATGATTTCTCAGGCCTTTCTATTTATTATTTCTGGTTATACTTTCCTTTTGGATTTTCAAGGCCACACAGTTAGCCCAGATTAACCAAGCTTTTTGTTTTCTCAAGGTCAGTTAAGGATCTGGTCCTCAAGGGTCACTCAGGGTTTTTTTTTGGGGGGGGGTGGCAGGAGCCCCTGCCTCCTTTTGGCTTTTTAATCAGCAGTTCCATCCACTTGAGGACAAAGTCAGGACAACCAGGCTTCCCTTTTTGAAGCATGAGCAGACTTTCCTCTTTATTGACTGGACACTGGCTGAAGTCCCATTAGTGGATCTCCAAGACCTCCCTGCACAGGAAGACTGGTGACTCACATTTGCTAGACATTTCAAGAGACGCCCCTATGCATAGTCTCCCATGCTGGGTTTTTGTCTGCTTGAGTTTACTGTCAGTATGTCCTGTTCATACTGACACCATTGCCCTGGGTTCATATGAGCAGGGTCCCAGGAGCTTATAGGACGCTATTTCCATATTGTCATGCACCTCCTCCCTCGCTCTTACAATCTTTCTGCCCCCTCTTCCACAATGGTCCCTGAGCCCTGGGTTGGTGAAGCTGAATATAGGAGTCCTGATCAAAGACCCACATTCTTTGGATTCCTAACCTGCACACTTTGGCCATTTGTGAGCTTTTGTGTTCCTGGCACTCTGTTGCATGAAGGAGCTTCATTAATGAGAGTTGAGAGATTCATTAGTGTCCTCTTTACCCCTTGTTCTATGTTGAGGGAGAATTAGTTGTACAGGTTGAATCGTAAATGTGCCACTTAGGTTTGGGCAATTGACAGACAATGTCTCTGTGTGACTTACTGTTATACACTGAAATAGTCTCCATCTGGTGCAAAAGAAGCTTCTTTAAGGAGTGATGCCTGGGATACTTGCCTGTAAATATAAGGAGACATTTTTCACTTAGTAAGTAGTTACACTAGTCTAGGGATGTGACAGCCTTGGAGATTTCTCTAAGGTCCATGACCTCTCCATCCATGTCTGTTTGGCTATGCTTACATTATAACACATGAGTTCCCTCCCACTGAGTGGATGTTAAGTCCAATTAGGTATTTATTACCCCCAAGATTAAAGTACCACTACTGCACCAATGTCATATGCTGTGCTGGTCATTGATATAGCCATTGGGTCTTAAAGCTAGTGTTCGATCGCTGATTGATATTCCCTTAGGAGCTTGTGTAGTGCTCTCCAAAGCTATGAGAGCTAGCCAAAATATGCCAGGTCTTCTTACCTTCAAGTTCTGAGAGACAATCAAGTGTTATGGCAATGGCTTGTGTAATTTGGGGAGTCTCTTGGCCTACACTGGTCTACAACTCAAAAGCAGTTTTCTCATGACTGACACTGTTTCTTTTTATGTAGCATATAGAGATATTGTATGTGTAATACAATTAGGTTGTTAGACTAATATGAATCCTTCTGGTTTTTTTTTACACTAGCTAAACATTTATCCTCCCTCCCTCCCTCCCTCCCTCCATGTCTTCCTCATTTAAAGTATCCCTATTTTCCCTTGATAAGAGAGAGAACAAATGATACCAAATGCTAGAGAGGATGTGAAAGGGGAACACTCATTCACTTCTTGTGTGATTGCAAACTCATGCCTCCCTCTGCTACAAAGATCCCTGAGCCCTGGGTGGGTGCATGAGGGAACTTCATTGATGAGACTTGAAAGATGCATTAGTATTCTTTCTCTCTATCTCTTGTTGCACTATGTTCTGTAAGCCTTAGGTGTGGAGGTTCCATTATAGATTTATCACTTAGGGTTGGGCATTTGACAGACACTTAATCTCTGTGTGAGCTGTTGTGGAACTTTGTAAAAGCCTCCATCTGTTGCAAAGGAAGCCTCTTTCATGTGTGTGACTGGCATACTTGTCTGTAAATATAAAGACATATATTTAGCACAGACTAAGTAATTACATTTGTCTAGTGATGTGACAGCCTTGGGTGTTTTCTCTAAGAACTATGACCTCTCCAGCAATGTATATTTGGCTGTTTGCAGTACCACACAAGAGTTCCTTTTCACTGAGTGGGTTTTAAATCCAATTTTGTAGCTACTGATTACCCCAAGACCAAAGTGCCAATACTGCCCCAGTATAGTTTGTGGTACCAGTCATTGTAGTTGTTAGGCTTTAAAGCTGGGGTTGACCCATCAGTTAATGTTATTTCGTAGCAGATTTGCAGTGTTCTCCAAAACTATGAGAGCTAACCTTCAGGGATGTGGCTTGCAGGTCAGTTCCAGCTCCATTACTCTGAGTCCTGTGTCCAAAAATCTTATCTTCAGCAATAGGATCTTGCATTCAAGATCTTGGAGGCAATCAAGGGCTGTGGCAATAGCCTGTGTAATTTTGGGAGTCTCTTCTTGAACTACCCGTCCAAAGGTAGGTATCTCCAGTCAGGCACTGTTTCTTGTTATAATAGCCTTTATATATATATATATAGCTTATTATATATATATATATATAATATATTATATTTTTATCACTAAAAAATTTGTATGTAATTTGATATGTATTTTTCTGTATGGTTTGAACTAATACTTTTCCTTCTGCCTTTTTATAACCAGAGTAGCGTATTACTTTATCTCACTTTTCTCTCTTCTATCTAAACTTCCCTCCTCCGTCAGTGGTTAAAATACCCCCTATTTTTCCTGTTTCACACTTGATAATACCTGTTTTATATGACTCCTCCTCTCTTGAGCTCTTTCCCCATAGTTCCTTGTATAACCTTGTCTCTCCCCCTCCCATGTAGATACCTTCATTTTACCCATTTCCTTCATTGGTAAACCCATATTTTAAAGGTAAAAGTAAATTAATTATATTTCTTTCTATCTGAAAGCAACTGTGATGTTATAAGGTGAATTTCTTAATGAGCCCTAGATTTAACTTACCACATACTTTTAGACATGGTAATTATTGTATATGGGTGAAAAGTATATATCCATATTTTAGAGCAATATAAAATTAAAGGGAAAATGTGAACTCCTAAAAATATATCGGAATTAGGGCTGGAGAGATGGCCTAGCGGTTAGGAGCGCCGACGCTCTTGCAGAGGACCCGGGTTCGATCCCCAGCACCCACATGGCGGCTGAGAGCCGTCTGAAACTCCAATTCCAGGAGAACTCCAGTTCCAGGGGAATCTGACACCCTCTTCTGACCTCCGCGGCATTGCACGACACAGGTGCACAGACTTGCATGCAGACAGTAATTCATACACATACAGAAATAAAATTAAAAAAAAATTAAAAAAAAATATCGGAATTAACATACAGTTTATTCCTGGAGGACATAACTCTGGTACATGTATGATGTTTATACGGGCATATTTTGGAGCAATACAATGGGGAGGGAACCACAACAACATAGGGACTGGGTTAAAGGACAGATTGACATAGTTAAATTCTGCCCAAAACAATGGACCTTTACAGAGAAAAACTTTAAAAAGACTGAGAGAAAGATGCAGGACATGTATGGCAGAATGCATGATCTGGGGTGGGGTGGGGGGAAGGGAAGGGGGAATGTGTCTAAATGGAACTGAGAAATGATGTCCAAAATACACAAATCATCAATAAAAGTATTATAAAAATAAATAAATACTTCATATGAAAAATTTAAATAAGTCGAATCTGTCATCCCTTCTTCATTTCACCCGAGTCTCTATGATTCCCTATTGCCACATGTTAAACCGACTTCAATGACAAGATCAAGATTAAGATGATACAAGTGAAATGAATAGAGGTCACATTTAAGGAGAGATTACTTCCCTATTAATGTCATACACAACCTTGATTGTTTTTTTTTTTTTAATGTTTATGAATGTGGGAAGGGGTTATGTGCACATGAGTGCAGACCCAAGGAGTGTAGAAGAGGGTGTCAGATCCTCTGAAGCTGGAGTTAAAGACTGTTGTGAAATCACCTGAACATTGGTGCTAAAAATTGAACTTGTGTCATTTGCCAAAGCAATCCTGAGCCGTCCTTCAACCCAGGCCTGATTGTCCCAGCATGTATTGGACAGGATTTCTCTATGACTCTTGAGTTCGTGTTGTGTCGACTCCCAGTCTCGCCCTCTTCCTGACACTTCCCAGGCACCTGCTGGTCATCTCTCCAGCTTTGAGTGGTGCTGGCTCTGTAGTCTATTCCGCAGTCTTAGTGGGAATGACTCCAGTTGTGGTGATGCTTTGGCTTTCAGCGCATCCCCTCAGTGCTGTGGCGTTAGTAAACTCTATTCTTTCTGATACTTTCTGGAATCTCTTCCAAGCCTTGCTTTCTATGTTGAACTTCAGATATTAAGCTTTTTCAGTAACTGTACTGCAGACCAGGAAGTCGCATGTCTGTTTTATTCTTCACAATATAAGTTTGAGTTCATGAACTTTGACCCCACTCGCTCAGCTCCCTCATCAGTGCTCTCCAGTCTTAGAGCTGGCCCTGCTCACCACACACACACAGTCGAGTCTCTCACATATCTCCTCTTCCATTCTCAAAATTTCTATTTCTCCTGAAACCTCACCTCCCTCACCTTTCACAGTGCTGCCGTTCAACCCTCCCAAACACCTGCTCCCTCTCCGTTTCTCCTTTTCTGCCTCCATCATTGTCCTGATGGCCAGATCCAATCATGCCGCTCTCCCTTCCACCTGTGAATGCCTTACTTCCTCAAGTGCACATAATGCAGATTCCTGCCCTAGGTTCAGAACAGGCTTGCTGTTCATTTGCTTAAAATCCTTGCTTGGTGGTGGTCTCTGACTACTCCACCAAACCCTCCAGTGGGAATTTACACCTTTCCAGAATATTCTTCCTACTGTATTTATAACCTCAGTTGATGCATAGCAATGACTTAAACCTCAGCCTCTCAAACTATGGTTCCTGGCCCCATGTGAGATCATGCAATCAAATGTAGAGGTCATTGAAAAGTTTCTCAGCAGCAAAGAGTTTCTGAGCATACAAAACTAAAAGTTGATTCACAATCAAATGCTTAAGGAATGAGAAGGTGTTTCAGCACTTGCCTGGACTACACTGCGCTGCAGACTTGGCTGAGTTTGCCAGGGAACACTTTCAGAAAACCTTCAATTCAGTCTCAAAATCATTATATGTTTTTATTTTACATACATTTTTTTTTTTGCTTTTCTAAAAACATAATAGTTTAATCACGGAACACAGATTTTTAGCATTTTCTCATCAGGTCTTCAGCATGTATTAAATTATTCTATCCTTGGGCTGTATTATGTTAGAATGTTTGCTTCGAAAAATGGCTGTTTGAATTGCCAGCTTCATTTTCACTTTTTAAAAAAATTGCTCAATAAATTTTTGGCTTGGGATCAGGAGAGAATTTTCACCAATTTCTGAAATGACCCTAAGTTTATTTCTGACATTTTATAATATGCACTTACATTGAGGCCTTCTCAGCATTGAAAATTATAAAATCAAAGCATTAATCAACTCTGAAAAACATTGAAGAGGCTCTAATTCCCACAGGACTAAATATTTAGCCAAGATTTAATTCTTCATGTAAAAATAAACAAAGCATCTTATTAGTAGAAAATTATTCTTGTCTTTAATAAATGGTAAAATTATTTGTATGCCAAAGAATTGGTTTAAAATAAATTTCTTCATGATTTAATTATCAGTAAATGCTTGATTTGTATACATATATTTATATAGTTATATTATATACTTGTATACCAGGGGTAACATAAAAATTTCTTGGGTGTAAAAGGGTCATAATGGAAAAGCTTAAGAAGCCTTAGCTTGAACAACAGAAATTTCTTTTTTGTGGTCCTGGGGCTAAGGTCAAAACATCAGCAAAGCTGGTTTCTTCCCATATTTTTTTTCCTTTGCCTGCAGGTAGTTCCCGTGTGTGTGTGTGTGTGTGTGTGTGTGTGTGTGTGTGTGTCTTTAAATGACCTTCCTTCCACGTGTCTATATCTTGATTTAATCTTATTAGGATGTCAGCAGTCCTTTTGGATTAGGGCCCACCCAGTGACTTCACTTTACTTAATTACCTTTGTAAAATTCTTTTTTAAATACACTGTCATTTGGCAGTGCTTCTGCCTGGTATTACCCTTACACACCAAGGGACAGAGCTTCCATGTTATGAAATTTGAAGGAAGCACAGTGTGACTCATAAAAAGACTGCTGTCTGCTGTCTCATGCCTTTGTTTTCCAACCAACTCAAACCCTTCCTAGCCTCAAAGACCAGATCAGCAATTACCCCTGTCCAGAAATTTTTTCCATACAGGAAAACAGATAAGCTCACATGCTATTCTGAACCCCTGTAGCATTTGCTTTGTTCATTTGTGCTTGTCTGAATCACAATCATTTTTCATTAAAGCTACTGCCTGGTGAGCTCTTCTCTGTTCTGTAAGTTCTCTGCAGACAGAGAATGCTCTGCTTTACCGTTGTGAGTCTTGTGACCACAAGCACCAAGCTAGTACAGGGAAACATTTGTGGTTGAATGTGGACTAGAGAAGGACCCATCCAGACTAGGACCTCAGAAGCTCAGAAGGTCTTCCTCATATCCCATGCCCTCAGCTGCTAATATGCCTCATTAGTTCATGCATCACATCCTTTCTATATTAAGCACATCTTGCTAAATGAAGGATATTTTACACAAAAAAGTAGACTTTAATTATGAGACAGAGTAAAGACTATTAGGAAATGGGGTAAGAAAGATTGTATAAAAGGAATATATTTATTGAAGTCTTACTCTTAGATAAGACTTTAAAAATCTTTTTATCCATTTAATCTTCAAGTCAATCGTTATAGTTTTAGTAGGAAACATTCCCCACAGGTTCATAAGTGAGATACTTGCTCCCAGCTTGTAGAACTATTTTAAGAAGTTCTAGAAACTTTAGGTGGAAGGGAGGCCTAAGCTCACGTCTGTTGAGAGTGCTTCTTATCTCTGACTCCTCTCTGTCTACTTCCGGTCAAGCATGAGGTGAGTAACCTCTGCCACATGTTCCTGTGGTCATGGACCCAGATATATAGGAACTGACCGTAAAGGACTGAACCCTTGAAAACTGTGAGCCAAAACAAATCCTTCATTTCTGTCACATATTTGGTCATATCAACTACTACACTATTATAACAATGCAATGAGGTAGGCAATATCTTCTCTACTCTACAAAAGAGAATTCCAGGGATCTGAGACATTAAGTAACATATAGTTAGTAGTGGTTCATGATAATAACACAACTAAAATTCTGATTCAGGTCGGTCAGCTCTTTAATAATAGTGCTCTCATCATTCTAACCCATCCTAATCACATCTGGATTCACTATATCTCATACGAACCATAGAATACTGGACTGATTAGGTGGGAGATGATGTTTTAAAGGCCTAATGAACATTTCATTTTACCTGAATATAAACTCGGGGCTTTGGGTCTTGCACTACTATCAACAGTTCACATGTAAGGCAACTGAGGCACAGAGGCATGAAGCAAGTTGTAACAACTAAAGTATGAAGAGGCTCAAGGCCCAGAATTGAACCCAATCTAGATAGCTTGAGTATCTGTCCACATTGCTGCGTACTGCCTGTCTCCACAGTCACCATCTCCAAAGAAGTCCCAGCTCCATTAGGTCACCATGGCCTCGTGGAAGTCCTGCTGGTTGAAAGTTTGACTAGCAGCTGCTGAGGGAAGCTAAGCAGAGATGTATAAATCAGTTGCCCCTCCCCAGCTTCTTTATTCCATAAACTTTTTATAGTTAAGCTAACTACTGAAATACCAGGCCTTTGACTCCAGCTTTTCACCTTTTGGGAAATGCATTTCCCAGTCCACATGCAGGCACACATCCCATCTCCACACAAGCTGGGATGACAATTGGGTTTTGCGTTTCCTAAGAAAAGTGAGTTTCACACGTCTAGTTGATCTCCATGGGTTGCCGTTTGGTTTTGTTCTTAATTTTACTTTTTTTTTTCTAAAAGAAGAAAATATAAGTTGGGAAATTGCCCCAAATGCTATTCTCAATTATTTACACTGCTTCCTTGCAAACACTTTCCCCAGCTTCCAAAATACAGAGAGACATTCTCCCACATGTTTACCTGTGGCATTCCCTGAAGAAGCAAACTGAATTTTGATTACAAAGAAATGTGGACTGTGTTTCTGATAAACTTATCCCTTCTTCTGGGTTCCATGGGTGAGTGAGGTGGATTTTTTTTACTCACTTTGCCTCTGAGGATATGAAATGATTTATCTTAATTGGTCAATTTGGGAAGAATTCTGGGTCACATTCTGTTCTTTTTTATTGTCTAAAACTGCCCTAGGGCTAACAAAGGGAACTAAACCTCAAATTTATGTGGCTGCTTCATGTAGCTCAAGAGATTCTTTCCCTGTGGGATTTCAAGTTTACTTTGGGTTTAAGAATTATATAAGTGGTAGAAACTTTCCTGGCAGGGAATTCTCTTAGGTCTAGACTCCATGTCAGGACCCAGGACTAATAGGCATTGTAGCAGAAAACCCAAAATATCTCTACCAAGGCTGTGGCATATTCGGAGACCCGTGCACTAAATAGAGCTCACGCTGCCTATAAGGTCCAAAGAGGAAATGGGATTTGTTGGGGGAAAAAAAAACACTCCAATAAGACTGGGGGCCATCATGCAATTTTCTAAACAATGATAGAAGGTGAGAAGGTTTCAAGAGAACTTCTCTGGGAAAGAAACCAGCATGGAAACATACTTTTTGTCATTTACAGGGAAATTTCAGAGTGTCAAAATCAGGCTCTTACAGGAACATTTCTTCTAACTGTGTCCAAGCTCAGGGACTGTGACTTAAGGTCAAGCGGTGACTGCTCACTGGCGAGCTCGCAGAGCTATAATTCCTCTCTGTGGCCATTGTGTTCCTTGTACTGTTTGTCCGCCTCAAATTCAGATAAGGTGTGCTCAGTGTTGGGATTTAATTTAAGAACTAAATGACTGCTGCTCACTGGTCAGAACTGTAAGTCAAATGGATTAAGGGTTGCTGAATTACAGAATCAAGCACACATACCTACTGGGTCACACCAGAAATCAGCCAAAGAACATATCTGTCCCTTGCAGGCAGCTCTGCCAAAACGAAAATAGGTGAACCAGGATTAGCATGTCTAGTAATTCTCCAGTGTTAAAGGCAGAAGAGCCAAAGAAAAATTTCCCTTCTCACAGAAACCATAAGTGGGAGAAAAAAAAATGGTATTTCCATCCAGCAGAGCCAAAGATAATATTCTCTTCCTTTTCCTGTATCACATATCAGAATAAACATTCAAGAATTTTATTGTAATTTATGACAACAAACTCAGTTTTATGTTATACCTTTTGAATTGTTGCAACCTTTGCAGCTACATCACAAAATGATTTAAAATGGCGTTGGCCCTTTGCACCAGTAACAATCAAACCAAACAAAACCATTGTAGCAAGCAGCAGTGCTGCTTTCCTGGTTCTTGGCTGATGTTGAATGATGTACAACATTTTCTATTAACATTTCATTGTAGATCATTATACTTCTTTATATCTGAGGAGAAAATAAAAGCTACTGTGTCCTATTACTTGATTGGGTAATGAACTCAAGTTTAAATGGCCTTCAAACCTAAGGATATCATGTCAGAAGCACGCCCATCACCTTTTCCTTCTGCCATCCAGAAGGGGAATTTCCAAACCACCATTTTTCTTCTCTGGTCCATCAGTGTGTTCTACCTTTACTATTAGTCCATCTTTGAAAAGAATCATCATATATTATTTTAGTTTCTCATCCCCACAAGTTCCCTTCTACAAGAATAGACATCTTTTTTTTTAATTTATTTTACTATGCACATGAGTTAGTTAATTAAAAATAAGTTACAGTTTTTCAATGTAATTGACATAGTGGGCTTAAATTCAGTGGACCTTGTCTGTGGAACTGTAGAAACAGTGGCCTCTCCATTGGAATGATGGGAAGTGACAGAAATGACCATTCACCCATCTCATACCTGGACACTTCATCCATTGCTCATGACACCTACCGTAGAATTTGTTAACTTGAGTTTCTAATGTCAAGAAGGTTAACCAACTCAATTGCGTAAGTTTTACCTTTAGGTTAATTTTTATCAGGTGGGGCACAATCAGTAGAACTCAAGGAGGATTAACACATAAAAGTTTGAATTTTAGGAAATGTGACAATTTTCTCAAGTTCTCAAAGTCTTTGAAAGGATTTTCCTTTAGAAACTTTTTTGCAAGGCATCAACTATCAGTAAATGTTTATCTTTAATTTTAACCTGAAACTAAGTTTGAGAAATTCTAGTCCACATGGATTTTGTTTTCACAAAACTCATCAAAAAGGCTTACAGAAGACTGCCTCTGATGAAAAAAAAATGATGAAATTACTACTTCAACTCTAAGAAAGTCTAGAGTGCTTTATTTATTATGACCCCATTTACTGACAAATCTCCAGCTGGTTAAAATCCAATTTAAATAGATGCAGAAATCTGAGAAATCTGTACACTTTAGAGAGAGAGAGAGAGAGAGAGAGAGAGAGAGAGAGAGAGAGAGAGAGAGAGACTGCTACAGAACAGAAGATACATCAACCTTCTGACCAGTTGAAGCAGGCACACTATTAAAGTAGCAATATTATTTCAGTTCATTGAGCTCAAATTCCTTGGCAAATGTCCACAACAGTCTCTCATTTCATGGCCTCTCAACCAGGGCTCACTCTGCCCAACACTAACAACAACCCAGCCATTCCCAACCCCATTTTCTACATCCTCTCTTAAACCTATACTTATGTCAAGGACAAAGGCGTCACATCCTATCCTTCCATCTACCTTCCTTACTTCAGCCTGAAGAAGACAAGGAATTCTGTGACTAAGAACAAATGCTAACTGTGTTTTCAGCCTCTGCCTGCCTCCCAGGAGCGCACCCCACGTTTCCTGCCTGCCAGGCCTAGGTGTGAAACTGAAGAAAAAAAATCCTAGCACTCGGGAGGCAGAGGCAGGCTGATCTTTGTGAGTTCAAGGCCAGCCTGGTCTACAGAGTGAGTTCCAGGACAGCTGGGGCTACAGGGAGACCCTGTCTCTAAAAGACAAAAAGAAATTGCAGTAGAGGCTCTTCATCCTATAAAGCCTGGAAGTGTTTGCCATCAGGCTGACTGCAGGAAAACTGTCTTGATTCCTGATCTAGAGCCAAAGGCATGAGCTAACTGTGTTCCAAGGAAGGTGACAGGGTTAGAAATCTGTGTTCAGATGAGAGTGTGATGTTGGGGGAACTTGCAGGGAGAAAACTGAGGCCAAGAATCTGCAGAGCTTACAAGTCGGAATGCAAGGCCTGGCCTTCATATCAATAAAGACTCTCCAGGGAAACACAACAGCCTACATATATATTTTTTTATGTACCATAACCCCCTATGTACATATGTATGGTCGTTTAAATACTACATATTCTATATAATATGTATATTGTACCATACATATGTATCATATATATCAATATACCTTTGATTTTATTAATTTTATAAAATGACTATCTAGACATATACATTATTATCAACTATACATTATATACATATATATTAAATCTATATATAAATATATTACATATTATGGTATTAAAACATATCTGTAGATATGTATTATCTATAGATATGTTTAATATATATTAAAACATATCCTCTGTATAATTTAAGCTATAGCAAGTATGTGGGGCTGTGAGAGATTAGCCTAAGTGGTTAAGAGCACCGATCTGCTCTTGCAGAGGACCTGGTCGATCCTTCCAGCACCCACATGGACGGCTGCAGAACGTCTGTAACTCCAATCCAGGAGAAACTTCAGTTCCCAGGGGATCTGACACCACTCTTCTGACCTCCTGGGCATTTGAATGACACGGGTGCACAAACCTACTTGCGAGACAGTACATTCTACACAAGAAATTAAATTTGAAAAATTAAAAAAAAAAGAATATGTATGGCCGGCGTGGTGGCACCGCCCTTTAATCCTAGCACTCAGGAGGAGAGGCAAGGGCAGATCTTTGTGAGTTCAAAGGCAGGCCTGGTCTACAGCGTGAGTTCTCAGGACAGCTGGGGCTACAGAGACCCTGTCTAGGAAAGGACCAAAAAAAAAAAAAAAACAAAAAAGAATATGTACGATATACATTAAACATACTTATAGATAATATATTATAGATATGTTTTAATATATATTAAAACATATATATTTCTGTATAAATTTATTATAAGAAGTTAAGTTATGTGACTACGTAGGCTCAATATGTAGAGTCAGCAAGCCGTAGATCCAGGAGAGTGATGGCTAGTGCCAGTCTGAAGGTTGAGAAGAGAGTTGGGGCACAGGTTCCTAACCAAACCAGTCTGAAGTAGGAGACTGAGGTCCCAACTCAAGACAGTCAGGCAGAAAGAAAATTCTTACTCAGTGTCTTTTGTTTTCTTTGGGACATTAGTGAATTGGAGGGTGCCACTCACTTTGGGGAGAATTTACTCAGAGGACCTATTCAAATGCTGATCTCATACAGAAGCACCCTAACAGACACTCCTTAAGTAATGCCTGGATACCTCGTGGCCCAGGCAGCCATTTGAGCTAAAGGCAAAAAGAAACAGTGAGGGAAAAAAACAACAACAACAAACAAACAAACAAAAACCTGTGAGGCAATAAAGGATTCTAAGGACTGGCACCTGATCAGAACTACACCTTGGAAAGAGAAGCGCTGACTGCAGCGTGGGCACACAGCTGATGAAATTCAGAGCCACCATCTAGTTCAGATCTCTGTGAGTCTTGGGGCCGAATGCTCCATACTGAGCCAGGCTAATAATACACAGGTGGGCACAAGATTTTTTTTTTTTTTTTTTTTTTTTTTNTGTCTTTTAGAGACAGGGTCTCCCTGTAGCCCCGCTGTCCTGGAACTCATCTGTAGACAAGGCTGGCCTTGAACTCGCACAAAGATCAGCCTGCCTCTGCCTCCGCGAGTGCTAGGATTTTTTTTCTTCAGTTTCACACCTAGGCCTGGCAGGCAGGAAACGTGGGGTGCGCTCCTGGGAGGCAGGCAGAGGCTGAAAACACAGTTAGCATTTGTTCTTAGTCACAGAATTCCTTGTCTTCTTCAGGCTGAAGTAAGGAAGGTAGATGGAAGGATAGGATGTGACGCCTTTGTCCTTGACATAAGTATAGGTTTAAGAGAGGATGTAGAAAATGGGGTTGGGAATGGCTGGGTTGTTGTTAGTGTTGGGCAGAGTGAGCCCTGGTTGAGAGGCCATGAAATGAGAGACTGTTGTGGACATTTGCCAAGGAATTTGAGCTCCAATGAACTGAAATAATATTGCTACTTTAATAGTGTGCCTGCTTCAACTGGTCAGAAGGTTGATGTATCTTCTGTTCTGTAGCAGTCCTCTCTTCTCTCTCTGTCTCTCTCGTGTCTCTCTCTCTCTCTCTCTCTCTCTCTCTCTAAAGTGTACAGATTTCTCAGATTTCTGCATCTATTTAAATTGGATTTTAACCAGCTGGAGATTTGTCAGTAAATGGGGTCATAATAAATAAAGCACTCTAGACTTTCTTAGAGTTGAAGTAGTAATTTCATCAATTTTTTTTTTTCATCAGAGGCAGTCTTCTGTAAGCCTTTTTGATGAGTTTTTGTGAAAACAAAATCCATGTGGACTAGAATTTCTCAAACTTAGTTTTCAGGTTAAAATTAAAGAATAAACATTTACTGATAGTTTGATTGCCTTGCAAAAAAGTTTCTAAGGAAAATCCTTTCAAAGACTTTGAGAACTTGAGAAAATTGTCACATTTCTAAAATTCAAACTTTTATGTGTTAATCCTCCTTGAGTTCTACTGATTGTGCCCCACCTGATAAAAATTAACCTAAAGGTAAAACTTACGCAATTGAGTTGGTTAACCTTCTTGACATTAGAAACTCAAGTTAACAAATTCTACGGTAGGTGTCATGAGCAATGGATGAAGTGTCCAGGTATGAGATGGGTGAATGGTCATTTCTGTCACTTCCCATCATTCCAATGGAGAGGCCACTGTTTCTACAGTTCCACAGACAAGGTCCACTGAATTTAAGCCCACTATGTCAATTACATTGAAAAACTGCTATTATTTTTAATTAATAACTCATGTGCATAGTAAAATAAATTAAAAAAAAAGATGTCTATTCTTGTAGAAGGGAACTTGTGGGGATGAGAAACTAAAAATAATATATGATGATTCTTTTCAAAGATGGGACTAATAGTAAAGGTAGAACACACTGATGGACCAGAGAAGAAAAATGGTGGTTTGGAAATTCCCCTTCTGGATGGCAGAAGGAAAAGGTGATGGGCGTGCTTCTGACAATGATATCCTTTAGGTTTGAAGGCCATTTAAACTTGGTTCATTACCCAATCAAGTAATAGGACACAGTAGCTTTTATTTTCTCCTCAGATATAAAGAAGTATGATCTACAATGAAATGTTAATAGAAAATGTTGTACATCATTCAACATCAGCCAAGAACCAGGAAAGCAGCAACTGCTGCTTGCTACAATGGTTTTGTTTGGTTTGATTGTTACTGGTGCAAAGGGCCAACGCCATTTTAAATCATTTTGTGATGTAGCTGCAAAGGTTGCAACAATTCAAAAGGTATAACATAAAACTGAGTTTGTTGTCATAAATTACAATAAAATTCTTGAATGTTTATTCTGATATGTGATACAGGAAAAGGAAGAGAATATTATCTTTGGCTCTGCTGGATGGAAATACCATTTTTTTTTTCTCTCCCACTTATGGTTTCTGTGAGAAGGGAAATTTTTCTTTGGCTCTTCTGCCTTTAACACTGGAGAATTACTAGACATGCTAATCCTGGTTCACCTATTTTCGTTTTGGCAGAGCTGCCTGCAAGGGACAGATATGTTCTTTGGCTGATTTCTGGTGTGACCCAGTAGGTATGTGTGCTTGATTCTGTAATTCAGCAACCCTTAATCCATTTGACTTACAGTTCTGACCAGTGAGCAGCAGTCATTTAGTTCTTAAATTAAATCCCAACACTGAGCACACCTTATCTGAATTTGAGGCGGACAAACAGTACAAGGAACACAATGGCCACAGAGAGGAATTATAGCTCTGCGAGCTCGCCAGTGAGCAGTCACCGCTTGACCTTAAGTCACAGTCCCTGAGCTTGGACACAGTTAGAAGAAATGTTCCTGTAAGAGCCTGATTTTGACACTCTGAAATTTCCCTGTAAATGACAAAAAGTATGTTTCCATGCTGGTTTCTTTCCCAGAGAAGTTCTCTTGAAACCTTCTCACCTTCTATCATTGTTTAGAAAATTGCATGATGGCCCATATGCTTATTGGGAATGTTTTTTTTTTCCCGAACAAATCCCCATTTCCCTCTTTGGACCTTATAGGCCAGCGTGAGCTCTATTTAGTGCACGGGTCTCCGAATATGCCACAGCCTTGGTAGAGATATTTTGGGTTTTCTGCTACAATGCCTATTAGTCCTGGGTCCTGACATGGAGTCTAGACCTAAGAGAATTCCCTGCCAGGAAAGTTTCTACCACTTATATAATTCTTAAACCCAAAGTAAACTTGAAATCCCACAGGGAAAGAATCTCTTGAGCTACATGAAGCAGCCACATAAATTTGAGGTTTAGTTCCCTTTGTTAGCCCTAGGGCAGTTTTAGACAATAAAAAAGAACAGATGTGCCCAGAATTCTCCCAATTGACCATTAAGATAAATCTTCTCATATCCTCAGAGGCAAATGAGGTAAAAAAAAAAAAAATCACCTCACTCACCCATGGAACCCAGAAGAAGGGATAAGTTTATCAGAAACACAGTCCACATTTCTTTGTAATCAAAATTCAGTTTGCTTCTTCAGGGAATGCCACAGGTAAACATGTGGGAGAATGTCTCTCTGTATTTTGGAAGCTGGGGAAAGTGTTTGCAAGGAAGCAGTGTAAATAATTGAGAATAGCATTTGGGGCAATTTCCCAACTTATATTTTCTTCTTTTAGAAAAAAAAAAAGTAAAATTAAGAAACAATCCAAACGGCAACCCATGGGATCACTGACCGTGTGAAACTCACTTTTCTTAGGAAACGCAAAACCCAATTGTCATCCCAGCTTGTGTGGAGATGGGATGTGTGCCTGCATGTGGACTGGGAAATGCATTTCCCAAAAGGTGAAAAGCTGGAGTCAAAGGCCTGGTATTTCAGTAGTTAGCTTAACTATAAAAAGTTTATGGAATAAAGAAGCTGGGGAGGGGCAACTGATTTATACATCTCTGCTTAGCTTCCCTCAGCAGCTGCTAGTCAAACTTTCAACCAGCAGGACTTCCACGAGGCCATGGTGACCTAATGGAGCTGGGACTTCTTTGGAGATGGTGACTGTGGAGACAGGCAGTACGCAGCAATGTGGACAGATACTCAAGCTATCTAGATTGGGTTCAATTCTGGGGCCTTGAGACCTCTTCAATCTTTTTAAAGTTGTTCCAACTTTGCTTCATTGACCTTTCTGTGCCTCAGTTGCCTTACATGTGAACTGTTGATAGTAGTGCAAGACCCAAAGCCCCCGATTTATCATTAGGTAAAATGAAAATGTTCATTAGGGCCTTTAAACAATCATCTCCCACCTAATCAGTCCAGTATTCTATGGTTCGTATGAGATATAGTGAATCCAGATGTGATTAGGATGGGTTAGAATGATGAGAGCACTATTATTAAAGAGCTGACCGACCTGAATCAGAATTTTAGTTGTGTTATTATCATGAACCACTACTAACTATATGTTACTTAATGTCTCAGATCCCTGGAATTCTCTTTTGTAGAGTAGAGAAGATATTGCCTACCTCATTGCATTGTTATAATAGTGTAGTAGTTGATATGACCAAATATGTGACAGAAATGAAGGATTTGTTTTGGCTCACATTTTCAGAGGTTCAGCATCTTTCGGTTCCAGTTCCTATTATCTGGGTCATGACCACAGGAACAATGTGGCAGAGGTTACTCACCTCATGCTTGACCGGAAGTAGACAGAGAGGAGTCAGAGATAAGAAGCACTCTCAACAGACGTGAGCTTAGGCCTCCCTTCCACCTAAAGTTTCTAGAACTTCTTAAAATAGTTCTACAAGCTGGGAGCAAGTATCTCACTTATGAACCTGTGGGGAATGTTTCCTACTAAAACTATAACGATTGACTTGAAGATTAAATGGATAAAAAGATTTTTAAAGTCTTATCTAAGAGTAAGACTTCAATAAATATATTCCTTTTATACAATCTTTCTTACCCCATTTCCTAATAGTCTTTACTCTGTCTCATAATTAAAGTCTACTTTTTTGTGTAAAATATCCTTCATTTAGCAAGATGTGCTTAATATAGAAAGGATGTGATGCATGAACTAATGAGGCATATTAGCAGCTGAGGGCATGGGATATGAGGAAGACCTTCTGAGCTTCTGAGGTCCTAGTCTGGATGGGTCCTTCTCTAGTCCACATTCAACCACAAATGTTTCCCTGTACTAGCTTGGTGCTTGTGGTCACAAGACTCACAACGGTAAAGCAGAGCATTCTCTGTCTGCAGAGAACTTACAGAACAGAGAAGAGCTCACCAGGCAGTAGCTTTAATGAAAAATGATTGTGATTCAGACAAGCACAAATGAACAAAGCAAATGCTACAGGGGTTCAGAATAGCATGTGAGCTTATCTGTTTTCCTGTATGGAAAAAATTTCTGGACAGGGGTAATTGCTGATCTGGTCTTTGAGGCTAGGAAGGGTTTGAGTTGGTTGGAAAACAAAGGCATGAGACAGCAGACAGCAGTCTTTTTATGAGTCACACTGTGCTTCCTTCAAATTTCATAACATGGAAGCTCTGTCCCTTGGTGTGTAAGGGTAATACCAGGCAGAAGCAGTTTTTCTGCCAATGACAAGTGTACTTAAAAACAGAATTTTACAAGGTAATTAAGTAAAGTGAAGTCACTGGGTGGGCCCTAATCCAAAAGGACTGCTGACATCCTAATAAGATTAAATCAAGATATAGACACGTGGAAAAGGAAGGTTCTTTACAAGACACACACACCACACACACACCACACACACACACACACGGGAACTACCTGCAGGCAAAGGAAAAAAAATATGGGAAGAAACCAGCTTTGCTGATGTTTTGACCTTAGCCCCAGAGCACAAAAGAAATTTCTGTTTGTTCAAGCTAAGGTTTCTTAAGCTTTTCCATTATGACCCTTTTACACCCAAGAAATTTTTATGTTACCCCTGGTATACAAGTATATAGCTAATATAACTATATATAATATATGTATACAAATCAAGCATTTACTATTAATAAATCATAAAGAAATTTTATTTTAACGCATTCTTTGGCATACAATAATTTTTACATTTATTAAAGGACAGTAACTAATTTTTCTAACTAATTAAGATGCTTTTTTGTTTTTACATAAAGAATTAATCTTGGCTAAATTTATCTTAGTCCTGTGGGGAATTAGAGCCCCTCTCAATGTTTTTCAGAGTTGCATTAATGCTTTGTTTTTTAATATTTTCAATGCTGAGAAGGCTGCTTCACATGAACACCTAGTACAAAATGGCAGAAGTATACTTAGGGTCATTTCAGAAATTGGTGAAAATTCTCTCCTGATCCCAAGCCAAAAATTTATTGAGCAATTTTTTTAAAAGTGAAAATGAGCTGCAATATCCAAAACAGCCATTTTTCCGACAGCAACATTCTAACATAATACAGCCCAAGGATAGAATAATTTAATACATGCTGAAGACCTGATGAGAAAATGCTAAAAATCTGTGTTCCGTGATTAAACTATTAATGATTTTTTAAGAAAAGCAAAAAAAAAATGTATGTAAAATAAAAACATATAATGATTTTGAGACTGAATTGAAGGTTTTCTGAAAGTGTTCCCTGGCAAACTCAGCCAAGTCTGCAGCGCAGTGTAGTCCAGGCAAGTGCTGAAACACCTTCTCATTCCTTAAGCATTTGATTGTGAATCAACTTTTAGTTTTGTATGCTCAGAAACTCTTTGCTGCTGAGAAACTTTTCAATGACCTCTACATTTGATTGCATGATCTCACATGGGGCCAGGAACCATAGTTTGAGAGGCTGAGGTTTAAGTCATTGCTATGCATCAACTGAGGTTATAAATACAGTAGGAAGAATATTCTGGAAAGGTGTAAATTCCCACTGGAGGGTTTGGTGGAGTAGTCAGAGACCACCACCAAGCAAGGATTTTAAGCAAATGAACAGCAAGCCTGTTCTGAACCTAGGGCAGGAATCTGCATTATGTGCACTTGAGGAAGTAAGGCATTCACAGGTGGAAGGGAGAGCGGCATGATTGGATCTGGCCATCAGGACAATGATGGAGGCAGAAAAGGAGAAACGGAGAGGGAGCAGGTGTTTGGGAGGGTTGAACGGCAGCACTGTGAAAGGTGAGGGAGGTGAGGTTTCAGGAGAAATAGAAATTTTGAGAATGGAAGAGGAGATATGTGAGAGACTCGACTGTGTGTGTGTGGTGAGCAGGGCCAGCTCTAAGACTGGAGAGCACTGATGAGGGAGCTGAGCGAGTGGGGTCAAAGTTCATGAACTCAAACTTATATTGTGAAGAATAAAACAGACATGCGACTTCCTGGTCTGCAGTACAGTTACTGAAAAAGCTTAATATCTGAAGTTCAACATAGAAAGCAAGGCTTGGAAGAGATTCCAGAAAGTATCAGAAAGAATAGAGTTTACTAACGCCACAGCACTGAGGGGATGCGCTGAAAGCCAAAGCATCACCACAACTGGAGTCATTCCCACTAAGACTGCGGAATAGACTACAGAGCCAGCACCACTCAAAGCTGGAGAGATGACCAGCAGGTGCCTGGGAAGTGTCAGGAAGAGGGCGAGACTGGGAGTCGACACAACACGAACTCAAGAGTCATAGAGAAATCCTGTCCAATACATGCTGGGACAATCAGGCCTGGGTTGAAGGACGGCTCAGGATTGCTTTGGCAAAATGACACAAGTTCATTTTTAGCAAACAATGTTCAGCGTGATTTTCACCAAAAGTATTTAACTCCAGCTTTCAGGGATCTGACACCTGGCTCTTCTACACTCTTGGGTCTGCACTCTGTGCACATAACCTTCCACAATTCGATAAACATTAATAAAAAAAAACAATTCAAGTTGAGTGTATGACATTAATAGGGAAGTAATCTCTCCTTAAATGTGACCTCTATTCATTTCACTTGTATCATCTTAATCTTGATCTTGTCATTGAAGTCGGTTTAACATGTGGCAATAGGGAATCATAGAGACTCGGGTGAAATGAAGAAGGGATGACAGATTCGACTTATTTAAATTTTTCATATGAAGTATTTATTTATTTTTATCAAATACTTTATTGATGATTTGTGTATTTTTGGACATCATTTCTCATTCCATTTAGACACATTCCCCCTTCCCTTCCCCCACACCACCCCAGATCATGCATTCTGCCTACATGTCCTTGCATCTTTCTCATCAGTCTTTTTAAAGTTTTTCTCTGTAAGGTCCATTGTTTTTTGGGGCAGAAATTAACTATGTCAATCTGTCCTTTAACCCAGTCCCCGTATGTTGTTGTGGTTCCTCCCATTGGTCTTGCTCCAAATATGCCCGTATAAACATCATACATGTACTAGAGTTATGTCCTCCAGGAAAAACTGTATGTTTTAATTCCGATATTTTTTTTTAATTTTTTTTTAATTTTATTTCTGTATGTGTAAATGAATTACTGTCTGCATGCAAAGTCTGTGCACCTGTGTGTGGCAATGCCGCGGAGGTTCAGACGAGGGTGGTCATCAATTTCCCCTGGGACTGGAGTTTCTCCTGGAATTGGAGTTTCATACGGCTCTCCGAGCCGCCATGTGGCGTGCTGGGGATCGACGGGTTCCTCTGCAAGAGCGTTCGGGGCTCCTACCGCTAGGCATCTCTCCAGCCTAATTCGCGATATATGTGTTTAGGAGTTCACAATTTTCCTTTTAATTTTATATGCTCTAAATATGGATATATACTTTTTACCCATAATATCCATTATACATTAATTACCATGTCCTAAAGTATGTGGTAAGTTAAATCTAGGGCTCATTAAGAAATTCACCTTATACATCACAGTTGCTTTCAGATAGAAAGATTTTTTTTTTTTTTTTATATTTTACTTATTACCTTTAAAATATGGGGTTTACCAATGAAGGAAATGGGTAAAATGAAGGTATCTACATGGGAGGGGGAGAGACAAGGTTATACAAGGAACTATGGGGAAAGAGCTCAAGAGAGGAGGAGTCATATAAAACAGGTATTATCAAGTGTGAAATGGGGGAAATGGGGGCATGCTAACAGTAAAGGCAGGGGTGAGAGTTATACAGGGAGAGAGAGAGAGAGAGAAGAGAGATAAATAATACCTACCTGGTATAAAAAAAGGCAGAAGGAAAAGTATTAGTTCAAACCATACAGAAAAATATATCAAATTACATACAATATTTTTTAATGTAAATATATATATATATAATATATTAATATATATAATATATATATATTAAAGGGCTATATACACGAACAGTGGCCTGACTGGAGATACCTACCTTTGGACGGGTAGTTCAAGAGAGACTCCCAAAATTACACAGCTATTGCCAACCCTTGATTGCCTCCAAGATCTTGAATGCAAGATCCTATTGCTGAAGATAAGATTTTTGGACACAGGCTAAGCACGTAATGGAGATGGAACTGACCTGCAAGCCACATCCCTGAAGGATTAGGCTTCATAGTTTTGGAGAACACTGCAAATCTGCTACGAAATAACATTAACTGATGGGTCAAACCCAGCTTTAAAGCCTAACACTACAATGATTGGCACAGCAAACTATACTGGGGCAGTATTGGCACTTTGGTCTTGGGGTAATCAGTAGCTACAAAATTGGATTTAAAACCCACCTCAGTGAAAAGGAACTCTTGTGTGGTACTGCAAACAGCCAAATATACATGCTGGAGAGGTCATAGTTTCTTAGAGAAAAATCCCCAAGGCTGTCACATCACTAGACAAAATGCTAAATATTACTATTGATCTGTGCTAAATATATGTCTTTAATATTTACCAGACAAGTTGCCAGTCACACACATGAAGAGGCTGTCCTTTGCACAGTGGGGCTTTTACAAAGTTCACAACGCTCACACAGAGATTAGTGTCTGCAAATGCCAACCCTAAAGTATAAATCTATAATGGAACCTCCACACCTAAAGCTTACAGCACATAGTGCAACAGAGATAGAGAGAGATAACTAATGCATTTTCAGTCTCATCAATGAATTCCCTATGCACCCACAGGGCTTAGGGAAATCTTTGTAGCGAGAGGGAGGCATGAGTTTGGCAATCAACAAGAAGGTAAGAGTTCCCCTTTCTCTATAGCCTTTCCAGCATTTGGTAATCATTTGTTCTCTCTCTTATCAAGGGAAAATAGGGATACTTTAAATGAGGAAGACATGGAGGGAGGGAGGGAGGGAGGGAGGATAAATGTTTAGCTAGTGTAAAAAAAACCAAAGGATTCTTATTAGTCTAACAACTAATTGTATTACACATACAATATCTCTATATGCTACATAAAAAGAAACAGTGTCAGATAGGAAACTGCTTTTTGCAGTTGTAGACCAGTGTTAAGGCCAGAGACTCGCCAAATTACAACAAGCCATTGCATAAACAACTTGATTGTCTCTCAGAACTTGAAGGTAAGAAGACCTGGCATATTTTGGCTAGCTCTCATAGCTTTTGGAGAGCAAACTACACAAGCTCCTAAGGGAATATCAATCAGCGATCGAACACTAGCTTTAAGACCCAATGGCTATATCAATGACCAGCAAAGCATATGACATTGGTGCGCAGTAGTGGTAATTTAATCTTGGGGGTAATAAATACCTAATTGGACTTAACATCCACTCAGTGGGAGGGATCATGTTTGTTATAATGTAAGCATAGCCAAACAGACATGGATGGAGAGGTCATAAAATTTTCCAAGGCTGTCACATCCCTAGACTAGTGTAACTACTTACTAAGTGAAAAATGTCTCCTTATATTTACAGGCAAGTCTCCCAGGCATCACTTCCTTAAAGAAGCTTCTTTTTTGACTTTGGTCTTTTCTAGACAGGGTCTCCCTGTAGCCCCAGCTGTCCTGGAACTCACTCTGTAGACCAGGCTGGCCTTGAACTCACAAAGATCTGCCTGCCTCTGCCTCCTGAGTGCTAGGATTAAAGGCGTGTGCCACCACGCCCGGCCATACATATTCTTTTTTTTTTAATTTTTCAAATTTATTTTCTATGTGTATGAATGTACTGTCTGCATGTAGGTTTGTGCACCCGTGTCATTCAATGCCATGGAGGTCAGAAGAGGGTGTCAGATTCCCCTGGAACTGAAGTTCTCCTGGAATTGGAGTTACAGACGGTTCTCAGCCGTCATGTGGGTGCTGGGGATCGAGCCCAGGTCCTCTGCAAGAGCAGTCGGTGCTCTTAACCACTAGGCTATCTCTCCAGCCCCACATACTCTTATAGTAAATTTATACAGAGATATATGTTTTAATATATATTAAACATATCTATAGATAATACATATCTACAGATATGTTTTAATGTACCATACATATGTATGTATATTTATATATATATTTAATATATATGTATATATATGTATATTTATATATAATGTATATGTATATATATGTATATTTATAAATTATAAAATAATGTATATTGATATATATATACATATGTATGGTACATATACATATATATAAATATGTATATTTAATGTACCATACATATGTACATATGTATGGTACATTAAATATATATATATATGTAGCTTTGTTTCCCTGGAGAGTCTTTATTGATATGAAGGCCAGGCCTTGCATTCCGACTTGTAAGCTCTGCAGATTCTTGGCCTCAGTTTTCTCCCTGCAAGTTCCCCCAACATCACACTCTCATCTGAACACAGATTTCTAACCCTGTCACCTTCCTTGGAACACAGTTAGCTCATGCCTTTGGCTCTAGATCAGGAATCAAGACAGTTTTCCTGCAGTCAGCCTGATGGCAAACACTTCCAGGCTTTATAGGATGAAGAGCCTCTACTGCAATTTCTCCCCCTTGCCTTATATTGCCAAAGCAGCCATAGAAAACGCACAAGTAAATGGGTGTGACTTTAAGAGGACAAAGCTGTGATAGGGGAGGTTGGGGACAAATGGTAGGAATGCAGATTCGACTGGACTGTAGTTTGCCTATCCCTAATCGATGGTTTCCTCATCCTGCGTAGACCCTCTGTGCCCTCTTCTCCTTCCCATGGCAAAGCCACAGAGTTTCTTCTGTGTCCTACATGACGGGCCACTTCTAGGACTCTACCCTCATGCAAATTCTGGGTCATGTCCACTCTTTTTAAAAAATTCTTGTTATTTTATGTGTATGTATGTTTTGCCTACACGTGTGTAAGTGCACTCACATTGTGCAATGCCCGCAGAGGTCAGAGGAGGGCACCGGATCCCCTGGAACTGAAGTTACAGATGGTTGTTAGCTGCAATAAGGGTTCTGGGATTTGTACTCAGGTTTTCTGTAAAAACAGCCAGGACTCTTAACCACTGAGCTACCTTGTCCCTTGAGAGGCTCTCACTGTGCCTACTATACCTCCATCTCTGTTGGCTCACCACTTTACTGTCTATGTACACATCTGTATACCATCGTAGAGTATAGCATTCATAGAGGGGGCCTGGTTTACCTTGTTATCATGTTATATGTGGTATCTACACCTAGTGGGCACTCACTGAGTAGCAGTGCTTTATGAGGTCACCATTGTAACCTTGAACATTAAAGTCACTCTTATATTAGAAAAGCTATACCAACAGACTCACAAGGAAGAATTTTCCCAAATAAGTGTTCACTTAGAGTTCAGTGGAAGCAAATTTAGCTAATAAGCAGGCATCATGGTGGTTCTCAGCCTTTGTATACATTGAATCACCTGAGAGAATTTTTAGAAATTATCAATATCCTGCAGAGCATGCAACTTAATCATTCTGGAGTGAGACTTCACAGTCTCTTCATGTATATTGATTCCTAGAGCTGCCACAACAAATTGACCCAAACTGGGAAGTTTAAAGGAACAAAAATTTATTCACCCATAGTTCTGGAAATGAGAAGTTGAGTTGCTGACAGGGCTACACTCCCTCTGGAAGCAATCAAGCAGAATCCTCCCTTGTCGCCATGTCCTGGAACACATCAACATTTCTTGGCTTGTGGCCACATCATTCAAGTCTCGCTTCCCCCCTTCTCAGTGAGATATCTTGTCTGTTTTGTGTGTCAGCTCAAAGGATGATTGTCACTGGACTCGAGGCCCACTTGGAAATGGCAAGAGGATGATGGTTATTGCAAGGGTGTGGTGGTGCAGGCCTTTAATCCCAGCACTAGGGAGGCAGAAGCAGGCACCGATCTCTGTGAGTTCAAGGCCAGCCTGGTCTACAGAGCGAGCTCCAGCTGGGACTAAAGGGAGACCCTGTCTCAAAAATACAAAAAAAAAAAAAAAAAGAAGAGAACTCAATGACATCTGTATAGACCTTTTTCCCCTTAACTACGTTCATAGTTACTGGTTGTAGGAATTAGCTCATGGACCTCAGTCTGGTGGGGACCAACACTCTACTCAATTTGGCAACTAGGCAGGTAATACTGATGATCTAGAGCCACTCCGTCAGTAACACTCACACAATTGTGGGTAAGCTGGAAATTTTGTGCCGAAGTCTGTGTGGCAATTGTCCACTTCTTTGGTATATTTTAGCACATTCCTTGAGCTGAACAATGGGTTATGGACGGGTGATGCGAACATGCCAGGTTACTATGGCTGAGAAACCACCATATGTGTACTTGGTAGCCAGTATCTCTGTATTCTGACCTTCACTACTTCTTCCACAAGAGTTACTTTTCTCTCGGGAATCAATATGAGCTGACCCTTTCTTTCCCATTTACCTCTACTGGCTGAAGCATTCTTAGATTAAGTAACTACAACCTTTATCATTTTCCCATGCTCTTTACTTGGGTCTGAGTTTTAGGCAAAACCAAAGAAACATTGTAGTTTCCCTTGTAAAATGATGCATCAGTGTCCATTCTCTTTTCAGATTAATAGTGAGTAGGAGGCAAGACCTGTCCGCGTTGCAGAGAAATCGTGGCTACCTTCTTGCACTGAGTCTTATTCCTTCAAGGCAGAAAAGAGAGTGTGCAGTCCTTGTAAAATAAGGGCTGCTTTGTGCCTCTGTTTGCTGTTTAATTTTCAGCAGTCATTTCACTGTAGCTCTTAACAGAAATAAGCTTGAGAAGGAGCTCAGATGACCGTGTTCTATAAAGAGGTCATGGGGTGGGGGGAGGATGCTTGGCAACCTTTCAAATTTTCTTCTCTGCCATCTTTTGGAAGCCAAACATCATTAGAAGTTTCAATAATTGCAGTACAAACTGTACTTTTGTGGCAGTCCTTCAACAATCTCCTTAAAGAGAAATGTCTAGTTCTTATTTAAAACAAAATGTGATTTTCGAAGAGGTAGTATGATTGGGGATTTTGTTCTGCATGAAAAGAAAAAAAGAAAAGAAAAGAAACAAAGACCAAACCTCCAAACCTATGCTTCTTCTTCTTCTTTTTTTTTTTTTTTTTGTCTTTTTGAGACAAGGTCTCCCTGTAGCCCCAGCTGTCCTGGAACTCACTCTGTAGACCAGGCTGGCCTTGAACCCACAAAGATTCCCCTGCCTCTGCCTCCCAAGTGCTAGGATTAAAGGCATGCGCCACCAAGCCTGGCGTCCCTATGCTGCTTCTTAAAAATTATTTATTTGTTTCTTTCTTTATTTATTTCTTATTTATTTATTTATTTATTTATTTATTTATTTGGTCTTTTCAAGACAGGGTCTTCCTGTAGCCCCAGCTGTCCTGGAACTCACTCTGTAGACCAGGCTGGCCTTGAACTCACAAAGATCCGCCTGTCTCTGCCTCCCAAGTGCTAGGATTAAAGGCGTGCGCCACCACGCCCGCCCGGCTTTTAAATGAAGACTACGGGAGGTCATGGGTCACTGCTTAGGTGAGCACTAGGAAGAGCAAACTCATTGATGCACTGTGACTTCTGGGATAGGGGCTAAGACCTCCTGCCTGTTATCACCAACTCTCTTCTGCTGTTTTGTTAGGGAGAAAAGTGGGAAGAGATACGTTCCGCTCCTTCTGACTTTATGGGCTCTTTCCAATCTCCAAATAAGAAGGGCAAGAAACTTTCTGCCAGTCAAGACTTTGGACAATTGGGGGGACCCCATGGTCATTTTCCGCCAGTTAAGATGGCCAGACTGACCTATCTTGACAGACTTATTTAGTTAACTTTTAAGGTGTTCTCACTGAAGTGAGAGTCGCCCAAGAAATGCAGAGAATGCTAGCACTTCTCAAAAAATGCAAATGTGGCATTTGTTCAGCTTAATGTGAATAGCCTTTCCTGGGTAACAACAGGAGAGACAATTAGAATGCAGCCATGGCTCCGAAATTCACCCTTTCTTCCAACTAATATTGGCATTCTTAAGAAAGGGAAGAATGAAAGGGAGGAAATATATGCAGGCTTTGCTTCAGATACCAACATAAAAATACCAATTTGGTCTGGGTTTTATTTTATTTTTAAAAGTCTGTTATTGTGCAAGTATTGTCAGAACAAAGTAGCAATAAAGGAATTTTATGCTTGCACTGCCTTCATTATGACCGGGTTTAACAGCAATGGAACATGGGTCAGCCAATGTTAGAAGTGGCAGTGGGTGTTATTCTCCACTGAGGAATGCGTAAAATAGCTGTCTTTATTGCCCATCATTTTTCAATGATTTCATGCCATCATTTGGGAGATGAATAAAATGACAGTGTGGCAGGCATGCATGTAAATAAATTAAGCATTAAGAACCAGCAAGTTGTAATCATCTTTCTTTGAGAATGTACTAAATACTTGCAATCAGTGAAATGGACGAGAAATTGCATTCGATTGCAGTTCTGGTTAGAAAGCATACCAGCACATCAAGACTTGGGTGAGAGAGGGCATCTGAGGGTTGAAGGAGATTGTCTTTCAAATGTATTTGAAGTTAGGAAATCACACTACGCAAATGATGTATGGGTCGCTTTCCTTCCTCAGCAAAAGTACCAATTATTGATTAGCAAACAACATAAATGAACTATTATTTCAAATTATATTACCATTTCCTTCATGTAAGCCTTCAAGTCTCCTAGGCGCTAGACCCACGGCAAATGCGAAAGCCTCGTACCATAATGCCTCTTTCCATAATGGACACTTTAACTATTGACAAGATCCTTTTAAATATTAAGATTAATTTGGATGCCAGGCATGTTAGTAATGCATGCCTGTAATCCCAGCACTCAAGAAGCTGAGGCAGGAGGATCATAAGTTTGAGGCCAGCCTGGGCAAAATGGAGAGTTCCAGGTCAGCCTGTGACATGCAGTGAGATTGTCTCAAAACACAAATAAAGATTTGTTGGGAGGAAAGGTAGGAGGATATGATAAAGAAATGTGCCTGTTTTCAAATGTAGATTTCTCTCTCCTTTTAGAAGGAACATAGAAGTTGTGTGGAGAAGTATGTACTTCATTTCCATTGAATTAATATTTTGGTGCCAATTTTGTACATTTTATACAAAAGTACCCTCCTAACATATTTTTTCTGATTTTCGATTGATAGAAATAAATTTGGCCCCCTGAATATGTACTTTACACAGGAAATATCTTAAAATCTTTAGTCTGTGATCTTTATTTCTGTTGTAGGTGAACCAGTTTCTTTATGAGTAAATTTCAATGCGGAAATGGCAGCGTAAGCTTCGGGTGTCGCCAGACTTCGAAGCCCTGGTTCTGTCATTTACAAGCTGATTGCTTTGTAGATTAAGTTTCATTACCTGTCTGAGGCCTCTTTTCACCTCACAAATAAAATAGAATTATGCTCACATTTTATGAACCCTTTATCTAGTGGATGGTATTATCCCAATTAGCAGATGCTAGCACACATTGGTCTCACAGCTCAGACAAATACGCAGTCAATATTCTGTTCTTGGCACAGTGCAGGCCAACATCCAGCTAATGTTCATTGAGCTTCTGATTTATGCCAGATTCTCCAATAATGCTGTATTCTATGCCATCTCATTCATTTTTTATAATAAAGAATCTCATATAATTTCGTTTTATAGGGAGACAAAATACAGCTCAGGGAACAAGTGGCCTGCTCAGAGACTCCAGAGTACTCCCTGCTGGGATGAAATTTGGATTTAAGTCTTCTAATCCCAAATGAGGACCTCCCCCCATTGAATATGACTTCAACCACAGTACCAGCCAGGGGAGGAGGTCTGATTTAAGGTAGAAGTACCAATATTTATCCATAACTATGCTTTTATGATTTACTAAATAGTTAGCTTAGAATTCTTCTTTAGGCCTGTTTAATAGAAAAATTCAGGAGAAGCTGGCTTTAAGCAGGGGTGGACTCAGAGACCTAAACAAGTTCAGTGACCCCTGCCTGTATTCATCTACCATTTGACATCTTCTCAGTCAGATTCTTTCTCCTCCCACTGGTAATATTACAGTTAACAGCATTCTACCACAAGCAGCTTCACAATGGAAACAAAGATCCCGTCTTCCCCAAAGAAATCCCAAAATGAAGTCTTACTCAATGATTTTGGTCAAGTGTCCATCCCTGACTCCATCACTCTAACTTAGAGTAGCTAACCAGAACCGGACCATATTTGAACATCTGGAATTCTAGGTAGAGTCAATTAGCCCATATAACATAAGCAGAAAATTAGAGGCAGCTTTCTAAAGAAACACATGAAACCAAGTAATTGTTCTTTAAAGGAGAGAAATCACACACAAAATAAAACAATGGAAACATCTGGAGTAAAGTTTGTTTTATAAACTTGTTTCAATCAAGTGTCACTTAAGACACTTGGCTTTGGTGCCAGAAAGACTGGATGAAACTCTTGCTTTTCTACTCTGTGATTTCTTTTTTAGAAGAATGTGTTATTTCTCCATACCTGTTTCCTTATTGGTAAAATGGCCTGAGTTTGGAGGATGGCTAAATGGGGTAAACCTTTTATATATGGAGATAAAAAGTGCTTTGTGACTCCTTCACTGTTACTATTGGCTAATGTTTAAAATTTTTTACAACTCTGTTTCTTTGAATGTAACCAGGACTCTGTCTTCCTCGGCCAATGAACAGGACAAGAGTGAGAATGTACACATGGCACAGTAGGGAAATAGAAGACTTCAACAGCTTTTCTGAGGTACTAGCATTGCTTTTGACCTTACAAGGATCAGATGCCCTTATTTGTGATAGCTCCTTCAAGTGGCATTATCTGACTGTGCCATTGACCTGGCAAAGTTTGAATCACTCTGTGCTTGCCCTTCTCCTCAGCTGCTCTAGTACAAATCCAAGTACAGCAGTGAGTTCCTGGCTTTGCCAAATGTGACTGGGGTGTTAGGTAGATTGTATCATCTCTTTGTTCAAACCTTTGAGTAGCTTCCTATCATAGTTAGAGTAACTATAAGAGTCTTGTGTGATCTCAGATCCTACATAATCCATTGTCTTGATATATTAACCATTGCCTCTCATTATCTACCCTTGGCTTTGCTCGTTATGGCCCTACTTGCTCATTCTAGAGCATTAATGTGACATGTATGTTACTGTCGGTGGTCCTTTGCATATGCCATTAATTTGTCTTGACTTACCTCCCCACAAAAGTCAAGTATATGGGCAAATGTCACCTCTACAAAGCCTTTTCTAATAAATATGACATAATATACATTCTGTTACTGCTCTTAATCCATCTCACCCTGCTGTCGATTATGCAGGCCCTGGGCTTCCCTTAATAGTGTGTACATTCACATAGTCTTTCATTTATAATCTGTTTCCACCAACTACAATAACGTAGGACTTCTGGGGTTTCTACTTATAGTTATTTCTTCCTCTTCTAGAAGAGCTGGCCATAGCTTTGTTCAAAACATTGCAAAAATGCCTGGTGCAAAACTAGAAAGAATCACTATTTAGGAAATATTGATTTTAAAAAGTTATTACTATTAAAATTCTCTGTTCAGATCCTTAGCCTATCTTTTAATTGGGTCACTTGTTTTCTTGATTATTTATCTTTAGAGTAGTTTATATACCTGGATGTTAAACCACTGTCAGATGCGTCACTGGTGAAGATTTTCTGTGGATTTTTCTCTTCACTTCCTTGTTTGTTTCTTTTCTGTACAGAAGATTTTTAGATTAATGAGGTTGCACTTGTTGATTGGTGACCTTAATTCCTGAGCAACTGATGTCTGATTTCAAAAGTCCTTTCCTACAGGTGTGTCTTGTAGGTTACTGCCAATGTTTTCTTCTGACAGTTTCAAAGTTTCAGGTTTCTTATTAAGGTCTTTGATCCATTTGGAGTTACTTTTGTGAAAGATAAGTGTTTAGTTTCATCCTTCTACAAGTCATGATCCAGTTTTGCTAGCACCATTTGCTGAGGATGTTGTCTTTCTGACATTAACTGTTTTTGGCCCCTTTGTCAAATATCAGATGGCTGAATTTGTACGTATTCAAGTTTGGGTCTTCAGTTATGCTCCATTGATCTGTGGGTCTATTTTTGTGCCAGTACCATGTTGTTTTTATGACTATATCTCTGTAATATTGTTTGATATCTGGTATAGTAATCCCCCTGCATTGCTCTTCATGCTCAGGGTTGCTTTGGCTATCCCTGGTTTTTTGTGTTTCCATTGGAGCAATGAAGCTGGAACTGACCTGGAAGCCACCTCCCCGAAAGCTATCTCTCACAGTTTTGAAGAGCACTATGAATTTTAAGATGGTGTTTTCTAATTCTGTGAAGAATGTCATGGGGATTTTGATTAGGATTGCATTGAATAGATAGATAGATAGATAGATAGATAGATAGACAGACAGACAGACAGACAGATAGATAGATAGATAGATAGATAGATATAGATATAGATATATAGATGTATATATATATATATATATTGGGTAAGATGGTCATTTTCACTATATTACTTATTCCAATCCATGAGCATGAGAGGTCCTTCCATCTTCTGGTGTCTTCCTCCATCTCTTTCTTCAAAGAGTTCGCAAAAGAAGAAATAAAGATGGCTAAGAAACATCTTTAAAAGTGGTCAACATTGTTAGTAATTAAGGAAATGCAAATGAAAACCACTTTAAGATTTCATCTTATCCCTGTAAGACTGGCTAAGATCAAGCAAGCATCAAATGCTGGAGAGGTTATGGGAAAAGGGGAATGCTCATTCACTGTTGGTGGGACTGCAGGCTTGTGCAACCTCTATGGAAAGCAGTGTGGAGAACTCCTACACTCATTGCTTGGCACGTACTCAAAAGAGTCATCATATGCAGAGATATTTGTCATCATGTTTATGCTGCTCTTTTCACAATATCAAAGAGATGGAAGCAACGTAAGTGTCCCTCAACTGGCAAGTGGATAATGACAATGTGGTACATTTACACAATGGAGTTCAAGTTAGTGGTAAAGAAAAACAACATCATGAAATTTGCAGGTAAATGGATGGAACTAGAAGCTGTTATGCTAAGTGAAGTAACACAGACTCAGAAAAACAAACGAGATGTGTTCTCCCTCATTTGTGGATCCTAGCACCAAATCCTTATACATCCTGATTTAATTGCAGGGGCAGGTAAATGAAAAGGAACCAGTAAGGTAAAGAGAATTGCAAAATAGGTATCCTTATATATAAACAGACAAATATCCCAGACAACACTCAATAAAGCTTTTATTTGCACCAGATGAAGAATATTAGAGTCCCACAATTAGACACACACACACAGACATTGTCTGTGAATTGCCCAAGCCTAAACAACACACTTACAATGCAACATCTACAGCTAAGTCTCACACAACATAGAACAAGGGCCAAGATGAGACTAATTAACCTCTTAACTCTTGTTAAGGAAGTTCTCTTATGCAACACAGGACCAGGAACTCAAAAGGTCATGAATAGCCAAACTGTGGAGATTAGGAGTTTACAGAGTGTAGGTCCAGGGACAGGTCACCTATATTCAGCTTTACCCACCCAGAGCTCAGGGAACATTGCAAAAGAGGGGGCAGAAAGAGACAGGGAGGTGGCACAAGACCACACATATGGAAATAGAATCCTATAAGCTCCTGGGAACCTGCTCATATGAACCTACAGCATTGGTATTGGCAGCCACAAGATCCATGCAAGCTCACCCAGACAAAAACCTAGCATGAAACTGCAGAAATGGACAGCAGAGCCCAATCTTAGCTGAAGACATATTGGCAGTTGGTTACAGTTGGGTGAGGAAGAACTGGTCTTCTTTAAGCAAGGAATTCTGGCTAGGGTGACTAGAACTCAGTGGATGACCTGGCACCAAGGAATGGCCAGGGAGATTAATTTGGCACAAATTAACACAAATGACAGAATGTATGAACTCCAGAGTGAGGGCTCTGGGAGGGTGCTAATGGAGAAGGGGATATAAAAGTGATTAAGACTGATTGACGACAGAGGGTGGTGGAAAAAAAAAGAAAAAAAAAGAAAAAAAAGACCGAATGAGATGTTATATATGAAATACACAAAAATTCAATTAAAAAATTTAAAGTTATTACTAATTAACTTTATCAGTGAGATTTTCATGGAACTCATCAAAAGTCACTGGAAATACTCTTCAGTTGTAGCTCTCCTTAATTATTTGCCCAATTGATTTGAAAACTTGTGCAAAACTTGCCCAAGAGTTTTTACAACTTTATTCATTATTGGCAAACTCCAAGGAATTAGAATGTGCTTCAAGAAATGAGTGAATAGACTGTGGTACAACTATACAACTATGAAGGAAGACAGTTTGGAAGACTATGTGTTGTAAGATTCTGACTATATAGCACTTTGGGAAAAGCAATGAATTGTTTTAAAGGAAAACTTTCAGTGTTTGACAGGGACTTACAAAAGAAGAGAAGGCTGACTAGATGAAGCTCAGGGGAATTTTTAGGGATATAAATATGAGGTATGATACCACAATTGTATATATAACGCTAAGCATTTATCAAAATCCATTGAATTTTATAGCACAAAGAGTAAATTTAATATATGCAAATTGAGAGTAGGTCTGAATCCTAGGATAGAATTCAGGATCTGGAAACACACTCTCAGCATATTCCAAATGTAGGAAGTAGAGCACTGAAAGGCATGGGGATAGAGGAGGAACTTTGAAGCTACTGGAATCTATAAAATTAGAGAGGAAAGAAACAACACCTAAGTGTGTGTTATAGCTGATAAAGCTGTATCCCATGGGGATATAGAATAGAAATTCTGATGCTGCTATCCATGTGTGCTGAGATTGAACAGTTAAGTAAATGGGTGGCAGATGGTGGGAGCCAGATTTCTCACTGTTGGGGTAGGAGTTTACATAAAAGCATGGGGAGGAGGCTAGGATGATTGATGGTGCAGTAGGTTAGAATTGGAGGCATCAGGATGAATTCATGTTTAGCTTTGCACATATCTGTAAATGTTTATAAATGGAAAATCTATAGATATGTGTATATCTGTAAATCAAAACATGCATCCATATCCTTGCCTTTATTGAGAAGGCTTAGAGGCAATACATTCCGGTGGTAAGAGTAAATAGCACTCAAATCTTGGTTTTGAGTATCATCCTCTAATAAAAGGAACTAGGGCACTGACATAATTCATTTTTGATAAAATAAAGAATAGACTAAATGATTCATAAACAACTGAAATATTTTTCTTCCAGTTCTGGATGGTGGAAAATCCAAGTATCAAGTGCCCACTGGTGTCTGGATCAAGCTGTTCTCTGCTTCCACAATGGTACCTTGAGGCTGTATTCTTACATGGCAGAAGGAAGAATGGAAAGAGAGGTTTTTCATCAACTTCCAGCCAGTTTCAAGGGTGCATGCTATTTGTAAGGGTAGACTGTTCTTGACATAACCACCTCCCATGTGTTGATTTGCACAGTGAAGAAATTTGACAATCACTACCGGAGGCAGGTGAGGAAAACAAAGTAGTTATACTTATTATTGTAACCCTTCTGATATCATGCATCTGCAATAGGGTTTTCCCCATATTGTTTAGCTCCCCTAAACCTGTAACCTGGATCCGATCATGAGAAGTGGTATAGAAAACCCAATCAAGGGATATCCTATGAGGTCTCCAACAAGTACTCTTCAGAAGACTCTAACAGTCATCACAAGCCAAAGAATTCTGAGAAATTATCGCAGCCAAAGAGAATTGAAGGATACGTAATGATGAGATATATTTTGGTATCTTGGAAGGAATCTGGGAACAACAAGATACCACTAAATGAAGTACAGACTTTAGGTAATAATGAACCAATACTGCTTCACTAATTATGAGTTCAGATGTTCTTCCCGAACATTATATCAGCAAACGTTAACATCACAGCTAATAAGGAAAATTGAAATAAAAAAAGAAAATCGAAATTAGAATATATCTCTATGCATTTGCTTTTCCCTTGTAAGTATAAAAATATACAAGAAGGGCTGGAGAGATAGCCTAGCGGTTAAGAGCGCCGACTGCTCTTGCAGAAGAACCGGGTTTGATCCCCAGCACCCACATGGCGGCTGAGAACCGTCTGTAACTCCAATTCCAGGAGAACTCCAGTTCCAGGGGAATCCGACGCCCTCTTCTGACCTCCGTGGCATTGCATGACACGGGTGCACAAACCTCCATGCAGACAATACATTCACACACATAAATAAATAAATAAAATTAAAAAAATATATATACAAGAAAATATACATGAAAAACTTGCTGAAATGTAATCCCTGGCTAAAGAGTTCATTGAGTAAGTGTCCAGTGAACAAAAACAATAGCATTGAAAAGGGTCTTAGACTTCAGTGGAAATGGTTAATTGTTTTATCTGCCTGCTTAATCCATCTGTCCAATCCCTATGGATTACATATCTGTCATATAGGACATTTAATAGATGATGAAGACAAAATGGTGAACCAGGAAATGACATATCCTCTGACCTCAGTAAAAAGTGACATATTTCCTGTCTTCAAGGAACCAGTTGAATAGGGAAGATAATAATCACCTGAGCAAATATGGAACGCACATGGTGGTTAGTGTTTGAAAGGTGAAGTGTGGACACATGGGAGAGACATCCGAGTCCATCAGAGAAGCTAGGAAACATGTCCCCGAGCCCATGTTGACCCCACAGGGGTAACAAGCAGCCCTGGGAGAGGGCAGGGTACTGGGTCTGCTCATCCCATAAAACAGACGTCCTAGATGTCTTCACCTCATTTTGTTTGTTTTTAGCCTGACACATCAGCTTTATGCAAACCACTTCATCTTGTGTAGTTTTTGATCACTGTCTTTTTGTTACCAGCAATCACCTCTCACTTGAAGTGTGAGGATAGAAACTACTCACAGAGATCTGGGGACCTGGACAGAATGGCTTCAAGATAACAGGCCATTCCTTGTGCTGAATTGAAAGGCATTACCTTTAGGGATTGTTTTAGGACTTTAGGTTTAAAAATTTCCCTGTGCTGCCTTCACCCTCCCCTACCACTAATTATTTCTCCTGTAGATTTAAAAAGTGCCTGTGTCTCGAGAAATAAATAAAGTCTGTCTGACGGCCACTGTCTCTCTTAATCCTTCAGACATTGTTAAGAAGAGCCAGTTATGAATAAAAGGTTTTAACCTGTTCCTTGGCTCATTATGTAAATTTTATTTTTCAGCTTATTTCTGTCCCCGCCTGCCTCAATACTCACTCCTCTCCCCCTTTATTTTTCTGAATAAATATTTTTTCTTTTGTCTTCCCACCCAGATAAAATTACTGTTCATATTCATTTAGGGTTGGAGGAGAATATATTAAGTCCATCCATATGTTTACCTTTATATCTATTTTGAATATGGTAAAGGATGGGGAAAAAAAGAAAAGCAAATGGGCCTTCTGCACAATGGCAGGGAGCTTTGTGGAATGACAGCATCTTTTGAGTTTTAAGTGGTAATCTGCCTGCATTGTAGGATATAACCAAGTATTCAGCAATCTAATCTTTCTGTGTAACAACAGCCCGAGTATATTAATTATAGCTTATGAAATCAATGCACACTTCTAATACATAAGCACAATTCTCCTACAGACAAAATGAGACAATGTTAGCACAGAAATAAAATAAACCCTATCATCACCACTGACCTTTGCCCTCATTTCCATTCCTGGCTTTCTGCGGGAGTAACTAAGCAGGTGAATGTCACAAAACCGGCCGTGATTATTTTTAGTTTAAACAACACTGTCTACCCAAGATAAATGCATGTATGAGATAGATTTCACCCTTGAGAGCAGTTCATCTTTCTTTCGGCGTGCCATTTTTCCCTCGGACTGCCACTCCCCCCCCCCCGCCCCAGAATGGCTTCTGAACATATAGGTTACATTATCACATTAAATGAGGATGGGTAAGCTTCAAAGGATTCAGAGCTAAGATGCACCTGGACTTTTAGATTCAGACTTGAAAGAGAGCTTACATTAAGTGATCTGTGAAGCTGCTATAGAGATACCTAACATCGTTGTCAAATTCCTTTGAATAGTTTTTAAATAAGGCAAATTAAATGTGGGACTTCAGGGCTTTGGCATTATCCCCTCTAAAACTAACCCTGCAAGGAATGACTTAACATGTTAGTGAAGTTGAAGTCAAATGTTAAAAAGGGTATCGGTTTCAGTCCTTGTGGTCTTTAGTAATTAAATAAGAAAAATGTCTGTAAATCACAGTTTGGGGCCCATTCAGACAATGCCATATATAAATGATTATTTTTGTTTGTTGGCTATGCCTTCAATTATTCATTCAGCAAACATGTGCTAGGCTCTATAATAACTGGTAAGTCTATGAGCATAATTATAGCCATCAAACTGTGGGCTGAGACGGCACATGTCATTTCTAGGCAAAACGTTTTCATTGTTGATGTGATATCAGAGCTCTTCATCTGCTGGTGTGACTAAGTGCAAGTTTCTAACTGTTTCAATACCATCTGAGGGAAACAGACTTTTTACAGAGTGTGGCCTCCACTGGCCAACAATGAGGATGTGTGATATGACTGAAAAACAAATGTTTATTTATTATGGTGAATCATGTCAACTGGGAGGCGTCAACTGGCTACTGCCCATCATGATGTATGGTAAAAATTGACAGAGTCTGCCAAGAAAACTCCATGAGGAAACCATTGGCAACTCCATGTCAGGGATCGGAATCTGAAGCTCGCCAACTCTCAGAGTTGACAGGCAGAGAAGTGAATCTTATAAAAGCCCTACGTCCATGGATATTTCTCTTATGCTCTAACTATGGACCTTAAGCCGGGCATGGTGGTGCACACCTTTAATCCTAGCACTCAGGAGGCAGAGGCAGGAAGATCTTTGTGAGTTCAAGGCCAGCCTGGTCTACAGAGTGAGTTCCAGGCCAGCTGGGGCTACAGGGAGACCCTGTCTCAAAAAGACAAAAAAAAAATGGTATCCTAATAACAATAATGATCTTCTATAAGACTATGAAGTTATTTAAATTTCCTATGAAGTTCCACTGCATTCAGTACTAAAGTCCGCTTATTGAGTACACGCCAAAATGTGTTCCAAAAGGAATTTCAAGATATTAATGTGACTTGCTTAGTGGTAGAATACCTCTATGAAATGCTAATTTATATCAGACCCAGCTTATGGACTCACTCAGATTCTTCACTTCATTCCACTTCAATCGCTTCATTCGCATGCCAGGTGCCACTTCTGCCTTATGGCTGTAGTAGTCCCTACTCCTGTCACTGTAAAGTTATCACACAGATTATAGATGGATCATGAAGACATACTGGTACAAGCCAGCAATGGATTGCCAGCACATGACAGCTACACCAGGGGTGAGCAGAGAGGCAGGTGGCGCAGTACAATTGGCTGCACACTTGGCATGGACTTGAGATGCCTAGGGTGAGGCTATGCACTGACTTTTAAGCAATATGAAGTTGGCCTGAGGGGTTGACTAATGCACTAAGAAAGAAGAGTAAAGGATGGATGATGTGACTACCTGGGATAAAACCATGGAAAGGCATCTATGGAAATGGCACAAACAAGTCAGCTTAAATAGCTTTTGAAGACCAAAGAAGAATGTCTCTAAAATATAATGCCATTTGAGTAAGACTTCCCATGGTTTGTCCGTCATTTGTATAAGCCCCCAAAAAGTCATTGGCATTTTCTGCATATCATCTCTATAATAAAGTTTAGTTTTGCTAAGCACCAAGATCCTTCTATCTCAGTGTTAAAGATCTATGTACGAGGGAATATTAATTGGGAAGTTTAAAGGAAAAATCTGAGGGCCAGTGCCCTCAAGTTGCCTACCAGAAGTGCCCATTTCTTCTTGAACTCAATGTGGAATTCATCTACACATGAAAACCCAGTTTATGGTATTTAATAAAGTTAATGCATCACCTTGTTGAAATGATTTTTCTATTTTAAGGACCTCAAAATATCTTGTCAATGAATGGGCTTGGGGGAGAATATCTATGATAGAACAATAGTGGGGAGAGTCCTTTGCTACATCTTGCCTCGGACACTCTTTGAGAAGCATCACTCTCATATCCTCCTTCCTGGGGGGCAGTTTCCTACTCAGGAGCATCCTGGGAGTCCTTGTTCATGCAGGGCCATGTGAGTATACAGCAGTTCTGAAATGTTTTGTAGCAATGAAGAGTAAGGATGGTAACAGCAGAGCCAATGAAACTATCCTTTGAGTCAGCATTCTTCATAGATGTTTTTACTGGGAAGTAGATGTTCCTGAAAATATGTGTCATTCTATAGATAACTGGTGAAGTACCCCTAGGGGACATAGACTAGACTCTTGGTTGTGTTGTTTATGCAATAGAAAATAATGGGAATTAGTTAAATCCAAGATTCAAATTGTTCATCCACAAAGCAGGTGTAAGACATACTCTATATAGAAGATCAGGTCTTTGTAAGTCTTAGTCAGAACGTGTTTTTTTGTATAGTCTCAGAAAAGTCATTTGGATTTGGGGGTGGTTCCCTTTCTTCACAATATCTCTGTATTAAAAGTTTACTTTAGGTAAGTCCTAAGATCTCTCTACATCAGAGTGGTACAGATCTATGCATACAGATGTGTTAATGGGGAAATTTAAAATGCATAAACCTGGGGGCTGGAGAGATGACTCAGTGATTAAGAGCAATGCTGTTCTTGCCGAGGACCTAGGCTCAGTTCCCAGCACACACATGGAAGCCCACCACCTCCTGTAACCTCAGTTCCAGGAAATAAAATGCCCCTTTCTGGCCTCCAGTGGCTTGGGCATACCTGTGGTGCTCATGTGGACATGCAGCCATCACACTCAGACACACAAAAAATAAAAATATACAAACCTAAGAAGAAATAGAAATCTGATTATCCTATGGTTTATAGCAATTTTATTTGTCCACTACTCCTGCCTCTGTCTATAGTAGTGTGATGTCACAGTACAGCCTGATCCTTTACATCCATTAAAACCAAGAGTTGGCCCTGCTTTATTCTGAGACCCTGTCCCTTGAGAGTTCTCCCAGAATTATGTTCTTTTTTTTTTTTAATTTTTTTTTTTAATTTTTATTTATTTATTTATTTTTATGTGTATGAATGTATTGTCTGCATGCAGGTCTGCGCACCCGTGTCGTGCGATGCCGCGGAGGTCAGAAGACGGTCTCGGATTCCCCTGGAACTGGAGTTCTCCTGGAACCGGAGTCACAGACGGTTCTCAGCCGCCATGTGGGTGCTGGGGATCGAACCCGGGTCCTCTGCAAGAGCGGTCGTCGCTCTTAACCGCTAGGCCATCCCTCCAGCCCCCCAGAATTATGTTCTTAAACAAAGGGTTTTCTCCTTCTTTATTGAAACCATATATCCAAGAAGAAATGGGGAAGGAAAGAAAACCTTACCTTATGGAAGAAGGATATTTCCTTCTACGACCTCCACTAACCTAGAACAGCATACAGAGCTACAAGCAGATGTTATCAATTAAATCCCCCCCTGTTGTTTGCATCATAAACAGGATTAATTCTTTGCTTCCAATGCTTGCTGCTTTCAGTGTTTGACATTTTCCCCAACACACACACACACACACACACACACACACACACACGCACAGACAAAAAAAACATACACACACATACATACACACCACATACACACACACACACACAAGAAGACATTATTCTAGCTCAGAGGCAAGGAAGAGTCATGAAGGATTTAAGCCGTATGTTTAGGTTACAAAGGAACCCAAAGCCTATTAAGCTTACTTTCATTGTAGGCAAGATGAGATACTGATAAATTTTCTCAAAACCTAAGATTAACTTTGGTTACAAGGTTACGTAAGATTCAGGAAAATTATTACTCCAATTAAGAGGTTTGTCCATGGGGCTGGAGATATGGCTCCGACTGCTCTTGCAGAGGACCGGGATTCGATTCCCAGCATCCACATGGCGGCTAAGAACCATCTTTAACTCCAATTCCAGGGGAATCCGACATCCTCTTCTGACACAGGTGCACCAACCTACATGCAGACAGTACATTCATACACATAAAAAAATAAAAAATAAAAAAGAGGTGTGTCCATATTTATAACAGAAGGCATTCTCAGAAAAGTTATCCTCAGTGGATGCCTGAACCTCAGGTTGGGCTGAATACTATGTGCAAACACCACAGTAACATTAACTAGAGCAGGTAGTGTGTACCAGGTGAATATGATAGACAAAGCATCTTGAGCTACGAGAGAGAAGGATAGTGTGATAGTTCATTATACTACTCAGAACATAGAATTTAAAACAAATTATTTCTAGATTTTCCACTTAATAGTTTCAGGCTATGTCTGTTGTGGCTAAGTAAAGCATCAGAAAGCAGAACTACAGGAATAGAAGACTACTGTGCCACTGTTTTGAACATAGTCATCCTTAACAATCAATCATCTATCTCTAAGAAAGGAAAGCCTGCGTTCCCAACATTCTCCGCCCCGGGTTGTGTGGTCAGCAGAGATTTGTCTCAGTAAAAGCCATTGCTAAAACCCTATAACTTCCTGATGGAAATTGCTAACCTTCGTGCCCTGAACACCAGAGGGGAGATACCATGTCACATGTTCTCACCTATACATAGGAGCCCATAGTACAGGTCTGAAATAAATGTGCTTGAGGCCTCCAGAAGTCCGGATCAGCAGAATCATCAATTTCTCATTGATTTCAAGGAGCAAGAGATGTAGCTGCCTCGTGCCACTGGTCTTCTTGGAGGAAAGACAAGGGACAGCCAAGGAGCCCTGGTGGCTTCCCAGAGTCTCAGGAGTGTCTTGGAACCAGTGATAAGAACCCACTCTCTGAGTTTGTCTATGCCGTTGTCATGAGCTGTGTACTTTTCTTATATTTTCTTACTTAATCCTCATGACAACTCCATGAAATAAACCTTACTCTTATGCCCAGGAAGCTTAGAGAAAGCAAATCATCAGGAAATCCACGAAATGACGGTTTTGTGTTTGTTTCTCTCCCAGGTCCACAACTGCCAAGAATTCTTAGCTGTTTGTCTCAAAAATGCTTTTATTCTGCGAAATAATTAGCAAGGATCCCTAGACCCTTTGTTTCTGTGTATCAATGTTTGCTGTGTTAGCAACCCGAGACTGCAAAATATTCATAACACAAGATCATAGGGGTAAATATTGTATTAGTCACTGGGTGATGTCGTCATCTGTTATTTAGCCTCCAGAAACTTCCATGGTACACTCACGAGAAAATGAAGGCAAAAGAGGTGATAAGATCTTGGTATAGTTATAAAAATATTTTTGACTTTGTGTATCACCTAAAAGAAGTATAAAAATGTGTGGAAATCTCTAAGCCACGCTCAGAATGGTTGCTGTGAGCTTCCCACTATACTGTACTCTACTGCATGCAATGTTACAGACCTTGGATGACTAACATGATGTTCAAACTGACATGAACATTATTTACAAATCAGAAAGAGCATTTATAATTCTCAAACACTTTATCTCCACAGCAATGAATTCATTTCTTTTGTCCCCTTTAAATATGAATTAAAGTCTAAGCCGGGTGTGGTGGCGCATGCCTTTAATCCTAGCACTTGGGAGGCAAAGGCAGGTGGATCTTTGTGAGTTCAAAGCCAGCCTGATCTACAGAGTGAGTTCCAGGACAGCTGGGGCTACAGGGAGACCCTGTCTTGAAAAAGACCAAATAAATAAATATGAATTAAAGTCTTCATTTTTCTATTTTCAGATATTAATTTGAAGAGTAGTATTCTAGTAGTATTTAAACATGGTGTTATTGCTATCCTCAGCCATGTTAGTCAGCTTTCCATCACGGAAACAGAATACTCAAGCTAAGTTATGAAGAGAAAAGGTTGAAAGGTTACAATATGTGTGGTCCATTGGCTCTGTTAGTCTGGGGTCTATGGAGAGATGGCATATAATGAAGTTACTGTGTGGCCAAACAAACCTGTTAGATGAGTCAGAGGCAAAATTATAATGTTTCATGATATTCCCAATGACCTAAACACTTCCCTCCCACTTGGCCATGCCTCTCAACCATCACCTTCCAATAGTGGCACTCTCAGGACCAGGCCTTTAACAAATCTGCCTCCCTTTGAGCGATGTCCAAGACCCAAACAGCACTTACTCCTCCAGAGTTCTCCTTCTTACCCTGGCTTTCCACCATCACATCCTATACAAAGAAATCCTGGTAGAAGAAGGAGAAAGAATTCTCCAGGACCTAGTATGTGTCATTAGGTAAGTCAGGTTCAAGGTCTGCAATAATGAATGTAACCCAAGCCCTAAGCTCACAAAGCTGATAATGAAGAGTTAAAAAAAAATCAACTAGCATTTAGGAAAACAACATAACAAATTAGGAATAAGAGAGCATACAGAAGGGCATGGAATTCATTCCACAGAGGTCTGTGAAAATGAAGAAACATACTACTAAATTCACTTCTGTATTTCAAAGGGCCTATTTTTAAATCTAACTCCATTATCCAACTTGATGTCACTTTCAACATTGACTTCCAGTTTTCTCCCCTCTATTTAAATGTTGAAGATTTCTTTTTTATATTCAGACACATTGCTTTGCATTTTCAAAGTCAAGGCTCATTGTTATTCCTTCTCCAGGTCCTTTTGTATCATTTCCCTGATATCCCTGGTATTCATAATATCTCCCAAATGAGCACCATCTGCGAATTTCATCAGTGCACTGTCTGTTCCCTATTCTGCTTTATGAATGAAGATGTTAAATAAGAACAGACATTGTAGGGCAGCTGCTTGCGGCAGTGCCCACCAGGCGTCCTCTCAATGCCTGTAACACCTCCTCACTGGTATTTATCATTACCAAATGCTGTGGTCCTTCAAGTAGCTTTGAATCTTGAATGATAAAGAATATGCTCAAATGAATTTAAAGTTTTGAACTAAGGTATGACATGCTTAGATTTCTATTAAGTTCTGAGTTCTGGAAAGCAGTGTCTAACTTCATCCTCTCTCTACCTGTTCTCTACCCAGCCCAGAACAACTCTCCTATTGGTTGATAAATGTACAAACCTACATGTTGGAATGGCTTTATTGCGATGTACAGGATGAAAACATAGAGAGAGAGATGTCACATTGCTGTTGGAGGTGAGAATCTGTGATGTGATATTTGCTGGGGACATAATAACAAGGGGCTCAATATTCTTACCCTAGCACTCCAGGATGTCAAAGATTGGATTGCTGGAGTTTACAGGAGGGCTTGGGGAAACAGTGTACTTAAGCTCCATCCACTCATGGAAGTGGAAGAGGGCATTTCTCCCTGAAACTCAAGGAACCAGAGAGGAGATGTAGGATGTTTCAAGCAGCTTCATGATAATGCTCTAAAGTCAGTGGGGTGTGTTATATTGGGATCTTTCATCCCCCGCATCTAACAGCAAGAAGGTTAACTGCACGAAACAGTCTGTTGTCTCTGAATTAATATGAGTAAAAATGTATGGGGCCATTTGTGGGACATGAACAAGAGAAAGCCAAGTGGGCTAACTGTTACTCTCTCCAGAATTATTATAAGGATTCTAACAGCAAGACAGCAATGGGACTGTTTAATACTCACGGATACAGAATGAGATGCAAGCATTCATCTGAAACAGAAAGGCGGTCATCTAGGTGAAGAAACCTAGGACTGGAGTGCTAGAACTCTGAAGAACTCATGTATTAGAAATCCTTTGTTGCATTTGAACAAAACAAAACACTGAAGTCTTGGTCCCTAAAACAACCATCTATTTTCTTTCATGATTCTTCAGTTTCCTGAATGAGATGGAGCTTGGCTGAATGTTCCCTGCAATCCTGGCTGGCTCACACACAGGCCTATGATGAGAAGAGACCCGGTTGATGGTCACAAATGTTACATGACTTCATCTCGGACAGCTAGTTTGCTCCACACAGCCTCTCATCCTCTAGCTCTTTCCTTTGAGTGTTGTGATGCCCAGTCTTGGTGGTCAACTTCATTGGACCGGGAATCAACCAAGAGGCATGTTTAATAACTTCATAATCTCTTGATCACGGCAGCTTGTAAAGCCGGCTCAAATTCAATAGAGAGGGAAACAGAGCCCGCCTTTTCTCTTAATGCATAAATGTTTTTGCATTTTAAAGAATTTTAATAAGAGATGCCTAAAGCACTTTACTGTGTGCCTTTAACATATTACATACTTCAAAATATCTGGAAACAATTGTGATTATTTAGCGCTGTCACCCATGTACACTGTAGATGGGAATAAAATATACCACAGAACAGGAAGGAATTCTAATGTGAATACGAGAGGATTTTAGATCTTTTCTGTATCTTTCTTTAGATGACATAGACAGACACTGACTGGATACACTGAAGCTTTCTTGTCTTCATGAGGTTACAAGCCTGCTGAAAAAGGACTCTCGCTGAGGGGCGCAGAGAGGGAAGATTGGCTAAAACAGTGGTGGCGCTGATGGCACCAATGAGCCACGAAGCTATACTTTGCTGCCTATCACTACATTTTTAAGGCATGAAAGAACCAAAACCTTTTCCTATTTAAGGTACGGTGTGCTGAAGACTGCTAGGGGTTCTATTATGTAGTCAAACACATTATTCACTGACCCAATACACTTTTATATAAAATGAGATTAGCTGAAATGCAAAACTAAAGAGAAATTAAGTAAGAGAAGAGTCATAAAAACTAGATTAAAAGCTATGTGAGGAAACATCAAATGGAAGAGAACTTTTTAGGACAGAAAAAGAAAACTAAGAAGTTGGATCAAGAGTTGAGTAAAATCCTATAAAGGGTTGGTTTGTAGAGGGCTGTGAACAAACTGATCTTTTCTCTTTTTTTCCAAAAAGAACAAAACAAGAGATGAATTCTCTTCCTGGGAAAATGTAAACATTGGCATTGCCTCTGCCCATGACTCTGAGTGTCTTTCTAGCAATTTTCAGTAGTACATTCAGGCAAATGGTCTTCCACTGAGGAATCCAGCTCCCTTTTCTATAAATGGCAAAGAACAGAAAATACCTTTTTATATCGAGTACTAGATGTTTCTGTACCAAAGAAAAATAAATTATGTAACCTGTTCTTTGAATTTGTTATCCATATATTCCTTAAACAATATCTTAGCTATACAACTAAGAAGTAGACAAATATACAAAGCAGACGTGCTGCCCTCAGTAACTTGGTTATATATTTGAGAAGTAAAAACATATGCTATAGACTCCTGTCGGAATAAGCGCTGCTTCTGTTTTTCTGTGTTTTGAGTCCAGATCTTAGTAAGGGGCTCACCCACCATAATCAACCTGCATTCCCACTGTCTTCTGGGATCTAGTGCCATCATTTGGTCCAGGTTCTATGAGCCATTTGAAGAGCTGCTGTGCTTCAGTTAGGCCTTCAGCTCAGACTTTCAATGCTCAGTTATTTTACGTAATGTATTCACAGTATATGTGGTTGTTTCCATTCTCAAAATACTTTCTTCTTATGTTACCATAGTCAGCAAATAAGTCTTAATAAGACAAAATCTTATATGGGGATAATAGGACTACACTTCTCATTACTGGTCCTAGCAGCGCAGTCACAAGCCTGAAGAGTTTGCAGACTACAGTAGAATCTGAGAATGACTAAGATCTATATTGTAGCCTACACACACACACACACACACACACACACACATACATAGACACATACCATATATACACACATATACACACAAACGCACATATACACATACATGCATACACACAAAAGCACATCCTTGTACTTAAAAGAAAGCTGTTTCTATGTACACAATGCTTTTTGACATCAAGTGTGTAGATTTTTTTTTACTATACCAATGATTTACAGGCACCAAGTGGGAGCTCTAAAATTGAATTCAACTCTGACACCACCCACCTGGACTGCAGACCTCATAGGTTAAGGGCTCAGTTTCACAGGACCACCCTCACTTCAGATGCTAGTCAGAAGTACTGAGTGCTCAGGCTACTCACATTTCTGTTCAATCTGATTCTAAATCATGAATTCAGATCACCCTCTCTTCAAGTTCAATAACTTGTTATAACAGCTCTCAGAACTCAGGGAAACTACCTACATTTATCAGAATATTATAATACAGTCTATCATATATGATACATGGTACAAATCGACAGTCAAAAAGAAGATTATACGAGTGTGTGTGTGTGTGTGTGTGTGTGTGTGTGTGTGTGTGTGTGTGTGGTTAGGTCTAAGGAGTCCTGAGCACAGGAGCTTCTGTGAGCAGTACACACTTTCCTGGCCTCTATGAAAATGGAGAAAACCTCTCTTCCAACATGTGGATGCATCATCAACCTGGAAGATTTCCAAACCCTACATGGGAGATTTTTATAGAGGCTTCATTGTACAAAAACAATTAATTATAAGCTCACTCTTGAATCCTGTCTTCTCCTTAGAGAATGAGGAATGGGTCCAAGCTTTAAACCATGATCTGTTCCTTCTGTTGACCATTCATTTCCCATCCTGAAGCTCTGTAGAAGTCTAGAAAGAGTTTCTTCCTTTGAAGAAAAGATGCATCTTCATCCAGGGGATTACAAAAGATTTAGAAGTTCCATGTACAATGTTTCTGTCACCCCATCATTCAGAAATTGTAAGCATTTTTAAAGGTTTTGGTCAGGAGTCAAGGAGAGGGAATATACATTCATATATATGAATATATATAGATATATCTTCATTATGTCAAAGTATTAAACACATTAAGATATTTTGTGTCTAGTGGTATAATGCAACTCCATAAAGAGCTTGAAAAACTATGGGAATACTAGATAATCATTTGTATTTTTCTTGTTTATGTTGTTCCTATCAGTTGACATATTCATAGAAATCTCTCCCCTTGATGTAGCAATCTAATTACTAAGTCTAGTCTTTGACAATGACCTTTATCAAAAAATATTCCCTAAATACTAAGTCATCATGGGTTAATTTTTATGAAGAGAGCTCAGCTTCTCTTCTAGCCCAGTTATCCAGGAGACCACTGGCTCATACAAGAGTTGGACTACATGGAAGTAAACCTTCAGAAGCCATCAGTTACATAAGCCTTTGTAAAGGTTCTGTGGGTAGGAAAATCTGACCAAAATCGGACCACAATTTCTTAAGGTGCTTTCTTTTCTCTCCAGTTACCACTATAACCATATAGTGGTTGGATGCATTTTGGGGATCTGATTATGGGAAAGCCCAGTTGTTTATAACATAATGTGCTTCCTGGGATGTACTTGTGTAGTGCCTTATGCCTACAATCCAGCATTTTGGTGTACCTGGTGTACCTGAACTAAAATAGCTTCTAGGAACTCTCCTACCATTCATTTTCCTTATAAGCATAAGCAGATGCTGGATCACAGGACTGTATGAGCAACCACGGGGGGGCCATATTGAACTAGAAGCACATCTGGAAAAAATTAACTTCTCATCAATATTTGCTGAAAACCAATTCTCCTCTGTCAAGAATATATTCATAACATAACATTTTCAATCACAAATGTTCCGAACAATTACTTCTCTGAAAATAACAAAAGAAATACAATTTATAAGAATTTCTAAGTTTACAGGACCTAAAATTATATCAGGATTATAAATAATAAGTACAGTTACCAAAGCTCACATAGGAAAGAATATTTTTTTTTTCCCTCTTTTCAAGTACAGGGTCTCCCTGTAGCCTCAGCTGTCCTGGAACTCACTCTGTAGACTAGGCTGGCCCTGAACTCACAAAGATCCACCTTTTTCTGCCTCCCAAGTGCTAGGATTAAAAGTGTGCACCAACACGCCTGGCGGGAAATAATTTTTTATGCTTTTGTGTATTTCAGACATCATTCCTCAGTTCAGTTTAGAAATATTCCCCTTTCCTGTCCCCCCACCCCACTTCAGAGCTTGCATTCTGCCATAAATGTCCTAAATTTTCTCTCCATCTTTTTTTTTTATGTTTAGGAATTCACATTTTCCTCCTTTAATTTTATATTACTCTAAAATATGAATACATACTTTCTACTCATATACAGCAATTACAGAGTCTGAAAGTAAGTGGTGGGTCTGTTCTAGAGCCCATTAAGAGATTTACATTAACAACATGGTTGCTTTCAGATAAATAGAAATATAATAACAATGCTATTCAGCTTGCCCTTCATCTGGGGACCTGGTGTTAACATCCGCAAATGAGGGAGACCATTCGCCACTTGTTTTTCTGGGACTGTGTTACTTCACTTAGCATAATGGCCTCGAGTTCCATCCATTTACCTGCAAAGTTCATGATGTCATCTTTCTTTTCTTAGTTTTTTTTTTTTTATTTATTATTTTTTTATGTTCATGAGTGTATTGTCTGCGTGTAGGCCGGTGCACCCGTGTCATGCAATGTTGCAGAGGTTAGAAGAGGGCATCAGATTCCTCTGGAACTGGACTTAAAGATGGTTCTTAGCCACCATATGGGAATCGAACCCGGGTCCTCTGCCAGAGTACTCAGCGCTCTTAACCCCTGAACCATCTCTCCAGCTCCATGATGTCATCTTTCTGTCTTTCTTTATCGCTGAGTAGTACTCCATTGTGTAGATGTACCACATTTTTGTCATCCACTCATCAGTTGAGGGGCATTCGGGTTGGTTCCACCTCTTCGCTATTGTGAAGAGGGCTGCAATAAACATGGATGTGCATGTATCTTTGCGGTAAGATGAGTCTTGTGGGTATATACCCAGTGTTCTTGATCTTAGCCAGTCATATGGGAGTGATATGATATCTGAGAGTGGTTTTAATTTGCATTTCCTTAATTAATAAGAGCACAGTTGCTTTCAGATAAAAAGAAATATAACAATAACGTTGCTCAGCTTGCCTTTCAACTGGGGGGTTTGGTGCTTGCATCCACAAATGAGAGGAACTATTCCCCATTTGTTTTGGGGGGACTGTGTTACTTCACTTAGCATAATGGCGTTGAGTTCTATCCACTTACCTGCAAAGTTCCTGGTGTCATCTTTCTTTACCGCTGCATAGTACTCCATTGTGTAGATGTACCACATTTTTATTATCCACTCATCTGTTGAGGAGCATTTGGGTTGGTTCCAATTCTTCTTTGCTATTGTGAAGAGAGCTGCAATAAACATAGATGTGCATGTATCTTTGCAGTAGGATGAGTCTTGTGGGTATATACCCAGGAGTGGTATGCCTGGGTCAGGTGGTAGGCTCATTTTGAGTCTTTTTTTTAATTAATTAATTTTTTTATTGATGCTTTGTGTATTTCATACATCATTTTCCAATTCAGTCAGGCATATATCCCCTTCCCTTCCCCCCACCCCACCCCTACCCATCCCAGATCATGCATTCTGCCGTAACTTTTCTGCATCTTTCTCTGCTTTTTTGTTTTGTTTTTTTTTTTTTTTTTAACAATAAGTGATAATTTGTGAGTACAAGCATCCTTCATGTAAAACCAATTTGTGAGCAGTTGTGCCCAAACCCACACAGCTCATGGGTCCCACCATCCAGCAGGGGGGGCTTGTATGTTCAATCAAGTCGATCAAATGAGTGTCCAGTCTATATTGTTGTAGTTTCACCATTCACCCCAATCGCAGCCCTTACATTCTACTGTGCCCCCTCTTCCGCAGATTGTTCCCTAGGCTTAGAAAAGGTGCACAAGTGGATGAGATGCAAAACAGTCTACTTTCTCTGGAGCTGTTGTCTTGGTCTCTAGTCAGTTCTGGCTGTCTTCTTTCATGGGCTGCCAGCTTGTCCAGGCATAACCTTTCAATCCTACTAATGAAGCACATGCAATTAGATATATAGGTATTTATGCTGATGCCACAAGCTTACATCCTCTAATGGTTAGGAGATGTTATAAACCACATGACGACCCTGTCATACTTAATGGAAGAAAATGTAATTCATGGATTAACATACCATCCAAACATCTGTGTCTATACCAAAGTAATCTACCATAACAATTAGTAATGTTTAAATACCTATATATCCAGTTGCGAGTGTTTCATTAGTAGGATCAAAAGGCTATATATCATTTTGAGTCTTTTAAGGGTTCTCCACACTGCTTTCCATAGTGGTTGTATGAGTTTACATTCCCACCATCAGTGGATGAGTGTTCCCCTTTCCCCACAACCTCTCAGCATTTGGTGTCTTTTGTTTTCTTGATCTTAGCCAGTCTTATTGGAGTGAGGTGATAACTTAGAGTGGTTTTAATGTGCATTTCTTTAATTATTAACAATGTTGAATACTTTTTAAGCTGTTTCTCAGCCATCTTTACTTCCTCACTGGTGAAGTCTCTGTTCAGCTCTTTATTCCATCTTTTGAGTAGGTCATTTGTTTTCTTACTTCTTTGTTTTTTGAATAGTCTATGTATTCTTGACATTAATGCTTTGTCAGATATATCTGTGGTGAAGGTTTCCTCCCATTCTGTGGGTTTTCTCTTCACTTCTTTGATTGTTTCTTTTGCTGTATAGAAGCTTTTGATTTAGATGAGGTTCCATTTGTTGATCTTATTTCCTGTGCAGCCTTTCTTTACACCAATAAATAAACAAGTGGAGAAGGAATATAAGAAGACCTTCCCACTCACAATAGCCTCAAAAATAATAAAATACCTGGGAACAAACCTAACCAAAGATACCAACGATCTCTACAACAAAAAATTTAACCCCCTGAAGGAGATTGAAAATGACATCAAAAGATGGAAAGATCTCCCATGCACATGGATTGGAAAAATTAATATAATAAAGATGTCCATTTTACCCAAATTGATATACGGATTCAACTCAATCCCAATCAAAATCCCTATGAGCTTCTTCACAGACTTGGAAAAAAATCCTTAAATTCATATGGAAAACCAAAGACCCCTAATAGTTAAAGAAATCCTGAGTGAAAAATGCAATATGGGGGGGATTGCTCTACCAGACTTCAAGTTATATTACAGGGTCATAGTCATAAAGACAGCCTGGTACTGGCACAAAAACAGACCTGTAGACCAATGGAAAAAAAATTGAAGATCCAACTTGCGCTCATACAATTTCAGCTACCTCATATTTGACAAAAGGGCAAAAAATACCTCAGTGGAGGAAGGATAGCATCTTCAGCAAATGGTGTTGGCAAAACTGGATCACCATTTGTAGAAGAACAAAATTAAACCCCTATCTCTCACCCTGTACAAAAATCAACTCCAAGTGGATCAAAGATCTCAGTGTAAAACCCGAAACCCTGAAGATGATAGAAGAAAAAGTTGGTAACACCCTACAAGACATAGGTGTAGGAAAAGGAAAGAATCTTAATAGTGGTTTCCTCAAGTTTGTGAGATGTTACTTGTAAGTAGTCTTAAAGGTAAAAAAAAAAAATCCTAAATTATTGCTATTAAAGTATATGTCAATCAATAATTCTAAAAGAATGATTACTTTATAGTTTTCTAACAATAATTGTAGTTCAGAATTCCCATAATATGAAGAGCAATCAGAAAAAATGCAGCCAATTCAGAGGTGCATCAAGAAATTCATTAATACAAACATTGTTATTTTCTGTGATGGTTGTGAAATTTGGAATCTTTCAGGATTTCCATCTTTTGTTGTAATTTCTATGTTGATTCAAAATAAATATTCATTCTCATGAACAAGAAACCATTTCTAAATTTGAATTTGTTTGATTAAAGAATGCCCAAATTGCAAAAGTTTGATTCTCATTAACATAAATGCATTTGAACAATATTTAGTCTTCTTCATGTTATACTTGGAGACACATATTTTTAAGCTTTTCTCCAAAATAGTCACTCATGGTATATTTGAGTTGATAAGATACCACTTCACCTCTCCATGTCCTTTCTAGTACAAGGTTACAGTATTTAACCACTTCCCATGCATGAATATGTTAGTGACAAAGCGATTTCCTTGTATATAATGTCATTTTCTTCTTCTCCTCCTTACCCTTTTTTTGTTAATTTTTTATTTATTAATTTTATTTTATGTGTATGAGAGTGTTATCTGCATGTATGTAAATGCACCCTATTTCGTGCAATGCCTGCAGATGTCAGAAGAAAATGTTGGATTCCCCTGGAACTGGAGTTACGGATGGTTGTTAGCTGCCATGTGGGTGCTGGGAATCTAACCTCGGTCCTGTGGAAGAGCAGTGATTACTGAGCCATCTCTCAGTTCCCTCCTTATCCTTTAAAAACTAATCTCTTACACACATTCTTACCCTCCTCTGTGTGTGTGTGTGTGTGTGTATGTGTGTATATGTGTTTATAAGACAACTTCAAATGTTGGTCCTTGCCACTCACCATATTTGAGACAGGCTTTCTTAGTTCACCACTATGTATGCAAGGCTAGCTGGCCTGGGACCTTCCAAGGAATCTTCTATCCCTGTTTTCCAACTTACCACAGGAACACTGGGATTCCAGACAAACACTACTGAGCTCAGCTTTTACATGGACTCCTGGAAACTCTGGTCCTTGTGTAGCAAGCATTTTAAACACTGAGTTATCTCTGTAGCCCATTACTTTACTCCTTCTCTTCTTCCTCCTTCCCCTTTCCCTATCACAAGCCCTATAAATTTAGTTTTCATTTAAGGAAGAGGACTTCCGGGTCATAAGAGGTCAAAATGCATTTAAGTTGGAACTGCTCTTTCTGTAGTTCCAGAGAGTCACAAAGGGCAGAAGTAGAACCTCCAATTGAGCCTGGGAAAATATTGAAGCTAAACAGTTATAGTTGGTTATGGTTGGGAGAAATTTCTTTTTATCAGAGGAGAATTTAGGTAGACATAATTAGTAATAAACCTAAGGATGGAGCCATAGTATTTTAGTCACAGCTAGAGTCAATTAGAAATTATTAGGGGTGAGTTCAACAAAAGTGCTCTGTAAGTCATATGTCAAAACCAGAAATGCATGTGTGACATCAGATATGCAAAGTCAGAGTCATGAGTTTATGGAACATGACAGGCTTCCAAGGTAAACTTACCTACCAGCCAGTGCTCTTAAAATGGTAGAACAATTGCTTCAAATCAATGTTCCCTATTTTAAAGGACTGCATTTGGCAGTTGGCTAGACATAACAAGGTTGATCTTCTCATAAGGAGCAAGTAGCATAAACTGCAGAAAAATGGGACCTCAGATGGTTTGAAAATTAGACATGGATGACATCTCATCAAGTAATGATTCCACTTTTGTATAGGCATAACAATGACTCTCTCTTAATACTTTAACAAGGCAGGTGGCTTATATGGAAGATGAGAGATTAGAGGCTTCTGCTTGTAGTCTTTATGATAGCATCCCTCAACTAAATGCCTCCTTCCATTAACTGATAGCAGCATCTTCTCTTTATCATGCAAATAGTTATTTAAAGCATTCATTGACATGGGGTGACTTTTTAAAAAACAGTTCATTTTATTAATAGTGTTGGGCTGCTTTAGAGGTTTCTCCATTTTTCTTTTTCATTAAAGGAATATAGCATGCATCCTGGATATTAAAGTTGCTATTATTAGAAAGAATAATAGCTCCATCATTTAATTTTCCGTACATATTTTATTATATTTGTCCAACTGAGTGCTATTATGTCCCAGAATAATGGGAATATTCATAACCTTCTCCAGTCTCAAAATAAACCAGAGACTTAAAGTTTTCCCCCAGGTACCTCCAGTCTCGAATTCAACTACTATTCCTCCTTGTCCTCTCCTCTACTTTGTTCTTTCCACCCATCCAACTTTAAATATTGCTTCGAGTCCCTGAAGGCTTATACAAGCAACCACAGGCTGCATTTAAGCAGACTTCACTCAGAGTTAATGAGTTGCATGTATTTAACTGTTACTCATTGTCTAAATAATTGCAAAATAAACTATGCTTATTTAAATATATGAAATGGCCATCTATAAAATCATAAGCAATAATTGCACAGATGGATTCCTTCTGTTTTCCTGGCTAAGGTGAAAGTAGGATGTTTAACCTCTTGACAACATTGTCTCACACTGAGGAAGATATAGCACTTTTGATTACTTATCAACTTTAATATTTGCTGATATGGATAAGCACTTGCCTGCTAACAATGGAGAAGCCTTGACCCAGTTTATTTGATTTTTTTCACATCTTGCATCTTAAAATGCAGGCTCAAGGATTGTGGAATTTGATCATTTCTCCTTAACCTGCTATGAGAAAGAGAACACCAAAGTTTTTTCAGGAAGGAGAAACAATGAAAGTCTCTTGAGGCCAATTTTGTAAAAAGTATTTAAAAAAAAAACTTCTAAAATAAGACAGATTGAGATTTTTGCAAGGAGAGACAAGGATTTTTTTAAAATAGTATAAGAAGAAAAAAAACCAGGGATATTCACAATGAATGCTTAGCTTGGTAAGATTTTACAAGGTGATACCTCTCATTTCTCTGTCTCTCATAAATCTCTCAGACACCAAAGGGCATAAGATATTGGGAATTGTCTTTTGGAGTTAATTGGGGAGAGAGCTGTGTTTGTCTAGAGGGAAATAATTACTCTTACATGTCAGATTTGGTGGCTGTTGATAAAGTACTCAACAGACATAGTTACCTGGCCAGGTCAACCAACCATAAACCACAGAAAAGAAAGAAAAAGACATTACGTTTAGCAGACACAGCTGGGGGACAAGAGAGAACAGGAACTTGTTGTGTAGCTGTCAGCATCTTGACCAAAAAGCCATGAAAACCTCAAGGAGACACTGTTGACGTTAGGTGCTAGAAGAGAGATAGGGAGAGAGTTAACAGAGGATGTCTAGCTCAAGTACTGAGCATACAATGCCCAAAACACTCACATAAATAGCTATGTTGGCAGAAGTGTTTGATCAAGAATGTAGAGTTCTTGTAGTTGTAGAAAGTTAAAAGCCAGAGAAATATGGTTCAATAAGTGGTGACATGTATTCCTACCATCCATGATAGCACAACTGGCTCAGCATTGTTCATGAAAGAACTTTAGAAGAAATTATGTAGTCCAAACATTAGTCCAGTCCCCAATAGCTTATAGTGCCTAAATTATTGAGCACTCATCTATTTATCGGTCATAAATAAGTCTCTGAAAATTCTGATACAACATGCTTCCTGAAACTGTTCCCTGTCCCACCTTATCAGCCAACTATTTTGTTTCTGTGGTTTGGGTTTGGTTGATATACTCAGGTAACTGTCAGTTCTAGTTTGCTTCCAATTGCTGTGACAAAATACCCTCTGACCAATACCAACTTGAGGAGGAAAGAGTTTATTGATCTTAAGTCTCCCGGTTGCATTTCACTATTTAGGGACCCTAAAGTAGGAACTCAGGCCAGGAACCTGGAGGCTGAAGTATAGGCCATAGAGGAACATTGCTAACTAGCTTGTTTTCCTGGCCCATGCTCAGCCTGCTTTCTTTTATTTATTTATTTTTTATTTTATATTATTCCAAAATATGCATATATACACTCCTCACATAAGTCAAAATTAAAAATTCTGAAATAAACTATAGGTTGATTCCTAAACACGATTAGAGAGTCACATTTTAACAGTAAATTTGCATGCAGGTATAAAGTCATGTAATTTTACATTCTTTTTTTAGAATATGACTACATATCCTCCATCTGTATATGGTAATTACAATGTGTGACTATAAGTGGTAGGATAATTCTAGAGCCCATTTATAGATTCATATTGTGATAGCACAGTTGCTTTCAGATAAAATGAAATATAATAATAAAGTAGCTCAGTTTGACTGCCAACTGGGGATTTGGTATTAGTATCCACAAATGAGGGAAACCATTCACCTGTCTTTTCTGGGACTGTGTTATTTCACTTAGTATAATTGCTTCCAGTTCCATCCATTTACCAGCAAAGATCATGATTTCATCTTTCTTTACTGCTACATAGAACTCCATTGTGTAGATGTACCACATTTTTGTAATCTAGTCATCAGTTGAGGGGCATTTGGCTTGGTTTCAGGTCTTTGCTATTGTGAAGAGAGCTGCAATAAACATAGCTGCGCATGTATCTTTGTGGTAGGATACGTCTTGTGGGTATATACCCAGGAGTGATATGGCTGGGTCAGGTGGTAGGCTCATTTTGAGTTTTTTAAGGGTTCTCCACACTGCTTTCCACAGTGGTTGTACCAGTTTACATTCCCACCAGCAGTGGATGAGAGTTCCCCTTTCCCCACAACCTCTCCAGCATTTGGTATCTTTTGATTTCTTGATCTTGGCTAGTCTTACTGGAGTGAGATGATACCTCAGTGTGGTTTTAATTTGCATTTCCTTAATTATTAATGATGTTGAACACTTTTTAAGACGTTTCTCAGCCATCTTTACTTCCTTATTGGTAAAGTCTCTGTTTAGCTCTTTACTCCATCTTTTGAGTAGGTCATTTGTTTTCTTCTTTGTTTGTTAAGTAACTTATATATTCTGGATGTTAATTCTTTGTCTGATGTATCAGTGGTGAAGGTTTCCTCCCATTCTGTGGGTTTTCTCTTCACTTCCTTGATTGTTTCTTTAGCTGTACAAAAGCTTTTGAGTTTGATGAGGTCCCACTTGTCAGCTGTTGTCCTTATTTCCTGTGCAGCTGCTGTTTGATTTAGAAAGTCTTTTCCTATTACCTATCTCTTGTAGGTTGCTTCTGACTTTTTATTCTATAACCTTCAGGGTTTCAGGTTTTAGGTTGAAATCTTTGATCCACAAGGAGTTGATTTTTGTACAGGGTGAGAGGTAGGGGTTTAATTTTGTTCTTCTACAAATGGTGATCTAGTTTTGCCAACACCATTTGCTGAAGATGCTATCTTTCCTCCATTAAGCTTTTTTGGCCCCTTTGTCAAATATAAGGTGGCTGAAGAAGTTATATGAGCTCAAGCTTGGATCTTCAATTTTGTTCCATTGGTCACTGGTTCTGTTTTTTGCCAGCACCAGGCTGTATTTATGACTATAGCCCTGTAATATAGCTTGACGTCTGGTAATGTAATCCCCCCAGTGTTGCACTTTACACTCAGGGTTGCTTTAGATATTCATGGTCTTTTGTTTTTCCCTATGAATTTAAGGATTTTTTTTCTAAGTCTGTGAAAAAGCTCATGGGGATTTTGGTTGGGATTGCATTGAATCTGGATATTAATTTGGGTAGAATGGACATTTTACTATCTTAATTTTTCCAATCCATGAGCATGGGAGGTCTTTCCATCTTTTGATGTCATTTTCAATCTCCTTCTTCAGGGTTTTAAAATTTTTCTTGTAGAGGTGTTTGGTGTCTTTGGTTAGGTTTATTCCTAGGTGTTTTATTATTTTTTGAGGCTATTGTGATTGGGAAGGTCTCCTTATATTCCCTCTCCTGTTGCTTATTGTTGGTGTAAAGGAAGGCTACTGATTTTTCTAGGTTTATTTTGTATCCCGCCACTTTACTGAAACTTTTGCTCATTTCTAAGAGTTTTCTGGTGGAGTTTTTAGCATCCCTTAGGTAAACTATCATATTGTCAGCAAAAAGGGATAGTTTTACTTCCTCTTTTCCAATTAGTACTTCTTTAATTTTGCTTTCTTATTGCTCTAGCAATAAGAAATGCTCTAGCAAGCATTTCAAGCACTATATTGAAGAGGAGTGGTGATAGTGGGCAGCCTTGCCATGTTTCTGCCCTTAAGGGGAATGCTTCCAACTTTTCTACATTTAGGATGATTTTGGCTGTGGGTTTCTTGTATATGGCTTTGATTACATTGAGGAATGATCCCTGCAGTCCAATTCCCTCTAAGACTTTAAGCATGAAGGGAAGCTAGATTTTGTCGAAAGCTTTTTCTGTATTAATTGAGATGATTGTGTGTTTTTTGTCTTTAAGTCCATTTATGTGTTTTATGATGTTTATTGATTTCTGTATGTTGAACCATCCTTGCATCTCTGGTATGAATCCAACCTGGTCATACTGGACTATCTTTTTTATGTGGGTCTGTATGTGATTTGCAAGTATTTTGTTGAGAATTTTTGCATCTGTGTTCATCAACGATATGGGTCTATAGTTTTCTTTCTTGTTTGTGTCTTCGCCTGGTTTGGGTATTAGATTGATGCTGGCTTTGTAGAAGGAATTTGGGATATTTCCCTCTGTCTGTATCCTTCTGAAAAGTTTGAGTAGTAAGACCTCTTTAAATGTTTTATAGAACTCTTCTGTGAAACCATCTGGGCCTGGGCTTTTTTTTTTAGTTGAGAGGCTTTTTGTTACATCTTCAATTTCCTCAAGTGTTATGGGTCTGTTTAAGCTGTCAATCTCTTCTTGGTTAAGCTTTGGCAAATCCCAGGATTTCAGATATTCATCCATTTCTCTTAGGTTTTTAGTAAAGTATAGGTTTTTGAAGTATTCTCGTATGATTGTCTGGATCTTTTCTTTATCCGTTGTGATGTTACCCCTTTCATCACAAATGCTATTGATTTGGAGTTGCTCTTTCTTTCTTTTGGTTAACTGGCTAGAGGTCTGTCTATTTTGTTTATCTTTTCAAAGAACCAGCTTTTGGATGCATTGATTTTTTTATTGTTTTCTTTGTTTCTATTTCATTGATTTCTGCTCTGATTTTTGTTATTTCTTCCTGACTGTTGGGTTTAAGATTCATTTGTTGTTGTCTTACACGTGTTTTTAGCTACAGTGTTAGATCGTTTACTTGTTCTCTTTCTGTTTTTTTTTTTTTTTTTTTTTTTTTAATGTGGGCATTTAGGGCTATAAATTTCCCTCTTAGGACTGACTTTAATCCCACAGGTTTTGTTGTGTTGTATTGTCATTTTCATTTAGTTCCAGGAATGCTTTCATTTTATTCTTTATTTCTTCTCTGACCCACTCAATGTTCAGGATTGTGTTGTTTAGTCTCCATGTGTTCTTATCGTTAGTAGGGCTTACCCTGGTGTTACTATTGAGCTTTATTGCACTGTGGTCTGATAGAATGTATGGGACAATTTAAATCCTTTTGTATTTGTTGAGGTTTCTTTTGTGTCCCAGTATGTGGTCAATTTTGGAGAATATCCCATGGGGCACTGAGTAGAAAGTATATTCTCTGGTGTTTGGATGGAATATTCTGTAGATATCTGTGAGGTCCATTTGGTGTATTGTATTGTTCAGTTCTGATGTCTCTCTGTTTATTTTTGTCCAGTTTACCTATCCAGGTGGCTCAGTCGGGTATTGAAGTCCCCCACTATTGGTGTACTGAGATTAATCTGTGTCTTGAGGTCCTGAAGGATTGTGTTTATAAATTTCAGTGCACCAGAGTTTGGTGCATAAATATTTAAGATTGTGAAACCTTCTTGTTAATTGTTCCATTGATAAGGATATAATGGCCCTCTCTGTCTTTTCTGATTAATTTTACTCTGCGGTCCATTTTTTCTGATATTAGAATAACCACTCCTGCTTGATTTTTGGTACCACTTGCTTGGAAAATTTTGTCCATCCTTTCACTCTAAGGTGCTGTCTGTCCTTGAGGGTGAGATGGGTTTCTTGGAGGCAGCATATAGATGGATTCTGTTTCCTAATCCATTCTCCCAGTCTATGTCTTTTGATTGGGGAGTTTAGACCATTAATATTTAAGGTTATTATTGAGAGATGTGTGTTGTTTCCTTTCAACTTATTTTTTGTTTGCATTCTTGGTCTAGGTATTTATATTCTCTGTAATGCTTTTGGTAATTTCTCTCTTGGGTTGCTTAAGGATAGTTGCTCCTTTCCTCTGTTCTTTGAATTGCTTCAAGTATTTTCTGAAGTGTTGCTTTTTTTGACATGTGTTCTTTCATTTTGTTTATGCCATGAAAGATTTTTCTTTCTCCTTCAACTATGATTGACATTTTTGCTGGGTATAGTAATCTGGATTGGCATCTACAGTCATTTAGTACTGGGAATACTTTGGTCCATGTTCTTCTGGCTTTCATGGTTTGCACTGAGAAGTCAGGTGTAATTCTGATGGGTTTCCTCTTATATGTAACTTGTTTTTCTCTTGTGGCTTTCAGTATTTTGTCCTTATTTTGAGCATCTAGTGTTTTAACTATGATATGACATGGGGAATTTCTTTTCTGGTCTTGTCTATTTGGTGTTCTATGTGCTTCTTATATTTCTATGAGTTTGTCTTTTTTCAGTTTAGGGAAGTTTTCTTTTATTATTCTGTTGAAGATCTGATCAATACCATTCTCTTGGGATTCTTCTCCTTCCTCTATCCCTATGATGTAGAGGTTTGATCTTTTCATAGTGTCCCACATTTCCTGGTTGTTCCACTCTTGTGGGTTTTTGTTTAATTTTTTATAATCTTTACTTGAGGTTTCTAGTTGTGCTGTGTTATCCTATAGGTCTGATACTCTTTTTTCTGCTTCTTCCATTCTGCTTCTGAAGCTTTTTCCCACCTTTTCCTGCTGATTGGATGAATGTTCAATTTCCTTTTTTATTTCATCCTGTGATTTCTTCAGTATTTCCACTTCCTTTTGGAGCTTTTCATTCTTTTCTTATAGCTCCTTGCTTTGCTGGTCAGTTTCTTATTTCCTTTCAGCCTGAGATCTTTTCAATGTTTCCACTCCCTTTTGGAGTTTGTCATCTCTACCTCTAGTTCTTTTCAGAGTTTGTATTTCTCTTCTAGTTCTTTTCAGAGTTTGTATTTCTCTTCCTCTGGTTCTTTTCTGAGTTCATCAATTTCTCCTTTTAGTTCTTTCTGGAGTTTATCATTCTTTCCTTCTAGTTCCTTCATGAGTTTTTCGTTCTCTCCCTTTAGTTCTCTGATTTGTTCTTTATAGTCTTTGAATATGTCTACAATTGTTCTTCTAAGGTCAGTTTCTTGGTTCCCTTCCAGGGATATCTCGTTGTTGGGATCTTCTACAGGATTGGTTGTGTTCAGTGATGATTTATTTTGAGCTCTTCATATATTGTTGTTTTTCCGTTGTGTTTTTGGCATGTGTATTTTGTTGTTGTTGTTGTTGTTTTCCCCCTTTGTTTATTTGTTTGCCTTCTGTTGCGAATCTCAAATGTTAATATGGAGGACTGGTTGGTCACTCAGTTTGCTTCCTGTAGGTTTCTTCCTCAGTTTTGGCTATGCAGCCTCCAATCACTGACATTGCTGGATCCTCCCAATGGCATTAAACCACAGCATCAGCAGTTTATACTTTCCACCTCAAAATCAGTAGCTTGGGGGGGGTGTTTGAATCCTTTGGCCCCCACCTAGGCAGTTGAGTACGGAGTGTGTTGCCCCTGGCTGGCCTTCTAGCCATGCACGCATATCCTCTCTATGGTCCTAGCATTGGGCGGCACCTGCAGAGGTGGGCTGCCCACTGACAGCCTGCATGGCACAGACCAACCTGAGCAGTCGGGCACGGAGAGTCTCAGCCTCCTTTCTTATACAATAAAGAACAACCTCCCCAATGTGTCCATGCCCATAGTGAGCAGATCCCTCCACATCACTCAACAATCAAGAAACTCCCTCAGGGATATGGCCACAGGTCCATCCAGTGGAGGAAATTCCCAAGTTGAGGTTCCTTTAACCTGTGTATGTCAAATTGCCAATAAGCTATCCAGCACACTACCTGTTGAGTACTCTGTCAACATTTCCCAGTCTAACATCTAACAGTAGACTTCTCTGAAAGACAATGTTGGCTCTGAGCAATTATGAAATTCAAATAAAAGTATTTCATGCCCACTTCTCTTGATCTGAGTTTCCCTAAAAGCAGATCCTGAATACCTTCCAAGCATGTTTCTGTTCTCCCCCCACCACTTATGGTAAACACTTCAAAGGTAGTTTTGGAAAGGCATCATGCAATAATCTTCAAGTCCTCAAGTCAAAACTATTTGGTTTATAGTATGACACCGCCATTTATTAACCAGGTGTCCTTTGAGAAGTTGCTTGCCTGGTTTTTGGCATTCTTACAAACATGTTGATGTCAATCTAACTTCTAGAGTTGCTTCAAGTGAATCAACACAAGTGCTCTGTTCAAAATAAGGCCCAGTGCATGACAAGTACCTGGTAAGTATTAGTTCTTTTCATGATTTTTCTTTTTCCTGGTAGCTTCAAAAATTCTTCTTTTTTATTTGTTATTTTTTATGTGTATGAGTGTATTGTCTGCATGTAGGTTGGTGCACCAATGTCATGCGATGCCATGGAAGTCAGAAGAGGGTGTCGGATCTCCCTGGAACTGGAGTCAAAGATGGTTCTTAGCAGGCATGTGGGTGCTGGGAATCAAACCCGGGTCTTCTGCAAATGCAGTCAGTGCTCCCAATGGCTGAGACATTTCTCCAGCCCCCCCCCAATTCTTCTTAAGACCTTGTTTTGAGAAAATATTGTCAATTAGCATTTACAGAAGAGATAAAACCATCTTTTTTATTCTCTATCCTTAATAAAGTGAAAAAATAATGCTACAAACAAAAGGACCAGTGTTTCTGTGTTTATATGGCCTTAAAGAATTGTAAAACTTTGCAGAATCTTAGAGGAGAAAAAAACCATAAAAGCCATCTGCCCCAACTTCTAACATGTTGTGTAAATGCCTTCTGTGGTGTACCCCAATGTGCATACATCTGGGCCTCTGCTTGGTACTCAGTGCTCAATAAACTATTCAATTTTAGTTTTAGACCCTGTCTTAGACAGCTCGGGTTTTGATAAATAAATACTATAGATTCAATAGCTTAAGAAACATGAACTTATCGCCAGTAGCAAAAGATTTGGATGGCCTCTTCTTGGGTAGCAGATGACCTCCACCTCATTATGTCTTCAACACAGCCTTTCCTTAGTTTGTGGGGATTGGATGGGCAGAGTGTGTGAGAACAAAGCAAAAGGAGAATTCTTCCTCTCCTTACAAGGTTCCAGTTCAAGTATATAAGAACTGTCCAAGGTGCTGGGAGATGGAAGATACAGACAGATGGGTCCTGGGTTGCAGAGTGACGTTTGTTGAGGACTTCTTCACAGAGCATGTTTAAGAACAGCACCAACACCAGTAAGGCCTGACCATGTAGGTCATAAGGAGAGCCTTATGTAGTGGTCAGAACCAAAGTGACTCTCTTCTAAGCTGGAATGCACGTGGCCTACCTCATCTGCCATCAGGGTGTCAGGCAATTTGGGGACTGGTGGCTCCAGGGTCCAGTCGTGAAGCTCCATAAAACACTGATAATGTTGTCTGTTTATAGTATGTTGGGAATCTGTGTAAAGAATATAAATTGGGGTTACTCTGGACAATTATGGGGGCCATGGATCCAAGTGGTTGGGATCAGGTTAAGCTGAATCTCTATAGCCACCAATCTTATCAGATGATAACCTCATCCTTGTTAACCTAATTTAACTTTAATTACTTTAAAAAACACCTATCACCAAATACAGTCATGCTGAGGGTTGAAGCTCTAGCATCTGACTCAGGGGAGGACACAATTCAGTCCACAGCAGAACTCATTAGTTTCGTTGAGCTGAAATGTGACTCACTGTGTGTTTCAGTTTGGTTAATTGAGAAGCACAAAAAATGAAATATCCTTTAATATTCCAAAATTCTGAGAATTTGAAGCAGAATTTTATCTCTTGTTCTTCTCATCCTCTGCTTGAATAGCTCCAAAATAATTTCACGTAGACGTCTTGTCATCCAGGAGACACCAGACTCTGTTAATTTTATGTATTTAAAAACACATCTCTATATGTTATCTGGAGTCATGGTCCTCTCCTATGAATCAGGAGCTGTGGTCCCCTCCTGATCTGTGGCTCCCTCCCATTAGCCAGAGTTGTGATCACTTCCTGTGAGCTGGAGCTGAGGTTCCCTCCCATGAGCCCAGAGCTGTGGTCTCCTTCTGTGAACAGGTGTTGTGGTCCCCTCCTGTGGACAGGAGCTGTGGTTCCCTTATGAGTTGGAGTTGTGGTCTGGTCCTGGAAGCTGGAACAGTGTGTCCTCCTGCCATGAGCCAGAGTTGAGGTCCTCTCCTGAGTACCTGAGCTGTTGGTCCTCTCCCATGACTTAGAGGTATGAACCCCTTCTGTGAGCTGGAGTTGTGGTCCCCCTGCATGAACCTGAAGCTTTTTTTACCTCTATCATGAGTACCAATTCCTCTGGGTGTATAGCGTAGTGATGGAGCAGAGCGTGGAGGACTTCCTGATGTTGGATAGAAGTTTCTGTCTCCCCTGGCTTGTTCCTCACAGCACCCTCCCCACAAGGTCCTAGGTTGTGCATGGCAATGGCTTTGCCTCTTATGCTGGGGACAGGGGAGGCCTTTGTTATGTGTGGATTCTGGTCTTGGTGGGGGAGATTCTCTGGAATTGTGGTACTCAGACCATACTGGTCTGGGTATCCAGGCTTTGATGTTGGACCTCCCCCATTACCAAGCACCAAGAGGTTTTGCAGTATTTTTCAATCTCCTCTTTACAGCCCCAGTGTGCCTTTACCTATGCCCTAATTGAACTTCTAGAGATAAAAAAAAAAAAAGAAACAAAAAAGGAAAAGCCATCTATAATTGAAAGCAGTGTCCTGATGTAACCTGATCAAAATAAAATGCAAAGGAATTGGAGTTACTTTGTAATTGTTTCTTTGTTTGATTGATTGGTTTTGGTTTTCCAGACAGTGTCCTTGTAGCCAGGCTGTGGACCAGGCTGACCTAGATCTCACAGAGCTCTGCCTACTTCTGCCTCTTCAATACTAAGATTAAAGGCGTTTATCATCACGTTGGTCCAGCTTGTCATTATCACCATCCTAGCTTTGATTCAGGCTGAGATTGGAAGGCACTGGAGTAATGAATGTAATCTCAGTGCCTTCCATCTTCCATTCTCCATAAGCATGACCTGTGTTGAATTGAAGACCACTGTGAGGGAATATTTTGTTATAGTGAGTATTAATTCTTCTGTATCTTCCCCATCTAAAACATTCTCAGAAGAGTTGAAACTAAGCTATTTCAGAGTTCTCTTGAGATTTTTCATTTACATGAAATGGTGATAAGCGTCCAAAAAAGTAGGAAGAACAGCTACAATGAATCAATTTTAAAATTTCCATACTGAAGGACAAGGAAAGTAGTTCTCCTTTTTCTCCAGGACCATGTAGACACAAGGAGTGAACAAGAAGCAGTGCTTCTGTCTGTCCCTTCAGTAAGTGCTTTAACATGTGACTTGCTGTTTGAACAATAAATGGCATGGAATAAAACTTTAATATATGTCAGTCACTGTGCCAGGGATTTTCACATTATCTCATTAATCCCCTTAACAAGTAGGTGATATTAGCCTACCTTTATAGTAAAATTATGGGACTTACCTAAATTTACAAATTAAAGATAAGTCTTGAACTTGCTACCAAATTCTAAAGGTTTTCTGCAATACCTGAGCTAGTAAAACTACAGTGTGCTAGAAGATAACCACAGATAAGATTTGGCATGCCGTCCAAGGATGTTACTATTCCTAAAGAGTGGTACTATTTTCCAAGAACAGCCATAACAAACTATCTGGTGGCTCAAACAAGGGAAATAGATTTCCTCATGGCTCTGTAGGCTAGCAGTTGAAGGTCAAGGTATTAGTGGGATGGATATGTACTGAAAGTCTCTCTGTGGTTTATAAATGGTCATGGTTCTCTAGAGTCTTCCCATGAGTCTTCTCCTCTGTGTTTCTTAATCTCTTCTTCTCATAAGAGCACACATACCACAGGATTTGGACCCAGGTCAGTGACCTATTTAATCTTAATTATCTCTTCAAAGACATTCCACATTCTGAGGTCCTGTGGGGAACAGGAGGACTTCAACACAAGGGTCTCACAGGGACACAATTCAGCCTATGACAACAGGTAATTTGAAAGACTCAATAAAGGCTGTAAAATGGATGCTAGTACCAAATCCCCCAAATGAAAGAAAAGCAGAGCAATGTTATTGTTATATTACTTTTTATCTGAAAGCAACTGTGATGTTATAATGTGAATATCTTTTTAAAATTTATTTATTTTTTAAATTTTTAAATTTTTTATTGAGCACATTTCCTACATTTCCCAGTCAAATTTAGACTCATTCCCCCATCCGTGCCCACCCCCATGCCCCCTCTCCCCCCGTCAGAGCTCATGGAATCTGTCATACACAAGTCCTGTCTTGCATCATTTTTTCAGTCTTTTATGACCTTTTTAGTGCACAGTTTTACTGTTTTGGTCAGTTCTTTGAACAGATTTTTCTCTCTCTTTTTTTTGTTCCCATTTGATTTTATATTATTCCAAAATATGCATACATGCACTCCCCACATAAAGCAAAGTTATGAAATCTAAAAATAAACTATAGGTTAATTCCAAAGCACATTTCGAGATTTACATTTTAACAGTAGACTTGCATGCATGTAAAAAGTATAACTTTACATTCTCTCTCTTTTTCTAGAATATGAATATTAGTTTTCCTATATGATAGGACACACCATAGGATTACATAAGGATAAATTATGAATGGTTGTACCAATAAAAAGAGAAACTATTATTTTACAAAATATTTTTAACTGTTAAATATAATCCTTTTATTTTTTTTTTTTACCAAAGATGTCATGTTTTCCCCAAGGAAGTGCTTGAAGGTTCCTTCTAGGCAAACCCAAACAACCATCAATCCTGCCCCTGTGCTCCACACTGGGGTCCCCCCCACCGCCATGGTCACCCAAATGAGGTCCAGCAAGCATGTGTCCTGTCTTGACCTTCCTGCACTGGCTTCCATGACACAGCATGGATAGTCAAACAATGGCAGTCTACTCTCTGAAGAGGCTGAAATCCCAATAGCCACTCAGTCCACATGCTGGACATCTCCGTAGTCCCCATCCGGCATTGAAGGTTTGAAGGGTTCTCAAGTTTTATATCTGAAATACAATTTATCAGACCTTATTGATTATTTATTTATGGTTATACTTTCCTTTTTGAATACTTAAGGCCACACAGTCAGCCCAGATTAACCAAGGTTTCTGTTTTCTCAAGGTCAGTTGAGGATCTGATCCTCAAGGGTCACTCGGGGTTTTTTTTGGGGGGGGTAGCGTCTGGCTCCTTTTGGTTTTTCAACCACCAGTTCCATCCACTCGAGGACACAGTTAGGTCTTGCTAGATCAGACTTCTCTCTTTGAAGCATGAGCAGACTTTCCTCTTTATAGGGTGGACACTGGCTGGAGTCCCATCAGTGGATCTTCAAGATCTCCCCGCACAGGGAAGACTGGTTACTCACATTTGCAGGACATTTCAGGAGATGCCCCCATGCATATTCCCCTGAGATTTAGTTGACCTCTGAGGGCAAGGAACTAAGTTATCCCTTAGGTCCCTTGGCCAAATTGGTATGAGCATTAAGTAAGGTCATTAAGCACCCAGAAAGGCTAACTTACACCAGCCTGATACATCACACCTATACTAAAATTGTATCTTCTGGAAAACAAACTATTAATTCCCTATCATATTTCTTGATTCACCTTTTTCCACTTTAACTTCATGTTACATTGTAATATGTATACATGTCCACCATCATATACCAAAAATCCATAGTCTGAAAATAAGTGATAGGTTAGTTCTAGGACCTGTCTTGGGGTTCATAATATAAGAGCACAGTTGTGTTCAGATCGTGGGGAATATAGAATTAATGTTGCTCAATTTGCCATGGAACTAGGTACTTGATGCTAGCACCCACAGATGAGGGATACTATTAGTTTTTTGTTTTGTTTTGTTTTTTTCTGGGACTGTGTTACTTCACTTAACATAATATCTTCTGGTTCCATCCATTTACCTGCAAATTTCATGATATCATCTTTCTTTACCGCTGTATAAAATTCTATTGTGTAAATGTACCACATTTTCTCTATCCACTCGTCAGTTGAGGGGCATTTGGGTTGGTTCTAGCTCTTCACTAGTGTGAAGAGAGCTGCTATAAACATGGCTGTACATGTATCTTTGTAGTAGGATGCGTCTTGTGGGTATATACCCAGAAGTGGTATGGCTAGGTCAGGTGGTAGGCTCATTCAGAGTGTTTTGAGAGTTCTCCACACTGCCTTCCATAATGGTTGTATGAGTTTGCATTCCCACCAGCAGTGGATGAGTGTTCCCATTTCCCTACAACCTCTGCAGCATTTGATATCATTTGTTTTCTTGAACCTAGCCAGCCTTATCAGAATGAGATGATATCTTAAAGTGGATTTGATCTGCATTTCCTTAATTATTAGCATTGTTGAACACTTTTTAAGATGTTTCTCTGTCATCTCTGTTTCCTCACTTGTGAAGTCTCCATTCAGCTCTTTACTCCATCTTTGTTTTTTGAGTAGTTTATATATTCTGGAAATCAATGCTTTGTCCCATGTATCTGCAGTGAAAGTTTCCTCCCACTCTGTGGGATTTCTCTTATTTCTTTTGCTGTACAGAAGCTTTTGAGGTTTATAAGGTCCCACTTGTCAATTGTCAAGACCTTATATCCTGTGCAGCTGTGTCAGATTTGGGAAGTCTTTTCCTATTCCAGAAGCTTTTGAGGTTTATAAGGTCCCACTTGTCAATTGTCAAGACCTTATTTCCTGTGCAGCTGTGTCAGATTTGGGAAGTCTTTTCCTATTCCTATGTTTTGTAGGTTGCTGCCAACTTTTTCTTCTATCACCTTCAGAGTTTTGGGTTTCACATTGAGAACTTTGATCCATTTGGAGTTGATTTTTGTACAGGGTGAGAGGTAGGAGTTTAATGTTATTCTTCTACAAGTGGTGATCCAGTTTTGCCAACACCATTTGCTGAAGATGCTGTCTTTCCTCCACTTAGTCTTTTTGGCCCCCTTGTCAAATATGAGGTGGCTGAAATTGTATGTGCTCAAGTTTGGAGCTTCAATTTTGTTCCATTGGCCTATGGGTCTGTTTTTGTGCCAGTACCAGGGTATTTTTATGACTATAGCCCTGTAGTATAGTTTGAAGTCTGGTATAGAGATTCCCCCTGGATTGCTCTTTTCACTTAGGGTTGCTCTGGCTATTCAGGGTCTTTTGTTTGTCCATATGACTTTAAGGATTTTTTTTTCCAAGATTGCAAAGAAAGTCTTGGGGATTTTAATTGGGATTGCATTAAATAGTATATTAATTTGGGTAGAATGGATATTTTTACTATATTAATTTTTTCAATCCATGAGCATGGGAGGTCTTTCCATTTTCTGATGTCATTTTCAATCTTCTTCTTCAGGGGTTTATAATTTTTGTTGTAGAGATCTTTGGTGTCTTTGGTTAGGTTTGTTCCTAGGTATTTTATTGTTTTTGAAGCTATTGTTATGGGGAAGTTCTCCTTGTATTCCTTCTTTAGTTGTTTGTTGTTGGTGTAAAAAAAGGCTACTGATTTTTCTAGGTTAATTTTGTTTCCTGACACATTACTGAAACTCCTAATCATATCTAGGAGTTTTCTGGTTGAGTTTTTAGCATCCCTTAGATAAACTATCATATCATCTGCAAAGAGGGATAGTTTGACTTCTTCTTTTCCAATTGGTACTCCTTTAGTTTCCTTTTCTTGCCTTATTGCCCTAGCAAGTGTTTCAAGCACTATATTGAAGAAGAACAGTGACAGGGGGCAGCCTTGCAGAGTTCCTACCTTTAAGGGAAATCCTTCTAACTTTTCTCCATTTAGTATGATGTTGGCTGTGAGTTTCTTGTATATGGATTTGATTGTGCTGAGGAATGATCCTTCCAATCCAATACCCTCTCGGAGTTTAAGCATGAAGGAGTGTTGGATTTTGTTGAAGGCCTTCTCTGCATCAATTGAGATGATCATGTGGTTTTTGTCTTTCAGTCCATTTATGTGTTTTATGATATTAATTGATTTATGTATGTTGAACCATCCCTGCATCTCTGGTATGAATCCCGCTTGATCATGATGGATGATCTTTGATGTGGGTCTGTATGTGATTTGCAAGTATTTTGTTTAGAATTTTTGCATCTATGTTCATTAATGAGATGGGTCTATAGCTTTATTTTTGCTTGCAACTTTGCCTAGTTTTGGTATTAGAATGATGCTAGCTTCATAGAAGGAGTTTGGGGGAATTCCTTCTGTTTGTATCCTTCTGAACAGTTTGAGTAGCAGTGGTTTGTAGGACCTCTTTAAATGTTTTATAGAATTCTGCTGTGAAACCATCTGAACTGGGGCTTTTTGTTGTTGTTGAGAGGTTTTTAATTACATCTTCAATTTACTCAAATATTATGGGCTTAAGCTGTCATTTTCTTCTTGGTGGAGCTTTAGTGATTCCCAGGATTTCAAATATTCATCCATTTTGCTTAGGTTTTCAGATTCAGTAGAGTATAGATTTTTTTAAATTTATTTTTATTGATGCTTTGTGTATTTCATACATCATTTTCCAATTCAGTTCAGGCATATATCCCCTTCCCTTCCCCCCCACCCCACCCCTACCCATCGCCGATCGTGCATTCTGCCGTAAGTTTTCTGCATCTTTCTCTGCTTTTTTGTTTTGTTTTGTTTTCATTTTTTTTAACAATAGGTGATAATTTGTGAGTACAAGCATCCTTCATGTAAAACCAATTTGCAAGCAGTTGTGCCCAAACCCACACAGCTCATGGGTCCCACCATCCTGAAAGGGGGGGCTTGTATGTTCAATCAAGTTGATCAAATGAGTGTCCAGTCTATATTGTTGTAGTTTCACCATTAACCCCAATCGAAGCCCTTACATTCTACCACGCCCCCTCTTCCACAGATTGTTCCCTAGGCTTAGAAAAGGGGCAAAGGTGGATGAGAAGCAAAACACTCTTTCTCTGGAGCTGATGTCTTGGTCTCTAGTCAGTTCTGGCTGTTTTCTTTCATGGGCTGCCAGCTTGTCCAGGCTTAACCTTTCGATCCTACTGCAAAGTTCATGATGATTTTTTTAAGTATTCCCGAAACATTTCCTGGATCTTTTTGTTGTCTGTTGTGATGTCTCCCCTTTCATCACAAATTGTATTGATTTGGAGTTGCTCTTTATTTGTTTTGGTTAACTGGGTTAGAGGCCTATCTATCTTGTTTATTCTCTCAAAGAACCAACTTTTGGATTCATTGATTTTTTTTTTTTGTATTGTTTTCTTTGTTTCTATTTCATTGATTTCTGTTCTGATTTTTGTCATTTCTTCCTGTCTGTTGCATTTAGGGTTCCTTTGTTGTTGCCTTTCGAGGGATTTTAGCTGCAGAGTTAACTCATTTATTTGTGCCCTTTCTGTTTTTTTAATGTAGCCACCCAGGGCTATAAACTTCCCTCTTAGGACTGCTTTTAAGGTGTCCCATAGGCTTTGTTGTGTTGTACTCTTGTTGTCATTTAGTTCCATGAATGCTTTTATTTCTTTCTTTATTTCTTCCTTGACCCATTCATTGTTCAAGAGTGTGTTGTTTAGTCTCCATGTGTTCCTGTAGGTAGTAGGGCTTCTCCTGGTATTGATATTGAAATTTATTGCATTGCAGTCTGATAGAATGCATGAAATTATTGCAGTTTTTTACGTATTTGTTGAGTTTTTTCTGTGTCCCAGTATGTGGTCAATTACGGAGAATTTTCCATACGGTGCTGAGTAGAAAGTGTAGTCTCTGGTGCTTGAGTGGAATATTCAGTAGATGTCTGTGAGGTCCATTTGCTGTATCACATTGTTCAGTTCAGATATCTCTCTGTTTATTCTTTGTCTGGTTGATCTGTCCAAGGGGATCAGTGGGGTATTGAAGTCCCCTACTACTAATGTTGCTGGGGTTGATCTGTGAATTGAGGTCCTGAAAAGTTGTGTTTATAAAGATTGGTGCACTGGAGTTTGGTGCATATATATTCATGATTATGAAGTCTTCATGGTTAATTTTCCCTTTAATTAGGATGCAGTGGCCCTCTTTGTCTCTTCTGATTGCTTCTCCTTTGAAGTCTATTTTGTCTGATATTAAAATAGCAACTCCTGCTTTCTTTTTCATACCATTTGCTTGGAATATTTTTTCCATCCTTTCACTTTCAGTTGGTGCCTATCCTTGAGGGTGAGATGGGTTTCTTGTAGATAGCATACAGGTGGATTCTGTTTCCTAATCCATTCTCTCAGTCTATGACTTTTTTTTTTTTAATTTATTTCTGTATGTGTATCAATGTACTGTCTGTGTGCAGGTCTGTGCACCCGTGTCGTGCAATGCCGCGGAGATCAGAAGAGGGTGTCGGATTCCCCTGGAACTGGAGTTCTCCTGGAGTTGGAGTTTCAGACGGTTCTCGGCCGCCATGTGGGTGCTGGGGATCGAACCCGGGTCCTCTGTAAGAGCGGTCGGCGCTCTTAACCGCTAGGCCATCTCTCCAGCCCAGTCTATGACTTTTGATTGGGGAATTTAGTCCATTAATATTTAAGGTAATAATTGAGATATGTATGTTACTTCCTTTCCCCTTAACATCCATTTACATGTTTGGTCTAGGTTTCTACTTTTGCAGTTGTGCTTTTAATAATTTTCCTTTCCAGGTGCCTGGAGATAGCTGCTCCTCTCCTCTGCCCTTTGAATTGCTTCAAGTATTCTCTGAAGGTTTGGTTTTCCGGACATGTATTTTTTCATCTTTTTTATGTCGTGGAAGATTTTTCTCTCTTTCCTTCAACTAGAATTGACATTTTTTCTGGGTATAGTAACTTGGTTTGCCATTTGTAGTCGTTTAGCCCTGGGAATGCTTTGGTCCATGTTCTTCTTGCTTTCATAGTTTGCACTGAGAAGTTGGCTGTAATTCTAATAGGTTTTTTTTTTTCCTCCTTATATGTAATTTGTTTTTCTTTTGTGTCTTTTAGAATTTTGTCCTTTTTTTGGATGTCGTGTTTTTTAAATATGATATGGTGTGGGAGTTTCTTTTCTGGTCTTGTCTATTTGGTGTTCTATGTGCTTCTTGTATTTGTGTGGTTTTGTCTTTTTTTAGTTTGGGGAAATTTTTGTCTATTATTCTGTTGAAGATCTGATCAATGCCATTATCTTGGGATTCTTCTCTTTCTTCTATCCCTATAATGTGGAGGTTTGATCTTTTCTTAGTGTCCCACGTTTCCTGGTTGTTCCATTCTTGTGTATTTTTAAATTTTTCATAGTCTTTACTTGAGCTTTTTAGTTGTTCTGTGTTATCTTCCAAGTCTGATATTCTTTTTTCTGCTTCCTCCATTCTACTTCTGAGGCTTTTTTCCCGTTCTTTCCTCTTGATTGGATGAGTGTTAGATTTCCTTTTTTATTTCATCTTGTGTTTTCTTTACTATTTCCACTTCCTTTGTGGAGGTTCTCAACCTTTTCTTGTAGCTCTTTGCTTTGCTGGTTGGTTTCCTTTTTCATTTCATCATGAGATCTTTTCAGTGTTTCCATTTCCTTCCAGAGTTTGTCAGTTTCTCCCCCTCGTTCTTTCTGGAGTTTGTCATTTTCTCCTTTTAGTTTTTTCCAAAGACTATCATTCTTTCCCTCTAGGTCTTTTTTGAGTTTTTCATTCTCTCCCCTTATTTCCATGATTTGTTTGAATATATCTGTGATTATTTTACGCTCTGTGTCCTGTGCTACCTCAAGGGAGGTCTCCTTGTGGGAATCCTCCATAAGTTCAGTAGGCTTTAGTGTGGAATTATTCTGTGCTTTTCCCATATTGTTCTTTCTTTGTGCTCCTGGCATGTCGGTTTCCTTTTGTGTATATTCTGATGCCTCTTCACCGTGTTGAAGGATCAATTTCTCTGATTCTTTCTCTTTATTTATGGGATGTTGGCTTGTCTAGATTTCAGGCTTTAAATTTTGGTATATATTGGGAAGTATAGCTCACTCTTTCCTTTCTATTCTGCAAAAACTGGGTAGGTAACAGCCACTATGACACCCTCTTAGCACTGTGCTCCCTCTGCTGCTGCCAGCCAGTTCCTCTAGGTTGGTTGTAGGGCTTACCAAAAACTCCCTCTGGAATTCCAGTTGGGATTGGGGGGGGCTACTGACTGCCTGCTTAGCCCACTCCCCTGTACCCTGAGCTCAGCCGGTCTGGGCCAGGCCATTGCTATATGCCAGGTGGGCCTAGCTTCTCCTCACATCCCCTCCCAGATGTGGCTCAGTCCCTGCAGCTCAGCTGATCTGGGCCAGACCACTGCTGTGTGCCTGGTGGGCCTGGCTTCTCCTTCCCACAATCCCCTACCAGACATGGCACAGTCCCTGCAGCTCAGCTAGTCTAGCCCTTGCCCTATAATGTGAACATCTTAATGAGCCCTAGAATTAACTTACCAACTACTTTTAGGCATGTAATTAATGTACATGGGCAGAAGGTATATTTTCACATTTTAGAGTAACATATAATTAAAAGAAAAATCTGAACCCCTGAACATAATAAAAAAGAAGAAAGTATGTGTGGATGAAACTGATCAATGAATACCAAGTTGATTACATACAGCATGATGCTTTAGTGTACTATTTTACAGTAGGATCAATACAGATATGATATTCCATGCATTTCAAAAGCCACAAAGAAAGAACTCTGTAATTTTGTTCAGAACTCTGTAATTTTTTTTTATTTATTTTATTTTATTTTTTTAATTTTTATTGANCAGATGTTTGGATGGTATGCTAATCCATGAATTATATTTTTTCTGTAAAAGATGACAAGATCTTACTATGGCTTATAACTTCTCCTAACCACTGGACTTGAACTTCTATGCAGTACAGGCTGGACTCAAACTCTCAATTATCCTGCATGTAGTCCATGTCGTGAATTCAGCTTCTGAATAATATGGTTTGCACATAATCACCCTTCAAATATTTTAAAAATCTGTATAAATTAATCTCTCTCTTTACCTATCAAACCTATTTCTTCTTTGTGATGTCTTAACAGTATATTAGTTGCATTTTATCATGATTTCCAAAATTTTAAAATTCTCACACTGAATGTTACCAAGCCTGACATAATTAGCTTAATAGACTGACAGTTATATTTTTTCTAATTTTACATAGTCTCATTCTCCTGAATATGAACATATGGACACTATATGTACACCACTAAAACCAAGTACAGAACTTAGCAAATGGATAGATAAACACTTGTTGAAATTTTTTAAAGGTTCTTTTTGGCAATACTGGTAGTTTAACCTAGAATCTTTCATATGTTAGACAAGGGATCTAACAATGAGTTAAATACGCAGCTCTGAAAGTTTTTTTTTAATTTACTTTTATTTGTATCTATGTATTTATGTGTCTTTGTATGAGCATATGCCACATGTATTTGGGTGCTCAAAGAAGCCATAAGATCTCCTGGAGCTGGAGTTACAGGTAGTTGTGAGCTACCTGATGTAGGTGCTAGGAATCAAATTCAGGTCCTTTGGAAGGACAGCAAGTGCTCTTAACCACTGAACCATCTCTCCATCCCAGCCCATATCTCCATATGATAACACAAAAGCATATAGAAAAATATCTATACAGATACATGATGATGATGATAGGTAGATAGATGATAGATAGATGATAGGTAGATAGATGATAGATAGATAGATAGATAGATAGATAGATAGATAGATAGATAGATGATAGATAATCCTGAACCAAGAGATGATGATCTTAACTAAAGCCAAGAGGGTCCACAAGAAGGCATAGTAAAACATAAATGTAAGAAGAAAGGCTGATAAAGAATTGGAGTCAGTTAATTTTTATGGTGGTAATTAAATAGCATTAAAAATATCAAAAGAACTAAGAGTGGTGGTGCATACCTTTAATCCCAGCATTCAAGAAGTAGAGGCAGATGGATCTCTGTGAGATCAAAACCAGATGGTCTCCATAGTGAGTTCCAGACCAGCTAAGGATACTGGGAGAGCCTGTCTAAAAAAAGCAAAGGTGAAAGAAGTAAACAAATACAAAGTATTAAAGGAGTATTTTGTATCTGGAGAAAGGAAATAAAAAGCACAAATCCAGGAGCTGGAAAAATAGCTCAACAACTAAGAGTATTTATTGCTCTTCCCTAGAACCTAAGTTAGGTTCCCAGCATCCATGTCTAGCAGCTTACAACCACCTGTAAATCCAGCTCCAAAGGATCTGACAACTGCTTCTGGACACCCTCTTCTGGTCTCCCACACACATGTGGCATTCGCTCACACAGATACACACACATAAATTTGAAAACTTAAATGTTTAAATTCAAAAATATAGAAAATATAATATTGTTTCTAATGACTTTTTTCCTTTGACAAACCTTTTTTCAATTGTTAAATTAATTACAAATACATTGTAGTGCTGGTATGCAGTTAACTTCTCAGCAGGCGCTGAAATCAGAATTTCATCGGCCCAGCATCTATGATGGTAGATAACCTCTGCTTCATCAGCTGCATCCCAAGCTGAAAATTTGACCTGCCTTTTTTCTTAGATTCCTCAAACTAGTTTTCTAGTTTTCCACAATACTCAGTACTCTCCCATACTTAAAAATAACCCATATACAACTCAAAACAAGCCCACCAAATTGCCTTTTGAAAACACACTCAACAGACAAAGGCTCTGCTGGCAAGCGTCACATGCTGAGTTCAGTTCCCAGGTCCTACATGATGGAAGGAGATAACTGCCTCCCAAGTGTTGTTCTCCAACCCCTACACATGCCATGGCACACATGTACATGCACGCACAATAAATGAACAAATAAATGCAAATGATTTTAATAAGCACACTTGGTGATGCTATCCTCTGAATTTCCCTCCCAGAAATGAGAGATTTGACTCCATAATGTTGTTTTCTGACCTCCACATGCCATCGTGGCTTGTGTGCTCACCTCTCCCACCCACCCCGTCTCTCTCCTAACACACACACACACACATTACTGTTCTTTATTTCCAAAGCTTAGTGATTTGAATAAGCTTATAATGACAAAGACAGACTTTTATTTGGCATCTATGTGAGAAATCAATATTTCATGAGCATCAAACTTTTCTTTGTCTTTGAAAATGTATATAGAAAATAAACAGTATATAATGTACATGTCCCTATTATAAGTATATAGTTGATATTTACATATAGTATCATAAACAAACATTAATAGACATGCTAGGGCACTGAGCTAAACATAAACATAAATGACAAGAAACAATTATGTATCATAGTCAGATTATTAACTGAAAGAAAGCTAAAAATTCTGTTTCATTACCTGTATTCATTTTAGGTGTGTGTGCCATCATGCCCATGGGAGAGGTCAAAAGCCAATTTGTTGAGAGTGGTTCTCTCCTTCCATGCCTCCCTGGGTCTAGCTTGGTAGACTCCACTAAACCATCTCATTAGCTTGCTTATGATCCTTATTATTTTGAGCTTTTCTCCTCTTTAGATACTGAAGTCAGAATTTTGACCAATTTCCTAAAAGCTGACTGTTTTTACAATTGCTTTTAAGACTAATTCCTCAGAGTTAGCTGAATCAAGCATGTAAAAACATGTTTGAGGCGTAAATTATGCTGGGTCAAACTTCAAAGAATAACATCAATGAGGATGTTTTTAATAGGGACGTTAGAGAGTCTATTTTGCTGACGGAGGGGTGTGTGTGTGGGGTGTGTGTGTGTGTGTGTGTGTGTGTGTTATTTTAAAGATGGAAAGATATTGAGAGGAACTATATAAAAATAGAAAAACAGTAGGGATGTAAAGAAAAGGGAAGGCTGGACTTTTCATTTGGGCTATGGCTGATGAGGCCGACACCATCCTTACAATCACTGACTTAATTTAAACTTTAGTTTTAGCAAAATATGCTAAGAAATAAAACTGAGTACACAGGTAATAATAACCTGAAAAGGAGGCTGTTTAATTATAATGATTACTTGAAGGAAACTACAGTTTTCAAACTCTGAAAGCATCAATTCTTGTACAAATAAAACAATTTGTTGGTGTCCTTAAATAGGCTTCCACTTCAAAATTGGAATTAGTACAAATTGCTTTCTATCTTGAAAGTAATAAAGCACCATATTTCAAAAATAATGGTATGCCTTCTATATTTCTATCTCTTCTGGATTTTAGGAAGATGCGTGGATGTTTGGTTTTATATCAATTTGTTAATGTGGATATTTGTAAATTGGGACTTTATCAAATAAAATTTCGCATGTTATATACAATATATTAACTTAAAAACTAGCTCATTTTAAAATAGAGTGCACAGTTACAAGTTTTGAAGAAAAAAATTAATTTGCTATCCTTTCTACAACGATAAAAAATATCCCATATATGTCTGTTCTGTGGCAAGTTGTCCTGGGATTCACCCAGTACATCAACTAAGTGGGGAGTCACGGGTAAATAGCCTAAGTTTGAATCCTAATTTATCACAGTACTCTAGCCTGATGTTACTCAAGACTTATCTCCATAATTCTATTCCCACCTGTAAGGAATAGGCTGGTCTCCACACCCATAAAGAGGATGCTCTGTGTTCGTCAGTGTTGTTTGGGCCAAAAGTTGTCAGTGATGCTTCCTCGAATTTTCCTTTCATTTCTTAAACGAATAAAGAGTGTGTGTTGAGTATCTTCTATAGAGTTCTAAAGCAATGCTCTATAAACTTTTCAGACAGCAGGTACCCATCAATATAGTTTTAAATGTACATCACCAAGATGTTTATGTAGTTACATATATATTTTGTTAAACTAATTATAAATATTGATAAATGCATTATCTTTCTTCAGTGTTTTTATAACTACCCAGAAATTCTAATTATTTTTCTCATTCTTGATGAATTGTTTTCCACACTCTCTACATAATAAATGCCTTATTTTGGAGGGATTTACAGTACAGAACCTTAAGAAAAGGATATAGTCTAATTTAATTGGTCCACAACCATAAGAAACAGATAACCCATTAGGAACTCATGAAGACAACATGAGAAGAGCACACAAGGAAAAGATCAACCCTCTTTTTAAGACAGACAATGTTACAGAAGTGGGAACATTTTTAAGTAATTTAAGAAAAGTGTTCACGGGGGAAGTAAGAGACAAACTGAAACTTGAATGAGATGTCAGATAAAGGCAACAGACACATTAAGCAGGTTTCATCAAACAAAAAATTTCTGAATGTATAGTGCACCACACACAGTAGAGAGGAACACAAAGTTAGAAGAGAAATGGAAACAGAAGCAGCCAAATACATGGAACCAACCTGGAAATCTAAAGGGGATAAGAGAGTTCTGTAGCACCTGCAGGAATTCTGAGGACTCTGACACAAAGCCCAGAAGAGCGGCTGCCTAGTTCTCAGTTTGTCTCGAAATATTAACTGGTAAACAAAGATTGCCTTAAAATGTTGTGTTGCAGATTCTGATATAGGTAGAGTAGGAACAAGGCATGAAATTTTACAGTTCTAACAGATTCACAGTTGGTAGTAATAGCCATGGTGCCTATGCCAGTTGTGAATACATAAAGGTCAGAGTCTCCATGAAAATTGTATTGTGACTTTTTATTATAAAAATTCAAAACTTCAGAAGGAAATGGTAGAATGGCCCAAGGAACTGCCCTGTCTTTTGCTTAGATTTACTAGTGTTTTAACATAATTTGTTTTTATTATTCTACTGATAAATAATAGCTAGATGGATAAAGTGATGACTAGCAGAAAGGTAGAGAGATTAATAGATTATTGATAGACACACAAAATGAGAAAAAGAAACAGAAAATATGGGTAACATTCTAGAATGAATTGAGAATACACTGAGGGTATTATAGCTCTTTTTCTCAAAATGTTTCATTGGGGATTTCCTATAAACAAAGATAATCACTTACATACCACAGCACAGCAATCAGAGTTGTGATGTTAACATGTACTAACATCTTATTCAAAGTCAATACACAAGTTTCTTCGTTTTCACAATAATATATTTAATACCCATATTTTCCAGATCATAATCCAATCCAGAGTCACACGTTGCAGCACCTGGAATAATTCTTCATTATTATTTAATAGTATTCTCTAATCCACTCCACAGCTTCTCTTTTGTCATTTTATGTTTATTTAGGTTTTTTTCTTTTTTTGCATTTTCAGTTATTTCTTTGTGATTTTATACTATATACTTTGATGGCATTTAGATCTGATCCCTTCACCCCACCTCTCCCACTGCCCCCTGCCCAATTTAATGCCCACTTGTATATTTAATATTGCCTATAGAGTATGATTTGTTTCCTCCAGTGTTCAATGTGGCTCCATTCCCGGGGCCCACCAAGAGTCCCAACCCTGTAAGACACTGTCTTTCCCCATGCCAGCACCTATCAAAGTCCCTTGGGTTGAGTTGCGATTTCATACCCATTTATTGATATCTATGTCTGTATTTTGTCTGGTCTGAGCTTAAATAGGACTCGTGCATGCTGCTATCATTACTGTGAGTCCATGAGTAAATGGCCAGCTGTCTGGAAGTCTCTGCTTCCTTGTGTTCATCTACTCCCTCTGGCTCTTACAATCTTTCCATTTCTTCTGGTGCAATTATTCCTGGACTTTGGGAGGTTTAAGATATCTGTCCTATTCGGGAATAAGTACTCTGCATCATCTTGGTTTCTGCACAGTGGCCGGTTGTATTAATCATCATCTTCTGTGTGAGGAAAATTCCCTGATGAGAGTTAAGAGATACATTCATCTTAAATATAGATGTTGCACTGAATATGCGTCACTTAGGGTTAAGCATCTCACAGACACATATTTTCAGCATGTGACCAATACCAGAATTCTCTAGTAGTCTCCATCTGTTGACAAAATAACTTTCATTGATGAGATGCAGAAGGAACACTTGTCTGTAAATATGAGAATGCATATTTAGAAAAAAAATATTACATTTGTCTAGGGATATGTCAAAAGTAGGTTTTTCTCTAGGATCTATGGCCTCTCCAGCCATATATATTAGGCTATATTTACAGGACCACACATGAGTTCCCTCCCATTGAGCAGGCCTTACTTCCAATTAGACAGCTCTTGATTATTCCCAAGAAAAACCTGCCACTGCTCCACTAATAATGATAGCTTTCTGGGCCTGTCTTTTTTGTTTATTTGGCTTCAAGGCTACAGAGGACCATTGTTTTGTTTTTCTCTTTTAGTAATTTGTATACTATCCTTGATACCATGAGAACTAGTCTTCAGGGAGGAGACTTCCCGGCAAGTTCTGGTTCCAATGCTCCAATTCTCGAGTCCAAAGTGTGTCCTGTCTTCAGCAATAGGGTCTTACCTTAAAGTTGTGGATGGCAATGAAGGGCTATGTTTGTGTTATTTTGGGAGTCTTATGATCAACAACTCAAAGGGGATCTCTACCCAGACCTGTGTTTTGTCCTATATAGGCTTTTCCATGTACTCAAAATATATATATAATATATATATATATATATATATATATATACATATATATATATCCTGTATATTTTTCAGTAGGATTTTGAATCAGTGCATTCCTCTGTTCTTTCATAGCATCTAAGCATTACTTACCTCTCCTCCCATTCTTCCATATAACTCTCCCTACTCCCTCCCCAGTTAAAGTACCCCTATTCCTCTATTCTTCCCTTAATATCACCTGTTTCCTACTATACCCTCTCTCAAGATCCTACTTCTTCTTTTGCCCTATGGGTTACTTACATTTTCTTGGCTCTTGCTGTGTATTCACATTTAAGGATTTGGAGCTAAGATCCACAAAGGAAAGAGAACATATGTCACTTGCTTTTCTCAGTCTGTGTTACTTAATATAAAAGTTTCTAGTTTCACCCATTCATCTGCAAATTTCATGATCTCTTTCTTTACTGGAGAGTATAACTCCATTGTGTAAATGAACCACATTTTCATTATCCATTCATCAGTTGAGGGACATTTATGTTGTTTCTATTTCTTAACTATTGTGAAAAAGCAACCATTTTGGCTGTGCAAGTATCTCTGCAGTAGGATGAGTCTGTGTAGTATATGTCATGGAGTGGTATGACTAGATCACATGGTAGATGTAATTTTTTTAAGAGTTCTCCATACTGATATCTACAGTCATTGCACTAGTTTGCAGTCCCACCAATAGTGGAGGTGTGCTCCCCTTTCCCCACATCCATATCAACATTTGTTGTCCTTTGTTCTCTTTATCTTAGCCATTCTGACTGTGGCTAGATGAAATTTTAAAGTGGTTTTGATTTGCATTTCCCTAATTACTAAATATATTGAGCACTTTTAAAGGTGTTTCTTAGCCATTATTTCTTTTGCAAGCTCTCTTCCAATCCAGAGCCCATTTTTTAGCCCAGGTTTTAATTGAATCATTTGACTTCTTTATTCTTTGTCTTTTAATTTTTTGATTATTCTAGATATTAATCCTATGTTGGATGAATAGCTGGTCAATATTTTCTCCCACTCTGTAGGTTTCTACTTCACTTGACTAGCTGTTTACTTTACTGTACAGAAGCTTTTTAACTTAATGAGGCCCCATTTGTTGATTGTTGACCTTAATTCCCAAGTGACTATTGTCTGATTTAGAAAGTCCTTTCCTATATATATAGCTGCTGATGTTTTCGTCTAACAGTTTCAGTACCTCTAGATTCAAATTGAGGTGATTGTTTGTTCCATTTGGAGTTTATTTCTGTGGATATCCAGTTTTGCCAGCACCACTTTGCTGAAGATGCTGTCTTTCCTCTAGTATTTGTTCTTGGCACCTGGCTGTTAATTGAGTGCTTATATTTGACTCTTTGATTTTTCTTCTATTGGACTAAAAGTCTTTTTGTGACAATACCTCATTTTATGATTGCGGCTCTTTAATATATTTTGAGGTCTGATATGGTAGTCCCTCTGTCATTCTCTCTCTCTCTCTCTCTCTCTCTCTCTCTCTCTCTCTCTCTCTCTCTCTCTTTCTCTCTCCCCATACCCCTCAGGATTATTTTGGCTGTCTCATGTATTTCCACATCAATTTTAGAATGGATTTTCCTATTTATGTGAAAATGTCACAGGGATTTTGTATTTAATTCTGTAAACGGATTTTGGTAGAATGGTCATTTTCATTAGATTGATTCTATCAGTCCATGAGCATGATAGACTTTTACATCTCTTGTGTTTTCCTCTATCTCTTTCTTCATAAATTTAAAGTCTTTATTGAATAGGTCTCTGAATAAGTTTTTGGTTAGGTTGATTCTTAGATTTTTCTTTGAAGCTTCTTAAACTATGAATCATGACTCAATATAGGGTCACATAAATTATTTCACTATGAAATATTCAGCCAGGATTTAATTCCTTTTTTAAATATTTTTTTAAATTTTTATTTATTATTTATTTTTGTATGTGTATGAATGTACTGTCTGCATGTAGGTTGGTGCACCCGTGTTGTGTAATGCTGCAGAGGTCAGAAGAGGGTGCTGCATTCTCCTGGAACTGGAGTTAAAGATGGTTCTCATCCACCATGTGGATGCTGGGGATCAAACCCGGGTCCTCTGCAAGGGCAGTTGGCGCTCTTAACCACTAGGCCAAGCCATCTCTCCAGCCCCTTAATTTTTAGTTTAATGTAATAATAAACCAGCCCATCCATCTCATTAACATGAAAATTTGCTTTTTTTCCTTTAATGACAAAATTACATATTATTTTAAAATATATTTTAATAATTATTTTAAAATAAAATTTTGAATGATTTATTTTATGTAAATACCAAATTTGTGTACCAACTTTATATCCTATATACCCTATGTCATGTAAAAAATTATCTGAGTGGGAAGACTGAGAAGAGTCATAGGTGGAAAATGTTTAAGAAGCCCTGCTTTAGCCTGTAACTTTTTTCTTTTTTTTTAACGTCAGTATGGTTAAGAATACTAACATTTTGTAGAATCTCTTTCTCTGTTTGCATTTGTCTACTTTTTCCCATTCCTAGGTTGAGATGATGCTTTTTGTGGCAAGAATATCACAGATGTGACTCTGGATGCTTTGTAATGCATTCTATCAAGAGGCCCTTGAAATTAATCATCCCACCAATGCTACTTTCACACTGGCTCCTTGGTCTGAGTATTTTCTGACATGTTCCTTAACTATAAATCCAATAATTCTTCCAATATGATTAATTAGTAATTACTATGCTGACATTTTATAGTGTATAAATTTCCTATTCCTCATTTAACTTTTACTCCCTAGTTTATGAATCCATTGGCAATATTATAAGATCATAGTTCCTTCCATATTTATTGATTAATAATATCCTATGATGAAAAGAATATCTTTTAATAAAATTATTTTATATAAAGTTAGGAATTATTTATCTTATTCAATGAATTACCATGAATTACATTATCTTATGGGACTAAAGTCAAATCCAGGGTCTTGGTATACATATGAGGTAAGTGCTCTACCACTGAACTATACACGCAAGGAAAGTGGTCTACTACTGAACTATACCAATCCCACATCTCTCCATTGTATTTTTTATTTCACTTGTACATTTTCCATATTTGACCAATAGGAACAACTCTAAGCAACTACCTATAGGTTTTGAAAAGTAATTATTTAGACCCAGAGAAAAAAGTTGTTCCAATATTTTCACATCAGCTTGCCCTTCTATCTTACATTAATATCATAGATATGTCAAACTCAGTGAAAAATTTAATTTCAAACTTCCTCAAGATTTCTCTGTTTTCACTTACCATTCTTTTTTACTCTCCTAGAATTCCATTTAGAATAATATCACATTTAGTAGCCATATTTCCTTATCTCCCTAAGCTTCTCTTGGCTATAGCACTGTTTTAAATCTTTTGATGACTTTGATGGTTCACAGTACTGATCTGGCATTTTGTATAATATTCAGCAATTTAGATTTGTCTGAACCTTTTTATCATAATTAATTTGGGGTTTGAGGTTTTTAGAAGGGCAACCGCAAAGATAAAGTGGCATTTTTATCATGTCACATGAAGACTACACACCATCAATATGATTTATCACCTTTAATGGCCAATGCAGATACTCAAAGTGTTTACCAAGTTTCTTCACTGTAAAGTTATTTTGCCTTTTTCATACTATACTCCTGGGAAAGAAATCTCCATGTTTTGTTCATGCTTAAAGAAAGGGAAGTATTGAAGACAGTGAATGTAGTATGAAGTTATTCTACACAGTATAATAACCATGCATAATGTCCTACCAACCATCAGTAACTTCAGTTCTAGGGGAATCTAATGCCTTCTTCTGACTCTGTAGGCATTTCATTACACTGGTGTACCTACACACATGCAGGCAAAACACTCATACATATTTTGTATGTTTTTAAAATGTGATTTTTTGTATATACTTGTATATGTATGCCAATTGGATGCTTTTTGTACAAGAACTTTTGGTCACTGTATGCCTGGTCACTGTATGACTGGTGAGCAAACAAAGAAAGAAGGATGCCAAGTTGATAGAGCTACGCACTTCCTTTCCTTGGTGGGAGGGTTGGGTCTCATTCAAAGGCCTAGTAAGGGCCAATGCACTGTATTTCAGTCCTCCCCCTCAATATGGGGGGGGGATGATTGAGTTCATGTTATCTGTTGTTTTAATGAATGCACAACACTCTGTTATTACGAAACAAAAACTCTCAAAAATACAAAAATAAAAAGATGAACAGTATAACTTTAAAAACAGGTAAAACTTGAGCAGACACAAGGCCAGTAAGCCCAGTTAAAGATGGACATAATTATCCCCAGGGAAATCAGCACTGAACTATGAGTTCCAATGTTGAGCACTGGTTTCCATTTTTATAAAAATAATGATTTCTAATGCCAGGCATGGTGGCACACACCTTTAATCCTAACACTTGGGAGGCAGAGGCAGGCAGATCTCTATGAGTTCAAGGCCAGCTTGATCTACAGAGTTCGAAGACAGCCAGAGATACAGGGAGACCCTTGTCTCAAAAAGATAAATATCTATTTTTTATAGATTTTTTATAGAGACCGATATATATATATATATATATATATATATATATAATATTATAATATATATCGGTCTTTCTCTGTCTCTCTCTCATTCTCTCTGTCTCTCTCCTACTGTCTCTCTCTCTCTCTCCTCTCTTCTCTCTCTATAATAATATATTATTATATATACTATATAATATATATTATATCGGGCTCTTACTAAACAGAGCATGAACATGCTCTACTATAACAATCATATTTAAGAACTTGGGTAAGCTTTACATGTTATGTCAAATGAAAGAATCCAGGAAGAGAAGATTGTATACTATATGATATTGTTTATGTGACTTTCTAGAAAAGATGGAACTAATTTCACTTATGAAGAAAAAAGATCGTGGAGCTAGAAAGATTACTCAGTGGTTAACAGCACTGGCTGCTCTTCCAGAGTGCCAAGATTCACTTCTAGCACTCAAATGGTGGCTAACAACTGTCTATAACTCCAATTCCAAGAGCTCTAGCACAGTCTGCTGTCCTCAGTAGGCATTGCACTCATGAGTGCTGGAGACATGACTAAGAGCACTATCTTGCAGAAGACCTGGGGTTCAGTTCCCAGGACCTGCATAGTGACTAATAACTGTCTGTAACTCCAGTTCCTGGGGACCCTATGCCCTCTTCGGGCATTTGCAGACATTGCATACACACGGTGCACTTACATTCAAGCAGGTGAAACACTCACATAAATATAAGTAAAAGAAATTAATTTTTAGAAGATTCATTTATCATTCCAAGATTTATATATTCTCCTTGGGAACTATTTGTGAATAGGGTTTCTGCTGGAGAGGGAGTGGGGTAATAGTAATGGTGGGGGGTATGAAAATGCCCAAATTCCTTTTATATATGTATAAAATTACCCCCAGAAATGTGAGCAGAAGAATCATAGAATCTAGGATGATTATGTACGTCAGTGGTAGAGTGTTTCCTGCTCACTTCCCTGGATTTGATCCCCAGCACTACAAAATAAAATAAAAAATAATCCAGGGGCTGGAGAGATGGCTCAATGGTTAAGTGCACTGCCTGCTCTTGCAGAGAACCTGGGTTCAGTTCCCCAGCACTCATATAGTGCTAACAACTATCCATGACTCCAGTGTGGGGAAACCCAACACCCTCTTCTGACCCCCCAGGGCATTGCACAACAGAGTTGTACTTCCATACATTCAGACTACACACACACACACACAAAAAAAAAATAATAATAATAATAACATATTTTTAGATTATCTAATTATCAACTTCTTTTGTCTTAAAAAAATCATCTGGAGGAGGAAACCTTCATCAGTGATACATCTGACAGAGGCTTAACATCCATAATATATAAACTACTCAAAAAACTAAGATGTAAGAAAACAAATGCTTCATTCAAGAGATGGAGTAAAGAGCTGAACAGAGACTTCATCAGTGAGGAAATAAAGATGGCTGAGAAACATCTTAAAAAGTGTTCAACATCATTAATAATTAAGGAAATGCAAATTAAAACTACTCTAAGATATCATCTCAGTATGATAAGACTAGCTAAGATCGGGGCTGGAGAGATGACCTAGCGGTTAAGAGTACCGACCACTCTTACATAGGACCTGGGTTCGATCCCCAGCACCCACATGGCGGCCGAAAACCGTCTGAAACTCCTATCCCAGGAGAACTCCAGTTCCAGGGGAATTGGAAACACTCTTCTGACCTCCACGGCATTACACGACACGGGTGCACAAACCTGCATGCAGACAGTACATTCATACACATACAGAAATAAATAAAATTAATTAAAAAAAGACTAGCTAAGATCAAGAAAACAAAGGCACCAAATGCTGGATAGGTGGTGGGGAAAGGGGAACATTCATCCACTACTGGTGGTAATGTAATCTCATACAACCACTATGGAAATCAGTGTGGAGAGCCCTTAAAAGGCTCAAAATAAGCCTACCACCTGACCCAGTCATACCACTCCTGGGTATATACCCGCAAGACTCATCCTACCACAAAGTTACATGCCCATCTATGTTTATTGCAGCTCTCTTCACAATAGCAAAGAACTGGAACCACCCAAGTGCCCCTCAGCCAATGAGTGGATAGAGAAAATGTGGTACATTTACATAATGGAGTTCTATGCAGCAGTAATGAAAGATGACAACATGACCTTTTCAGGTAAATGGATGGAACTCATAGCCATTATGCAAAGTGAAGTAACACAGCCCCGCCCAAAAAAGGGGAATGGTTTCCCTCATTTGTGGATGACAACACCAAATCCCCCAGTTGAAAGACAAGCTGAGCATTGTTATTGTTGTATTTCTTTTTATCTGAAAGCAATTGTGCTGTTATAATGTGAATCTCTCAATGGGCACTAGAATTAACTTACCCCTTATTTTCAGACACTTTAATTACCATATATGGATGGAAGGTATGTATTCATATCTTAGAGTAATATAAAATTAAAGAGAAAAAAATGGGAATTCTTAAACATATTTTGGAATTAACAGTTTATTTCCAAAGGATGTAATTCTGGTACATATGTGACCTTTATATAGGCATATTTTTGAACAATATAAATGGGAGGAAACAACAACAACATAAGGATTGGGTCAAAGAATTGATTTATACAGTTAAATTCTGCCCCAAACAATAAACTTCTGCAGAGAAAAACTTTAAAAAGACTGAGAGAAAGATGCAAGACGTGTATGGCAGAATGCATGAACCGGGATGGGATGGGATGGGGGGGTAAGTGGGAAAAGGAAGTATGTCTAAATTGAACTGAAAAAGGATGTATGAAATACATAAAACATCAATAAAAGTATTTAAACAGTCAGCTGGACTGGGAAGATATACATTATGCCAATGTACATCTCCCCAGAGATGGTTCGGTGGTTAAAATCACTGGCTGCCCTTGCAGAGGACCTGGATTTGATTCTCAACATCCACTTGGTAGATAACAACTGTCAGTAACTCCACTTCCAGGTGACCCCATGCCCTCTTCTGACCTCCATGGGAGTTGCACAGCATGGGTGCACTTACATCCATACAGGTAATACACTCATAAACATAAAATAAAATAAAAATAATATTTTTAAAAATTAGCTTGGAGTTTATTAGGTCTCTAGTTCAACTTAAAGAAAATTGATGTAGTAGCTATATTAATTTTTTAATATAAGTGATATGATTTATTTAAATTAGCTCTTTAAATTTTCTTAATGTTCAGTGTATAAATTTACATATATATAATTTGGCCCCATGTAGTTCATAATTGTGATATTATTGCAATTTCCAAATATTAGTTACAAATACATGGAAAATTATTGTGTATATTGAAACACCAAAATTGTTCAATACCTTTATGCATATTGGTTGTTGATCTTGTTTCTTAGATTTTCTCTACACTCAATAATTAAATCTCAAATAAAAATTTCCCATAATGCACATTTTTTCTCATTCTTTTGATTTTATATTACTCTAAAATATGCATACATACCCTCCAAGCATATACCAAAACTTCCAATGTCTGAAAGTAAATGGTAGGTTACTTCGAGAACCAGTTAAGGGATTCACAATATAAGAGCACAGTTGTTTTCACATCACAAAGAATATAACATTAACATTGTTCAGTTTGCCTTACAACTAGGTAGTTGGCATAATGTACAATTTTTATAAATTTATTTTTCCTTCTTACCTTTCTTCACCAGGTAAGAGTCCCAGGGTACTGATATCCAGAACTAATGAAAATGACTATCTCTGATTCCTAATCTAAACAGAAAAGCATTCAGTATTTCATCTGCACATCTGCCATTGGCTGAAGGTTTCAGGTGGACATCCTTTATCTTCCTATATACTACTTAGCTCAGATATTTCCTTCAGAAATGGATTTGGAGCTGGAGAAATACTGTCAGTAACATGCTTGCTGCACAAGCATGAGGACCTGAGCTGGAGCCCCAGTGGCCAGTTAAAAACAAACACAACTAAACGAAACAAAACAACCTTGTATGTTGTCTTAGAGTCCCTTGGGTAAACACCCAAGAGTGGTAAAGCAGAGATTATGTGATAGTCTTATTCTCAACTTTTGAAGAATCTTCATAGTAATTTCCATACTGGCTGAACATGTTTACATTTCCACCAACAGTCTTGCTCTAATTTCTCATAGCTTTTGCTGTGACTTGGGTTTTTTTTTGTTTTGTTTTGTTTTGTTTTGATTTTTACAATTGTCATTTATCTGACCAGGGGATGATAGAATCTGAAATTTTGTGTTTGCATTTCTGTGATAGCTAAGGATGTTCAACAAGTTTTCAGGTTTTAATTAGCCATCTGTATTTCTTTTTTTGAAAACTGTCTATCAAGTGTATTACTTCACTTATTGACAGATAATTTGGTTTCTTTGGGTTTTTTATTTCTCTAATATTTTATTTTGTTGTTTGAGAATTTCATACATGTATGTAACATGTTTTGATAAAAATCTATGCCCCATTCTCTTCCTTAGACTTCTTCCCCTCTACCATCATTTTCCCACTCAAATTCATGTACTCTTTAAAAAAAAAAAAAACACCTACTGAGTCTGCCAGTATGTTTATGGACGCGGGGCATTCTGCTAGAGTGTGGGCAGTCTCTCAGGGACAATATCATTCCTGAAGAAAACTGGTTCTTCTTTCCCTGGAAGCCATCAACTGCCAGAACTCCTCAGCTGGAGATGGGGCTTCTTGAGACCCTCCCTAATCCAGATTTTGGCAGGCTTGATCATGTGCAGGTATAGTGCCTGCTGATAAGTGCAAAGGTGCCACAGGCCTGTCTTGTCCAAAAACAGTTCCCTGCAGTTATTTCATTTTTTTTATATTTTGTTTGCAGTTCTTTTTTGCAGTTCTTTATACTATATTTTATTCTATATTTTTTTGCAGTTCTTTATACATTCTAGATACAAATCCTCTATAAAGTATGTAGTTGGCAAAGACTTTTTTCCCCATCTACAAGCATTCTCTTTAATGATTCTTTGCTTTGCTTTGAAAGTTTTTCATTTCATGTAAATTTATTTATCAAGTTAGGGGATTATTTCCTATTATTGGTATTGAAGCCCTTTCCAGAAATGCCTGCCCCTATCTTGAAATATTCTTCCTGTTTACCTCGCAGTTTCAAACGGCCAGGTCTTACATTAATATCTTGGATCCATTTTGAATTGGGTTTGTGCAAACAAGATATAGATCTAGTTTCATTTTCCTTCAGGTTGAAGTAGCCCTTTCTCAGAACCTTTTATAAAAGAAGTTATCTTTCTGGGGCTGGAGAGATGGCCTAGTGGTTAAGAGCGCTGACTGCTCTTGCAGAGGACCCAGGTTTGATCCCCAGCACCCACATGGCGGCTGAGAAACGTCTTTAACTCCAGTTCCAGGGGAAACTGACGCCCTCTTCTGACCTCCCAGGCATTGCACGACATGGGTGCACAAACCTACATGCAGACAGTACATTCACACACATACAAAAATAAATAAAATTTAAAAAAAGAAGTTATCTTTCCTCCAGTGCGTATTTTTTATAGTTTTGCCAAAAATTGGGTTGATGTACCTCTGTGGGTTTATTTCCAGGTCCTCTATTCTAGCACAGTGATCTACATATCAGTTTTTGTGCCTGTACCATGCTGCTTTTGTTACTATAGTTCTGCAATATATTTCAGTGATCAGGTATTGTGATACCTGACACATTTATCTTTCTCGTAAAAGTTGCCTTGGCTATTCAGGATCTTTTGTGCTTCTGCATGAATTTTAGGATTGCTTTTTTTTTTCCTAGCTCTATGAAGAATGTCATTGTGGGGCTCAAGAAATGGCTCAGTGGTTAAGTGTACTGGCTGCTCTTCCAGAGGATCCAGGTTCAATTCCTAGTACCCACATGATGGCTAAAAATCCATAGCTCCAGTTCTAGGGTATCTGATGTCCTCTCATAGTTTTCATGGCCAAAGCACTCGTATACATAAAATAAAAACAAATCAATAAAATACTTAGTATAAAGAAGAGTATCAGCATTTTTTCGACATATAAAATTTTCTTATTTTTTATTTATTATTTATTTTTGGTCCTGTTGGATATGGACTCATTTTCTAGTTCAGGCTGGCCCTCAGCTCATATCTCATTGTTGACAATGTATTTTTACTTGGGTCAGATATTTCATAATTTCATTGTGGTTTCTTCTTTTCTTCATGTGCTCTTTGAAAGTTTGCTGTATAAATTTCAACATCTTCTAGATATTCTATTACTGATTTTTAATTTAATTTTTCATTATTAGAACATCAGTAAATGGTGCTGGAAAAATTGGATCACCATTTGTAGAAGAATAAAGTGAAATCCCTACCTCTCACCCTGTACAAAAATCAACTCCAAATGGATCAAAGACCTCAATGTGAAACCCAAAACTCTGAAAGTGATAGAAGAAAGCATTGTCAGTAACCTACAAGACATAGGCATAGGAAAAGACTTTCTAAATCAAACCGTAGCTGTGCAGGAAATAAGGTCAACAATTGACAAGTGAGATCTCATTAAACTCAAAAGCTTCTGTACAGTGAAAGAAACAATCAATGAAGTGAAGAGAAAATCCTTGGAGTAGGAGGAAACAATCACTAGTGATACATCTGACAGAGCATTAATATCCAAAATGTATAAACTACTCAAAAAACAAAGATGTAAGAAAACAAATGACTCACTCAAGAGATGGAGTAAAGAGCTGAACAGAGACTTCACCAGTGAGGAAATAAAGATGGCTGAGAAACATCTTAAAAAGTGTTCAACATCATTAATAATTAAGGAAATGCCCAGCACTTTGGAGGCAGAGGCAGGCAGATCTCTGGAAGTTCAAGGCCAGCCTGGTCTACAAAGTGAGTTCCAGGCCATCTGGGGCTACAGGGATACCCTATATCAAAAATACCAAAAATAATAAATAAATAAATAAATACAAATTAAAGCCATTTTAAGATATCATCTCACTCTGATAAGACTGGCTAAAATCAAGAAAACAATAGACACCAAATGCTGGAGAGGTTGTAGGGAAAGGGGAACACTCATCCACTGCTGGTGGGAATATAAACTCATACAACCACTATGGAAAGCAGTGTGAAAAAAAAAGACTCAAAATGAGCCTACCACCTGACCCAGTTTTACCACTCCTGGGTATTTACCCACAAGACTCATCCCACCACAAGGATACATGCACATCTATGTTTGTTGCAGCTCTCTTCACAATAGCAAAGAGCTGGAACCAACCCAAGTGCCCCTCAACCAATGAGAGGATAGAGAAAATGTGGTACATTTACACAATGGAGTTCTATGCAGCAGTAAGGAAAGATGACATCATGAGCTTTACAGGTAAATGGATGGAACTTGTAGCCATTATGCTAAGTGAAGTAATACAGTCCCAGAAAACAAACTGCAAATGAGCAACTATTATATATATATATATATATATATATATATATATATAGTCTAGAATTAACCTACCACTTATTCTCAGACTTTGTAATTGTGGTATACAGGGTAGGTTATGTATGCACACTTTAGAGTAATATAAAATTAAAGGGGAAAATGTGGATTCCTAAACATGTTTTGGAATTAACATATGGTTTACTTTCAGACATCATAATTTTGGTATACATGTGAAGAACATATATGCATATTTTAGTGCAATACAAATTGGTGGGAACAACAACAAAAGGACTAGGTCAAAGAACTGACTGAAACAGTAAACATTAAAAAGACTGAGAAAAAGGATGCAAGATGTGTAGGGCAAAATGCATGAACTCAGGTCAGGTGGAGGGCATGAAAAGAGGAATGAGTCTAAATTGGACTGAGAAATGTTATATAAAATGCACAAAACTTCAATAAAAAACATAGAAACCTTAGTGTGAAGATTTCAGTCTATCAAAATGTATCATGACATATTTTATGTTCCAGCATATACATTATTTTAGTAACTATTCCATATAAAAAATAAATGTGCATTCTGTGGTTATTTGGTATGGAAATGTGTCAGTAGCAAATTCCCACCTGTTGACAGTGTTATTCAGTTCTTCTCTATACTTACATAATTGCTGTCTAGTTTACCTCATTATTTATTGAGAATTTGAAAACCATGAAACTCCATCACTTAGACATGCTTGCTCGGTTGAAGCATAATTGTCTGACAGTCTTTGAGCTCCCACCCAGTCATCTGCCTCCATACGAGAGAAGCTTCCCTCAGGCTTCCTCCAGCCAGTTTGTGAGCACATTGAGAAAACTAATGCAAGCCCTTTCTGACAAGACAGAGGACTTTACAAAAGGCACCTTTTTCTTAAGGCTGCCTCACCTGTCTAGCAGCTCTTCCTTTCTCCTAATACTCTTCTATGCAATCTTTTACCCTTCTCTCTCTGTTTCTGTGAGTGTTGGACTTATATCCCTTTTCTAAGACCCACTCCTTGTTTTATTGACCCCAGTAAATATCTTGAACATACAATCCTACATTATATTCTGTTTCTCCAAGTTCAAATTAATACCAGCAAGTGTCAAAATCCCAGGTGGTGACTTTACTCATTGTTTTTACATTGTCAATTTGGCTTCATGTTATTGTTAGGCTAATAAATATTTATTAACTCTGGAATTAAGAGATAAGATAGTTTATGCCTACCATCTATTACTCTTTGTGGTATTCTTTATTCTTTCATACAGATACAAGCTTTCATGTACTTTTTTTTAGTATTTTGTAAAACAGATCTACTAGTGATGAATTATACACTTTCTTATGTGAGACCCTGTCCTTTTCATTTTATTTTTAAAGAATATTTTCACTGGACATAGGATTTTTATATTCAATCTTCCCTTTTAATTATTTCTCTCATGTTCTAAACATTATTCTTCACTGTCTAAATTTCATGCTTTATTAAACATACGAATGTCAATTATTATTCAGATCCTGTCTCTATGGGTACTACATAATATCTCTATGTTTCTGTTGATATTTTCTCTTTATTTTGTTTTCAGCAATTTGATTTCATAGTATTTAATTTTTATATAAGTTAGTGCTTTATGAACTTTTTCAATCTATAAGATTATATATGTGATAATTTTAAAGACAGGATCTTGATGCGTAGCCCTGGGTGGAAGAAGAATCAGCTACACATGTTCTTCTTCCAAGATCTATATACTTGCTGTATAGACCAGGCTGATCCCCAACTTGATGTGATTGTCTTACCTTTGCCTCCTCAGTGTTGAAATGTAAACATGCACCATTGCACCAGAGATCTTTAATTATTCATTCAAATATTATTCCTCTATCTTTTATTTTCCCTCCCCTCAGTTTCAAGAACGCTAATTACACTGCTATTAGAATGCCTCTTATTATTTCATAGCTGACTGAAGCTCTGATCATAATTTTCTACTTCTTTCTGTACTCTACAGATCATAATTTCTGCTGATCTATCTTGAAGTTGACTAAATATTTCTTCTCCTCATTCCATATGCTTAGAGACATTTTATTAGGCCTTATAATTTCAGTTATCTACTTTTCAGTTTGAGACTTTCAAATTACTTTTATTTATAGATTTAGTTTCTTGGTTGGTCATGAATCATCACTTAATTTATTTTTATACTCTTATTGGATATACTAAAAGTGCACAACAATTTTGATATACATATTCATGACAAAAATTATTCATAAATTTGAGCAAATTATAACTACCTAAGTCTACTATATTTACAAGTTGTGATATATTCACATTGATTTATGTAAACTAATTTTTTAATTATGAGGTTAAATTTTGCTGTTTATTTACATGTTTACTAAATTTTATCATCTTTCTGGATATAGTAAAGATTACATTGTAGGGTTGCTACATTGTGCTATCTTTCCCTAAAGAGTTTATACATACATATTTATGTGTATATATATAGAGAGAGGAGTGAATCTCATGCAGCCCCGGTGGGCCTTAAGCTCACTGTGTAGTGTATGACACTGAACTTCTGAAACTCCTGCCTCCATCTCCTGAGTGCTGGGATAACAGGTATATGCCAACATACCAAGTTTCATGCTGCAGTTGAGGTTGAACCCATGGCTTTGTGCATGCTAGGCAAAGAGAGTAAAAGAGGAAGAGAAAGAGAGACAGAGATTAAGAGAGAGAGAGAATTTTAGCTTCCTCAATCATTTTGGAAATGATTGTATATTCAAGTTAGTAAGCTCCAAGCAGTTTGAGAGGAAACCCTCAGTAGGAATCCTGATACATTAGAGGCATAGCGTCAGCATGCATTAAGGGTCTATAGATTATATAAATATATAATATGTATGTATAATGTCCATTATAATTTTTTAGTCTGTGCAAAGCATTTGTTAAGTATTTGAAACATTTGAAATTTTTTACCCTTTTTTCACATGCACTGCCAAACTGCTTCTCTTTTGCCAGCATCTATTCCTTCTGCTGAGAAAAAGTTATGACATAGTTCTGGCCAACAGACATAAAGAGAATTTGGATGGAGATTTCAGAAGAAAATCTGCTTCCTGATAAAAGCAACAGATATAACTGGTAGCCCGTTCACTCAATTCCTTTGTTAAATAAAGTACAATGTTCTCAGCTACTGCAGTTATCTTAAATTCATGAGGGAAACAGCAAAAGAATCAGCTACACATGTTCTTCCAAGATCTTCCAAATCAATGTCAAGATATTTAATTAAGCTATGATAAACATCTGAATCTTTATTTAGGCTACTATTCATTATATTTGTATCTCTTTACAGATGAATGAATTTCTAGCTTATATATTTCATCTTAAGTTATTTTATATATGTGTTTTAGTACATATTAAATGCTTATCTAAGAGTTTAATATCTTTGAACAAACAGTAATTCTATTTTTAATAGCTGCCAATGTAATTTCCTTCTATTTTAGATGGTGTTTTAGTTTGCTTTCAATTGCTGTGACAAAACACTATGACCAATATCAGCTTGGGAAGGAAAGGATTTTATTCATCTTCCATTTCCTGGGTCATAGTTCATCACTTAGGGAGTCTAAGGTGGGAACTCAGGGCAGGAGCTTGGAAGCAGGAGCTGAAGCACAGATTCACTGTTTACTGTCTTGTTCATCTGGCCCATGCTTAGCCTGCTTTCTTGCACAAAACAGAACAACCTGCCCAGGGATGGCATGGCCCATAATGGTGTGGGTCCTCCCACATCACTCAACAATGAAAATACTCCACAGACATGGCCACAGCCCAGCCCAATAGAGGTAATTCCTCAATTGAAGCTCCTTCAACCCAGGTATCAGGTTGACTCTAAAGCTATCCAGCACAGATGATTTATATGAATATAGAAATAATAATAATAATAATAATAATAATAGAGTCCTAATGAAAACAATCTTTAAAAATACATTAGAAATCAAGCATAGAGAATTATACTTATAACCCCAGCACATGGGAAACTGAACCAGGAAGACTGACAAGTTGAAGCCAGCCTGGGTTATAGAATAATTTAAGACAATCTGGACTAAATAGTGGAATCCTGTCTCAAAAATAATAAACAAATACTATAAAATACCACCATAAAATAAAATAGATTTGCCAGGCACGGTGGCATACAACTTTAATCCTAGCACTTAGGAGGCAGAGGAAGGCAGATCTCTGTGAGTTCAAGGCCAGCCTGGTCTACATAGAGAGTTCTAGATCAGCTGGGGCACAGGGAGACCCTGTTTCAAAAAAGATACATACATACATACACACACACACACACACACACACACACACACACACACACACACACACACACACACACACACACACACACACACTAGCTGCCATAAAAAGGTCTCAAATATGAATTGGATATCCTAGCAAATCAAGGGGAAACAGGACCTAGGTCAATTATAAGTTAAAAACAAAAACGAAAGTGTTCCTTTATGGCAAGAAAAAAATGTAAGAGAGGAGCTAGAACTTCGAAAAAATTGTGTCCCCAAGTCGTAGTCTAAGTGTCTGAGGTACTGCCCACTGCTTTGTGTACAGAGACTTTAACCCAGATTCTGCATGACATCTTTGTCCCACATCTAGTAGAAAAGAAGGAACTCACTGAAGTCAAAGAAAATTTCCCTTTTATGTTTACACTGAATATTTGTTTCAAACTTAAATGTGAACACAAAACTTTCTTAAATGTCATTTACCATAATTTCCCACAATGATTATTCCTTAAGCATTTATCTTAGCATCTGGAAGAAAGTTCAACCTAGGCAGTTTCTGAAAATCCATAACACAATCAATTCCTTTTATTTCAAAATCTATTTATACTGTTAATATTTTGCAGCAGCCAAGAAAATCAACAGTTATATAAGAACGGAGAAGTGCGCACTCATAACAAACACCCAAGCATGGAGATGATCTGTTAGAGAAATGCCGGTGGCTCTCAGCAGAAGCAACAGCATTTTCTCTGTTGGTGAGGTTCATGCTTTTGAGGAGTATATCACAAAAGAAAAAGTTAAAAATCTAGAAACAGAAGGTCTGCATTAGGGAAACTGTAGCCTCTTTTCTTTTAAAATAATCCAAAACTCAAAAATAAAGGAGTGTCTGGATTTTCTGACACCTGCCAAAAACTGTCCCTTGAAACTTGGATGGATTTCTTCTTTCAATATATATTTTAAAATTCATTCTTTCACAATTCCATCACGAGTACATTTAATGCACTTTGCTCTCATTCTTTCCCATTCCCTTTTCCCTCTCCCATCAAATCACTTCTTCCCAACTAGTTCCCTGACTATTTTCACATTTTTATTTCATTGTGGCTGTTGTTTTTCTTTTGTTTATGGCCTACTGCTGTTAATCAGGCTACCTACATAAATATGGGAAGGTAGTGGGTTATTTACTCAAACAAGGGCAACTTACCACTGACTAGACCAAGAAGAAATAGGACTACACACACACACACACACATACACACACACACACACACACACACACACACTCACACACACAAACATTCACTGCTGGCCTACAGCTCTTCAATGAGGATTGGGGCCTTGTGAGTTCTCGTCTCTTCCAGGATGGAATGTGATGCTCTCCATCTTGTGTAGGTCTTGTGTAGGGGCCACTGATGTTCTGGGTTGACAGGTACAATGGTCATGTCATTATCTAGAAGACAGCTTTTTATAACAGTCCCCCCCCATCTTCAGGCTCTTATAACCACCCCCGCACTTTTCTGAAATTGTCCTTGTTCCTTGGGTGGGATGATACAGATGAACACTCAACATGTTGTCACATGTTCTTGGAACTTTCACAGGTTATGAGTTTCTGCATTACCTGTTGCTCACGCCATACAGAATGCTCTCTGACACTGAGAGCAGTACTAATCTCTGAGTATAAACATTTCCAAGGCAGCTTGGCATCCTATCCATAGAGCAAAATAACAGCAGTAAGTTCTTCCCTAGGGCCTATGACCTCTCTCCAACCACAGACTTTTCTTGTAGTAAGGAAGCCTCCATGGCAAGAAACCCAGTACTTTACTATTATTCACTAATTTAAAGTAACCATGAACAAGAAAATAAATTGGATGTCACATTGTCCCATGAGGCAAATGTAGGGAGATTGGTGTGTAGGGAAGGGAAATAAGTAACTCTTATCTCATAGAATTTTTTTCCCAAGTGAGGAGAAAATAAACATTCAAAATTGAGCTTGTAAAATAACATGGAGCCTAGAATGGATGTCCAAAGTCCTTCTTCCCAGACATCTTGGAAAATGGACCATCCTAATAATAAGCAAGGTCTTAGCAGACTTTTGAGTGATGGGTTTCAGATAAGCTTTCCCCAAACTATTATTTACTTTAAAAAATATTTTATTGAGTTTTTATACATTTTATACAACATATCTTAATCAAATTTAGATCCCTTTCCCCCATATTACTTTTTAATTAAATGTAAGAAGTCATTCTTTGAACACTAATGTATATTTTGTTTTTTTAATAGATACATGAATTAAATCCCTACTTATTCTATTTTAAGATTGCTTCCATGTTTAACAGTTTTAATTCAATGGATAGAATTAAAATCTAAGTTTTAAAAGGTAAGTGGGAAACTGCTTCCTCTCACAGCTCCTGATTTGTGAGGTGAGGACTCTGAGGGCAGAACCCATTTGGATTTCCTGAAGCCTTGCTGTGAGAACAAAAAAATGGTCCTGTTTAGTTACCACAGCCTCCCATGGAAAGGATAGACAATCTTGAACTCTAGTGTCTGCTTCAGATGCATTTAGCTCTGTTTTTTTGAATGAATGCACTTTCTAAAGAGCAGACTTATCTGCTAATTATCTGTAAACTATTTTATAGTCACTCTGTTTCCAATTCAGATTTTGAAGCAATTCTATAGTCACTGAAATTCTGTAGTTCACCCTGCAGTTATATTTTTTCACTTCCAAAGAATACAAGGAGTGTTTCAGCCTACATTTTAAATAAAAAGCAAATTATGAAGAGAGGAAATAAAATGCACTATGGCTTTTTTTAGAATATACATACTTTCAAAGCATGTATATTTTAGTGAGCAGCATGTAAGCTTCATGAGAATACAGCCCTGCCTGCTTCGTTCACCAACACAGTCCCAATACTTATATTTCCTCCTGGTGTTCTTGTATACTCAACAAACAAATAAACAAACAAATGCTTATTTTTAAGAGATGCAGTATTGTTAGCTGAACAATTTTTAGATTCATATTAACAATAACCTTTGGGAAAAAAAGTCAGGAAAATAGCCTGTGTTTGGCAATAGCCAAAGATAGGTGCAAAATTCTTCTTAGCTTCTCCTGACTACCTGTCAGACACAGAGTAAGCCTGTCAGGTCGCTGTCAGACCTAAGCTGAAATCGCTGCTGTCCTCCTTGGCAACTCATGGGATTTATGGCTTGTACCTTACCCTTCTTCATTTGAGGATGGCACTTGCATTTTGGTTTTTGGGTAAATATATATTTGAAGTAAAAGAAATAGAGTGGTCTCATCAAAGAACATTATCAGTTGCTCTTCTTAAATATGCCAGCATGAACTTTCAAGGATATTTGTAATCTTTGAAAGTAAAAAATATTATTAAGAGTATTATGGGGTATGTAAAATGTACCTACATGTATAAAAAGTATGTGCCATTTTGGTATGTGATAAAATGTTTTTTGGGGGGAGAGGCTGGAAAGATGTCTCAGTGGTTAAGAGCACTAGCTCTTCTTGAAGATGTGTTCAATTCCCAGTACCCACATGTCAGCTAATAACCATCCATAATTCCAGTTCCAGGGAATCCAACACCCTCTTTGGACCTCTGTGGGCATTGCATGACATGGGTGCCCTTGCATATATGCAGGGAATACATTTATACACATACAATAAAAATAATGAATAATGAATAAAATATTTTAAAAATACTTTTAGGAACCCGTTGAGATCTAAGAGGAGATTTTCCCCACCTCCCTATAAGCCCACTACAAGCTCCAAACATCCACTTCTTTGGCAGGGTCCACTGTAGCTTTCTTTCTAGCTGATGTTTCGCCTTCCAAAAGACATTCCCCTGCCTCCATTTAGAGAGTGATGTCTCAAAGGGACAAAACAACAACAACAACAAAAAAAAAAAAAAAACAGGTTTTAACTAAGCTTGGGAGCTGTTCTCTGGTGAGGGAACTTTTCCGTCCTTCTCTCTAGGGCAGGCAGCAGCATGCAAGCAGTTAATCACCTTCTTGGTGTCCGCCAATACATTCCTGCTCAACACTCTTTGCTCTCCAGAATCAGATTTTGGCAAATGTCTCTACATGGTAATATTCACTCCCCTGTTCAGAAAAGGCTGTATGCAGGGCCAAAGAGAGTAAAAACAGCATGTATATGTGGAGCAAGACATTTTTCCTCACTCCTAGAACTCCTTCTGCTTGCCAGTTTGGGGCTCAGGCAACCAAGGTTCTTTAAAATGCACACAAAGGATGATCTTTTGTTCCCTGAATACCGTGCTCGGCAGAACCCCTAAACAAATATTAGACACTGGGTAAATGGGGAAAGATTTGGTTGTGACTATCAAACTGTTGTAAGATGTATACATGAAGCTATAATCTCATACTCATGGAGTCTCTAATTGCTTCCAAAGTCTGGCACGTAATGAGTTAAATGGCCTCACCAATTAAGGTTTAAGTAAACTACTAAGATACTTGACTGAAAGCATATGCTTCTCTTTGTGCTAAGTGGAATGGGCACTGGAAGGATGGAAAGGAGGGAAAGTGTTTTGGAGAGCACATTAAGTCAAAATAGCACACTGGTTCTGACCATCTTGGGTACTGTGTCTCAATAATTAGGAGGAGGAATACCCTTCTGTGGGTTGGAAACGCCAGTCAGAAGGAGACTTAAGTTAAGCTAGCATACATCAAAAATAATTGACAATGGTTAGGCTTCATTGTGGAGAAGCCTTGCACTGGCGTTGCAGCCACCAGCCCACCACCCACCTAAGAATTATTATTTGAAAAGGATGTCAGAGGATTATAGAAGATCCTTGTGTCTGCTCCAATTAGGATCAACACTGCGGCTGCTAGCTCAGAGCATTCTGTATGTAATGATGAAAACATATTGACCCCTGCTGGAAATATGTAGAACTACAGCGCTTTCCCCTTGCCAAACCTAACAGGAAGGCATCCTTTTAACTCTTTTTTTGTTGTTGTTGTTTTTTTTGTTTTGTTTTGTTTTTTTTTTTGTTCTTTTTGAGACAGGGTCTCCCTGTAGCCCCAGCTGTCCTGGAACTCACTCTGTAGACCAGGCTGGCTTTGATCTCACAAAGATCCGCCTGCCTTCTGCTCCTCCCGAGTGCTGGATTAAAGCGTGCAGCCACCAGGCCCGGCCCCTTTTATATCTTATTTACAATACAGCGACTAGAGGGATTTTTTTTAAAGCCTCTTAGGTCACAACTCCAATACAAAATAATTTCTTACTTGCAAACATTTCCTCAAAATGTATCATGAATACAAGACAATGCACACGTCTAATGTTATAGCCTTCAATCCTTCAATCTCTACCTTGGTTCAAATTTGGGGCTCCCACCAACTAAAATCAAATTCTAATTTAGACTTTTTCTTTTACAATTTTGTAAACTCCTTAGCACATCGGCCCCCAAATAATCTATTTTCAAAGAAACCCCTCTCTAGGTCACAACTCCAATATCAAAATAATTTCTTACTTGCAAACATTTCCTCAAAATGTATCATGAATACAAGACAATGCACACGTCTAATGTTATAGCCTTCAATCCTTCAATCTCTACCTTGGTTCAAATTTGGGGCTCCCACCAACTAAAATCAAATTCTAATTTAGACTTTTTCTTTTACAATTTTGTAAACTCCTTAGCACATCGGCCCCCAAATAATCTATTTTCAAAGAAATTATTAAAGCTTTAATTATTTTGTTTGTGCTTTGAATATCATGCCTGGGTTTGAATCATAGTGACAATTTGCTTCTAAGCTACTTTCCAAATTAATAGGGTCTTTAGAAATCACTACACTAGAATGTCAAACTCTTCCTCCAAAGAATTCTGAGAGAAATACTCGGACAAAGGATCTTTTCCTCTTTATTTGGAGTCACCAACTTCCCAGCTAGGTGATTAAAGGACAGAGGTTTGACTTCCTGTTTCCAGAATGTATTAAAATGATGCAAGTATTGCTAATATGCTCGCTCTGTGTTAGTGGTTGGAGCAGGATTCTGTGATAGCCCACAGAACATTTACAGCAGTGTCAGAGAGTCAGCACCGGCGCTGCAGCGACACCTCAGCTCAGGCTTCACAGGCTCTGCTAGCCAGCCTGCTTGGGAGATTTCAAAGCCTGCCCAGGACCAGGAGGCCATTGTGTTGACAGAGCTTTTAGCCTGGCTCCATTTAATGCTTGTCACGGTGCTCCCTCAGCTCAACCAACTGCTCTGAAAATGCACACTATCTGTCAAGTGCAAAAGGTTCAGGCTCCTTTCACAGACCATCTTTAAAACAAAATTGAAAGCATACTCTATTTGTGTTAGTTTGTGGTTATTTTAGCATGATAGCTTTTTCGTCTTTTCAAAATCAGAGCTCCATAATTATGGTAAGTTAAATCAGTTTAATAAACTGATTAGATAAATAAGTCTTCTTGGTTTTGCATTTTTACAGAAAACATGAGTCAAAATACCTAATTGCGGAACGTGAGCCGAAAGTAAGCACTTTTGTCTTTCAACTTTGCTCTATCACCAAAGACATCACCAAAACATTACTTCACCTAGAAAAAAGATTTATTAAATATTTTAACTTATGAACTATGTGTTTAAAGCAATATTAACTAGTTTGTGTCTGGATTTTGTGATTTTTCCATAAATATTACCATAGAGAAATTTCATACTTAATCTTTTTAAACCCTGATATTTTCAACAAGAAAATGATTTCAATTACAGTTAGCATCGTAATAAATAAAGGTGTGGCTAATTTTTTTTAAAGTTAAAACATAATTTGAATTATATGTGGTTTTTTATAGCCTTGGAAAATATTTTAATCTTCTTAGAGTAAAGAAACATATCAAAGTAAAGGAAGAATTATCAAAGGTTCATAAAAGGAATAGAACCTGAACCAAAAATCAATATATGGGGATAAATGAAAAAAAACAGTGATTTTGTTACTTTAAGACATTTCCCAAGTCGCAGGATTAATAATCATAGATGATATTAATCAGAGACAGGGACACACTAACATAAGAGAGGGATATTAGTAATTAAACAGAGAAAGTAAAATAGAAATTAACTTGTTTTCTCAGAAATAATGCTGCCTGAAAGACACAAAGAAATACTGGCATTAAAAAAAAAATAGTACAGAAAAAGCCTGACCTAAAATGGCTGAATTAGAGGGTGGCCATTTTAAAATTCTCTATCCACATCAGCCCCTTCACATTTGCTCAAGAAACAAAAACTGACAAGACTATCTTAGAGTCAAGAGATATTGGAAGAAAAAGGATATTCTAAGCCAAATTAACCACTCATGCTAAAAAATGTCAATTGTAAGTGCTATTTTTATCATTAAGAAAATGGACTTAATGTCAAAGCTAAATATTTTCCAGAGTTTCTCTAGATTGCTGTATAATTTCCTGTAGTTTGTATTTGACAACAGATATGCAATTAAGAAAAGAAAAATGACTTAGAAAATGAAATACTGAAAGAGCCCTCGTAATGTATTTTTTTAATTTAATTTATTTATTTTTTATTTGTATGAATGTACTGTCTGCGTGTAGGTCTGTGCACCCGTGTCGTGCAATGCCGCAGAGGTCAGAAGAGGGTGTCGGATTCCCCTGGAACTGGAGTTCTCCTGGAATTGGAGTTACAGACAGTTCTTAGCCACCATGTGGATGCTGGGGATCGAACCCAGGTCCTCTGCAAGAGTGGTCAGCGCTCTTAACCGCTAGGCCATCTCTCCAGCCCCTACTAAAGCATTTATAAAGCACTAATCTGAAACACGACCTCACAATATATATTTACATATATTGCCTACATTATTTACATGTACATAATATAAAATATACAGAAATATATTCATATATGTATTTGCATGGAGATAGAGGGGAAAAAAGAGAGAGCCCATATCTTTTATCATCAAATCTTGTTAGTATTATCTCCTGTATTATCTCCTGAATCCTTCATGTATTATTCCCACCATGCATCAGGAATGTTCCTACAGTTCCCTGCTGCAACAACCCTGTTGTATTCCAAACTCCATACCACTTATAACCAGTTTTGCAAAGCATCCAGTGTCCTTTCCAAATACAAGCTTGAAGGTCTGAATAAGTCACCTACCTGCTTCCTCCCTTCTCATGGCTGAGGGTAAAGGTAAGTTAATGTGACCTACCAGACCTATATGAACTGTTTTCTGCCAACCTTCCCAACCTCTGCTCCCTATTCTGCTGTTACAGTAACTTCACCTCACTGTATTCTCACTCCCATTTCTGAGTTGGGAACACTTTGTGACCTGCCTGCCTGCAGGTCTCAGGTAGGCATATTCCTTAAGAAAGCTCTCCCCGACATCCAATTTTTAAAATCCTTTCTTTATAGGATCCATCTCTTCCACAGAGCACTTCTCATAGTTGCAATTTCATCTGCGTTTCTTGATTAATGCTGTGTGTGTGTGTGTGTGTGTGTGTGTGTGTGTGTGTGTGTTTATGTTCACTCTAAGGATTAAAATCAATGCCTCATGCATACTAAGTACATGTTCTACTTTGGAACTGCATCCTCATCCTGGTCGATCATAGAGTTTGGCTTTTTTGTCTCTTACATCCATGTGGTTTGACCAAAAGATTTGGAACTCAGAAAATGTTCATTAAATACTCTTTGAATGACTGAATTTAAAGTACCTGACTTTATAAACTATTTGCCACAAATTGGCCATAAATTTATGAATATTTTTTTCAATACTGGAGATTGAACTTAGAGTTGCTTTACATAGGCCAGACATGCATTCTACCACTAAACAGCATCTCCAGACCCAAGAAATATTACATACAGTTTTGGGGCTTTTTGTTTTGTTAACAGTTAAATACATCTAGGTCTCAGTGTAAAATACAAAGAATTCTTGCTCCCAGTTCCTACATTTCCCTAAACATAAAGATAATATGCTAATGCTTTGTTTAAATAAATTTGGTACAGTTTTCTAGTTTTAAGGAAATATAAATCTATCTGAAAACTTATCACAACTTATTTTAATTTAATTAGAGAAACATACACTCACTATCCAGTTCTTATGCTTTCTTCTGTTACTGAACTTTGATAATTATTTTTTGAACAGCTAAACACTAAAGTGAACAACTTATTATGCTTAAATTTAAAAAAATAAAGAAATAACTGGGCATTGTGGCACACACCTTTAATCCTAGCACTTGTGAGGCACAGACAGAGGCAGAGGCAGGCAGATCTCTGTGAGTTCAAGGCCAGCCTGGTCTATATAGGAAGTTCCAGGCTAACTGGGACTACAAGGACATCCTGTCTAAAAAATTTTTTAAAATAAAATATAAAATAAAAATGAAGGAATGGAATAATGTTGCTGAAAACACATGGCCCAGAAGTGCTTCTGATTCTTAAGTTTATTTATGTGCCCATTGTCATGGATGACCACAAACTACAATGGTGCAAATAGGCACATGATTTTTAACATTTATGAAGATCAGTATAAGTTATTACAAATGAGTGTTCAACTGATCTAGGTTGTTAAAGGATGTAATAGTTTAAAAATAGGATGTTTTCATGAAGGAAATTATTTTCCTAGCATAAATTCAGTGTCATTATTGTATATAATTGATGTGTTAATATTTTTAATTAATGGTTTCAAGAAAAAATAAAAAGAAAAAGAACACATTTATTTTCCTTGATAAATTATAAAATACAGGAGCTGGAGAGATGGTTTAGTGGTTTCAAATACTTGCTGCTCTTCCAGAGGACTACGGTTCAGTTCCCAGCACCCACATGGCAACTAACAACCTTCCTTAAATTCAGTTCCAAGGTATCCAACATCCTTTCTGGCCTCCCCAGGCACTGCATGGTATGCTGCCCATACCTGCAGGCAGGCAAAACACTCATACACATAAAATAAAAATAATAAAATATTTTTAGTGAGTTCAAGGCCAGCCTGGTCTACAGAGTGAGTTCCAGGACAGCTGGGGCTACAGGGAGACCCTGTCTCGAAAAGACCAAAAAAAAAAAAAAATTAAAATACAGCAAAACACCAAGAATTTTTATACATTAATGCAGAAATCTTTGACAAATGCTATGATGTAATCAGATACATCAACACCTGAATAATCTTGGTGAGACTTGGTAGCATAGGATAACACTATAAAGATGATACTCTGATGCCTCTTCTAATACTGTCCATATTTCACCATCATGGTTTTAAAAAGTTGGATTTTTATGGCTTTTTAAAATTTGGTTTTGCACCTTTGGGATTAGATAACCTCACCAGGAGTTAGTTCCTGAGGAACACTGGTGCTCCCTCCGTCACCAACACTGATTGCCTGTAGCTCTTCATCTTGAAGTTGGACGCCATGACATTCCCCCATCCACCTTGGCATATCACCTGGTTTTGTCTTTACGAAGATCTTGTTAGACTACCATCCTGGGGAGATTTTATTGGTGTAGCTTCCCTATCACGTCTAGACCATATTATGTAGAGGTAAGTGTCTTATCCCTCTGGCTCTTATATCCTTTCTGTGCTCACTTCCTTGATGTTTCCTGAGAAAAAAAGTTTTCTTAAAGAAGAGTTGCAATAGGAACCACACAAATTTGGAGATATTTGTACAAACACACATACTTCTGAAAGAAATATCAAAGTTGATTTTATAAGAGGAGTGGTTTTAATTTGTATTTCCTTAATTATTAGCGATGTTGAACACTTCTTAAGGCGTTTCTCAGCCATCTCTAATTCCTCCTCTGTGAAGTCTCTGTTCAGATCTTTGCTCCATCTTCTGAGTAAGTCATTTGTTTTCTTTCTTCTTTATTTTTTGAGTAGCTTGTATGCTCTGGAAATTAATGCTTTGTCAGATGTATCTGCTCTGAAGGTTTCCTCCCATTCTGTGGGTTTTCTCTTCATATCCTTTATTGTTTCCTTTGTTGATACAAAGCTTTTGAGTTTAATGAGGTCCCATTTGTCAATTGTCGATCTTATTTCTTGTGCAGCTGTGTCTGATTTAGGAAGTCTTTTCCTACACCTATGTCTTGAGTCTGCTGCCAAGTTTCTTCTCATCCCTCAGTTTTGGACTTCACGTTGAGGTCTTTGATCCATCAGAATTGACTTTTGTACAGGGTGAGAGTAAGGATTTAATTTCATTCTTCTCAAGTGGTGATCCAGTTTTGCACACCACTGTTTGAATGAAGATGCTTTTCTTTCCTCCAATGGTCTTCTTGGCCTCCTTATCAAATATGAGATGCCTGAAATTGTTGTGCTCAGTTGGATCTTCAGTTTTATTCCATAGGTCAACTGGTCTGTTTTGTGCCAGTACCAAGCGTTTTTTATGACTATAGCCCTGTAGTTTTGATGTCTGGTATAGAGCGTTGCCCCTGATTGCTCTTTTTGCCAGAGTTGCTTTGTCTATTCGGGGTCTTTTGTTTTCCAAAATTGAATTGGATTTTTTTCCACCACCTGTGAAGAAACTCTGGGGATTTTGATTGGGATTGCATAAATCTGTATACAAGTTTAGGTAGAAGGACATTTTTTACTATATTATATCCCAACCACGAGCATGGGAGGGTTGCCATCTTCTGATGTCTTCTTCAATTCTCTTCTTCAGAGGTTTAAATTTTTTTGTAAGATCCTTGGTGTCTTTGGTTAGGTTTGTTCCTAGGTATTTTTATGTTTTTGAGGCATTGTGAGTGGGAAGGTCTCCTTGTATTCCTTCTTCAGTTGCCTACTGTTGGTGAGAGAAAGGCTACTGATTTTTCTTAACTCCCCCCATAGAATAAGGAGAAAATATGTGATGATATGAGGTCGTTCTCCAGCTGTAGATTGGAGCAGCTGTTATTAGAGGTGTTCCCTTGTAAATCGGTTGGTAAAACTGCTTCTTTAATTGCTAATGGACTGAAACTGTGAAAAAGGATTATTCTCTCTCAGAACCAAATATAATCTAAAGTCTCCTTATAGCTAGCACTTAAGCAAAATCTATTTAATACATGAGCTCTGAATCAACAATGGATATTTTCTACCAAGGAGATGTTGGCCAGGGGATCCAAGGCCCACACAAAAGGTAAAGGCTCCTTGCTACCCAAAACTGGGATATCTGCAGGAAGGGAGGCGATAAGGCCCTGCTGTTGAAGACCTGTATAAACATGGGAAAGATGTATGGAGACCACACTTGCAGTAACAGATGGTACTCTGGAATGCCAGGAGTGTACCAAAAGGCCACTAAATCAATAAAGCAATATGGTCTCCTTGAGTCAAGCAAGACTCCTCCATCAAGCACCAGCTACACCTCCCTGCCTTGAAATACTGTGCAGCAGTGGCAGCCATATGTCTGTATATCCCAAATCTAATTGGCTATTAGCTCTCTCCTTTTAGGAATAACCCACGGCGATCCACAAAGCTTACATCCTCTAATGGTTAGGAGATGTTATAAACTACATGAAGACCCTGTCATACTTAACAGAAAGAAAAGAAAATGCAATTCATGGATTAACATACCATCCAAACATCTGTGTCTATACCAAAGTAACCTACCATAACAATTGTACTGTTTAAATAACTATATATCTAATTGCGGTGTGCTTCATTGTAGGATGTCAAAAAGCTATTATTATAGGTTTAAATACCTTATAATCTCATTACGTGTTGCTTATAGTTTAGGCTCAAAAGTTATTGCCTGGACAATGGTCAGCCCATAGAAAGAAAACAGCCAGAATTGACTCTAAAACCAAAGACAACAGCTCCAGAGAAAGTAGACTGTTTTGCTTCTCATCCACCTGTGCCCCTTTTCTAAGCCTAGGGAACAATCTGCGGAAGAGGGGGCATGGTAGAATGTAAGGGCTGCGATTGGGGTGAATGGTGAAACTACAGCAATATAGACTGGACACTCATTTTATCAACTTGATTGAACATACAAGCCCCCCCTGCTGGAGGGTGGGACCCATGAGCTGTGTGGGATTGGGCACAACTGCTTGCAAACTGGTTTTACATGAAGGATGCTTGTACTCACAAATTATCACTTACTGTTAAAAAAAATGGAAACAAAACAAAACAAAACAAAAAAACCAGAGAAAGATGCAGAAAAGTTATGGCAGAATGCATGATCTGGGATGGATAGGGGTGGGGTGGGGGGAAGAGAAAGGGATATATGCCTGAACTGAATTGGAAAATCATGTATGAAATACACAAAGCATCAAAAAAAAAAAATAAGAGGTGTGATAATCAGAGAAATGAAATTGTTATATTTTGACACTTATGTAAGTCGAATTAACACTAGAATTCCTACTAGCAAAGATAGACTCAAAGGCAGTCAGATGAGACATCATCTCATATAATGAATACAGCTGAACATTCTGAGCAGTTCTGCCCATGGTTTTAAAAATGACATTCATAATGTGGAATTTTCTTTTTCAACAAAAAGTATAAAACAGCCAGTGCTGCTGGGAGGATGGAGTTAGTGAGGAGTGCAGAAGGGAGGAACTTGTGAGATTACTCACAGTTTCATAAGAAATTTAAAAAGAAGTTTTTGACAAGTTTGTGTAGAGTTCCCATGACCCTGTCATGTACTGAACTGTCCTCTGTAAGACTTTGCCATGAAGTTTCTTCTAGTTCTTTTTTAGATTATTTTACTGTTTTTATTTTGTGTATGAGTGTATTCGCTGCATGTAAGTGCACCCATGTCATGCAATACCTACAGAAGTCAGAAGAGGGCGTCGGATTCCCCTGAAATTGTAGTTGCAGATGGTTGTTAGCTCTTGTCAAGAGCCATGAATTTACATGTCAATTAAAATTATATTTTCCTTGACTCGTATATTATAGAGATACAGAGGGTACTGGTTTTGTTGTCATTACTACTAAGGAACCAAAAGCTTTAAAGGATTGTGGTTTTATCGGGATTCACGTTTCCACAACTGCTCATACAGAATCGCCTTTATCTTCTGAAAGAAATGCTTCCACTGAGCACTCTCTTCAGTTTGGTGTACACTCCTGTTGATGTACTTATCTGTACTGTAAGGCCATCATATATTGTCCCATGAATAATACTGCCTGTGTATGCACAGAACCCTCTGGTAGAATATAAACTTAAAAGAAAACTAAGTTAGATGGTCAAATGAAAACTACACACTACAACCTAAAAAGATCCAAATCTTGGGCCAGGTGTGGTGGATCAAGCCTTTAATCCCAGCACTAGGGAGGCAGAGGCAGGTGGATCTCTGTGAGTTCAAGGCCAGCCTGGTCTACAAAGTGAGTTCCAGAACAGCTGGAACTACAGGGAGACCTTGTCTCAAAAAGACAAAAAAAAAAAATCCAAATCTTATTTCCACCATTTCCTATTAACTTGACCAAACACAATGTCTTTAATTTTCCTAAACCATGACTTTATCACTTGAAACTAGTAAAATCTAGTTCATAGGCCCAATATAATGATTTAATTATGCAATATATGTTAGTTAGCTCAGTAACTAGCACACTCTTCATGCTCATCAAATATTGGTGTTGGAGCTGGAGAGATAGCCTAGCGGTTAAGAGCACCGACTGCTCTTGACCCGGGTTTGATCCCCAGCACCCACATGGCGGCTGAGAACTGTCTGTAACTCCAATTCCAAGAGAACTCCAGTTCCAGGGGAATCAGAGACCCTCTTCTGACCTCCGTGGCAGTGCACAACATGGGTGCACAAACCTACATGCAGACAGTACGTTCATACACCTACAAAATTTAAAAAAATATTGGTGTTATTAAATTCTTCAGAAATAAAACCTAGGTCTTTGAATTTTTCTATATTCTAATAGAGAATCGCTTATGGTACTTAACATTGAGTTCCTACTAATCATAATTTTGACCTATAATAACAAAATATAATTTATAAGCCATGTTATTATTATCAATGTTTGATTAGCATTGTGATTCTTTTTTATTATTTATATATTTTTTATCAAATCTAGACCCATGTCCCACACCCTATCCCCCCATCCCACCAGAGCTCATGCATTCCACCAAACATGCTTTTCATCTCTTTCTCAGTTTTTCTCAAGATTCTCCATGTGTTTGACTGTTTTGAGCAGAAATTCACTGTTTCAGTCAGTTCTTTGATGCAGTCCTTTCTGTTGTTGTTGTTGTTGTTGTTGTTGTTTTTGTTGTTTCCAATATGCATCATTCCCAACTGCTTGGACAAAAGCTCAAGGGGCCATGCACAAGAAATACTTACAACTAGGTAATTGGCACTAGCATCCACAGATGAGGGATACTATTCATCGTTTGTTTTTCTGGGACTGTGTTACTACACTCAGCATGATGTCCTTTAGCTCCAGCCATTTTCTTACAAAGCTGATGATGTCATCTTTCTTTACTGCTGCATAGAACTCCATTGTGTAGATGTACCACATTTTCTCTATCCACTCATCAGTTGAGGGGCATTTGGGTTGGTTCCAGCTCCTTGCTATTGTGAAGAGAGCTGAAATAAACATGGCTGTGCATGTATCTCTG